>BSBK01005001.1:175000-775000 GCA_027943335.1 Chamaecyparis obtusa
ATATAAACCTCTGGAGTAAGTATATATGAAAACATTTACATATTCAAACTTGTAAATTATGCAATCTCTATGCAAGCTAGGGATCAAGGAAAAGCTCTACTATAAACCTCCATTGTCATTTCTTAGGAGAAAATTTGGTGGCTCTAACAAGTATATGTTTTGTAATTGCACTGAGATGATGAAATTTGTATGAATCTTGTAATTGTTGTCTCTTGTGAGTAAATCTTGTATTGTGTAGTTTCAATGTGATTTTATGATTTTATTCTTGTTTTTTTTACCATCTTGTTTTGTTACATCTTATGGGTGTGCAAGATTACTCCTCATCCTTGGGAGGATTTGAGGAGGTCTTGGGGTGAAGGGCCTAGTTGGGAATTATTTATGTATGAGAGCTTGGATGTATGGACATCCTTGAGGGCCTTCTTATGTTTTGTTTGGGGGCCATAAGGGTTGTGTTGATGCTCTTGGAGTTGAGTTGTATGTTGGGAGGGCCTTGGAAAGGCATGTAAGTAATATTGAAATTATTGTTTTGGTATAAGTAAGGTGTCTCCATAAGAGACATTTCCACCTTCACCTATCTATGGATCCAATTTTGGATTCCTTTGTACAAGCTTGGGAAGGGAGTCAATTGTGCATGTCCTTGTATCAATTTGTGGCGAGTATGTTTATGTATGTGTTGTTTGTTTGTAACCCATCCAATTCTTGTTTCCCCTAGCTTAGGGGTGGCCATGAAATGGCCTAGGCTAGGAGGTGAGCCTCCATGGTCATGTGGTAGAAGCCTTTGTGTTGCAGGTTTAGGCATGGTGTGAAGATGAAGTTCAAGTTTGAGGTTTCAAGATAAAGTTGAAAGAAAGAATTTTAAAGAAATGTTACTGCTGTATTAAGTTTAAGTAACCATGTTCTACTCATAATGTACTCTAAGATATTGTAATTGTAAAAGTGAAAAGGCTGAAATTAAGGCTTATATGTTATCCCCTTGGAAGAAGGATTTACTACCAGTTGTATTTCAAAGTTATTCTTAGTAAAATTAACGCTTCCTTAAAAGTTAAATTACTGTATCTATAAATGAATTTTAATTTAGTTTCCTACATTATGTACATGAAATTGTTATGGTTTGAAAATGTTTAGTTTGATATTTGATTCAAGAATCCTGCATAATCTATAATTCTGTTACATAAATTACATTCCCTACAAATACATATGATGATAAAATTACATCTCATTCTGTGTAAATTTTGGAAATAAATTAAAGTTTTAATGTTCAATTGTCATTTAAAGATGTTATGTTTACTGAATTAAACTAGACATCAAGACATGATTAAGAGTTAATTAAGCTGTTTAATGCCCAATGAATTTTGGGCATTACAGGATGTTTATCTTGTTCTCATATTCTGGTGTTAAGGTAGTCATTACCTTATCCATGATGTCTTCTTCTGAGATTTCTCCACCATTATTTTTTATTCCAACAACTGCTTCATTAATCCTTTGATTGTAGGATGTTATGTTTTCTTTAGGTAGCATCTCCAATGTATTGTACTTTTTCTTCCATGTCTTTGTGCACACATTCTTTTCTTGTTTATCTCCTTCAAATATGTCTTCTAGGTGCTTCTGTATCTTGTAGGTTGTGTCTACTTTATTTATTTCTAAAAACTCACTATCAAATAGGGTGCTAATAAGAGCTTCTTTTGCTATTGCATTCTAATGGAAAAAATCCTTATGCTTACTAGTAGCATCATCCTTTGCAAGATATGCTAGAGAGGGGATCTGAACTTCCTTCATAGACACTTCAAAAACTTCAAAAGCAATGCACTTCACATGTGTCATCATCTTGTTCTTCCAATAAAGATAATTCTCCCCATCAAACTTAGGATTGTCTTTTCTAAAGAATGCCATCTGATCAACCTCAAGCTATTAAAATTTCTCTCTGAGGCACTTGGCTCTGATACCAATTGTTAGGAATAGTCTAAAGAGATAACTAAGAGGGGGGGGTGAATTAGTTATCTAAAAGTTTCAATTCTTTATCCAATTAAGTATACTTAAAAATAAAGAATAAATAAAATGAAATAAAACTTGAACAAAACACCAATATTTTGGTTATGGGGAAACCCAAATAGGTAAAAACCTCGGTGGGAATTGACACCCACTAATAATCTGCACTAGTGTTCTATGATTCTTGTTAGAAGATCCTTAACCCTGTTAGGAGTCTTTTACAATTAGCCCTATTAGGGGTGAGGACACACTACTCAAAGGGGTGAAGAATAAAACCTTCTAAATAATAGATATATACTATATCTAGATCTTGGTGAACTACGCTTTGTGTTAGGAATGAATGCTGAATATATCTTATGGGGGAGTATTTACATTCATTTTGTAGCAGTTGTTGTTGTATTCATGACTGTGATTGTCATTGATGTCAACACCATGATCTACTAGAGATTAGCAGAGAAGTAGATAGTGTTAATGGCACAGACAAAAATTCATTTATTCATGATAGTTATGAAGAAATTAGTGGAAGCAGTATTCGGGCAGTGTTCCTGAGTAGCAGTTTGTGGAAATCAGATGATATCACCTAATCAAGATGGAATCTGATCATGCATAGTTATGAGGCAATTGAAGAAATGATATTAGTGATGTGGACATGAGTGCAAGATCTGAGGTCACATGAGTGAAGAATTATCTTAATTGGAAGCTGACAGTTTTGTGTAATTTTTATGTAATGTGTGGAAAATTTTATTTTATAATTTGTATGCCAACTCATTTGTAATTAATTGAGTGTGGTATAAAGGAAGGAATGTTTTTCTTATTGTAATGTAAGAAAGTGAATGAAGAAATTGTGAAAGTGAATTTGTTGGAAGAGGATATGTGAAGTATAGAGATTTGACATTGAGATCCGAAGAAGCAGTTGGTTCAATTTGTCATAGTTAGAGGAGTATTAAATTTTTGAGATAACTTATCTTGTGGTATTATTCTACTGAGTAATACTACGATTAGTTGGATAGTGAGTTCAGTGATCTTACCCTGAAGCTATTTGGGTAGTGGGTCCTTCTATCTTTCATAACTCGTAATAGAGTTAGAATCTTTTAGTTCAGTGATGTACTAAATGTATTTCATGAGACTCCTAATAGAGTCCATCCTCTAATAAGGAACTTTAATATTAGTGCATCTATTGTGGGCATCATTCCCACTGGGGTTTACTCATTGATCAAGAGGTTCCCTAGTCAACATATCTTGTGTCATTGTGTTATTGTGCATGTATATATTTCTATGGTTGTTGATTACATTGCTTAGATGGTTAAAATATATTAAGGTTGATAAAATTTCTATTTATTTGATAACTGATTAACCCCCCCCTCTCAGTTATCTTGGTGGACTTTACTTTCTAACAATTGGTATCAGAGCAATAGGTCCTTGAAAGAAAAGTTTAACAGCTTAAGGAGATCCATGGTGAATCATTTCAGGGAAGAAAGCCCTAAGTTTGATGGAGTAAATTTTGAGAGCTGGAAAGAAAAGATGAAGACACACCTACTTTGTTTAGGACTAGGTTATTGGTTAACTACAAAGACTTAGAAGACTATCATTGATGAGGATAAGATTGAAGATCGTACAAATTAAGAAAGAGATCTATTTTTTTGTAACATACTTGCTAGAGAAGCACTCTTATCAGCCCTTTTGGAAAATGAGTACGGTCAGGTAAAATATCTAAAGACATCTCATGAAATTTGGTTAGCTTTATAGTATACTTTTGAAGGTGATGAACATGCTAAGAAATTCAGATTACATAATTGGATATGTGCATTTGAAGATATAAGAATGATGGAAGATGAATCTACTAGAAGATATTGTTGGGTATCCTAAAAGTTTTTCGAGGTCTGTGTCCAATTCCTAGTTTAAGTCTCCATGCGAGTGTTATACCTAGACTAGGGTTTGTAAAGTGTCGTGAAAATGGTTTTTGACATGTTCAAAAAAACCCTTACCCTACGTCTTGTCTTTCAAAATGTTTCCAATTCGTTTCTAAACTTCATGTGGCCCTCTTGTTTCTTTTTCTTGGTTACCTTTAAGTCACTTAAGTTGCTATTTCTGCATGTGCTTATTTTCCCCAAGTGTTCACTGAATCGGGAAGTGTCTTATCAAATTTCAAAACAATTTGGCGATTCAGCGAATGAGTCAACTTCATGTTCACTATTAATATCAGTCGCCAGTTCTCTAGATCTTCTAGCGGTTATCCCAAACATCCAGTGAATTGGCGAATGCATTAAAGCCACACTTTTTGATTACTTTGTTCGCTAAGTCTCCAAGTGCTTCGGCGGTTTCATTTTCCTTTCCGAGAACTAGCGAATGAGGGTTATCTCCAGTTCTCGCAATCTTTGGCAATCTTGTGAAATAATCTAGCGATTCAGCGAACACTTTGTTTGCTTATTCTCAGAATCTGGTGGTCAAGGGTCATGTCAACTAGAGAATTAGTGAATAGCGTGGATTGTTTTCATGATCAATGGCCCTGTTTTAATCTCAAAATATCTGTGAGTCCTGCATATTTGATCTGGCGAATGAGCAACTAAATACTTATAGTGCTATCCTCTAAATTTGGCAGTTCTGATGTTTTACCCAAAAGATCTCAGTGGAGATAAGTTTTCTCACATTCGCTTATTCTCAGAATAAGTTGGTGACATGCTAAACAATTTAGCGATTTAGCGAAGCTAGTGGTCGCCAGTTCTCTTAATAAAAGGATAAAGGTTAAAATAATCTGGTGAATAAGCGAATCAATGGATGATAAGTTTTAAGGTCTCAGTTGCTTATTCTCGAAATGAAATTTTTAATGATATGAAGTATTTGGAGAACTAGAAAATGCTCTTTGTTCGCTTATTCTCAGAATTAAATGGTTAAGGTTTTTTTATTCAGAGAACTAGTGATAGCCATCGATTGATGAAGGTCAATGGTCAATCTGGAATCCTAGTATAAAGTGATGATTAAGGAAAGATTCAGCGAATCAGAGATTAAAGGGGTTCGCCAGTTCTCTAGACAATCAAGCAGTTAAGTATATCTTTAAGCGAATGCGCGAACCCTTTGTTCACTAGATCTCCAAGAAAATTGACCGTCAGTCATAATATTAAGAGAATGGGAGGTGGCTTTGTTCGCTAGTTCGCTAAATGGTAATTGCAATTAACTGTTTAAGTGGGAGCCCTTTGTTTGCTGATTCGTGAAATGCATGGATGGTTAAGGATGGGATTCAGAGAACCAGCGAAGCTAGTAGTCACCATTTCTCCGGTTGCTAGCTAGGGTTAGCACTATATTCAGTGACTAAGAGAAGCCAATAGTCGCCGGTTCCCTAAATGGGCTCAGATGGAAAAGGTCATAAAAAGAAAAGAAAAAGAACCGTTGCCACATAGATAAAGTACTTTGTCGATCTGGACATGAAACTAGTAAGCCATCAAATCAGCTTCAAGAAGAAAGATTGCATGACGCAAACAGTTTTAAAGTACAGAATCATGATCATTGCCTCTTCACCTTGTTTTCAAGTAGTTTAATCTATCTGTCAACATCCGGATATGGCGAGCTCGAAATTTGAAATCTGAGGGTACATAAAATTGAATATAGGATCAATTAAGGAGATTTACATTAACTATGGTAGTTGCACACCTTGGATTCATATCGATAAATAAGTTGAAGCTCATTGTTTATTTGTTCAGTCTCAGT
This sequence comes from Chamaecyparis obtusa, assembly GCA_027943335.1. NCBI lineage: Eukaryota > Viridiplantae > Streptophyta > Pinopsida > Cupressales > Cupressaceae > Chamaecyparis > Chamaecyparis obtusa. The sequence goes on from BSBK01005001.1 coordinate 180,689, forward strand.
TGTTCAAAGTTTCTGTTTGTCTAGAGAATTTCTGAGCATAAAGCATTTGAGATACAGAGAATTGAAGGTGTTTCTGTAGCAAGGATGAGTCAAACCAAGAAGAGTGCAGCGTCTTCTAGTAGTGAGGCCAAGTCCAAAACTGGTGAGGACAGGAATAAACCAAATTTTTCAGATGAATTCCTGAAACTGTTGCCGAGCTCCAGTCAGAACAAGAGGGCTATTGATGACGTGTTTGAAGATCTTTTGGAATGGTGTAGAGACCTAATTACTCTAGAATTCTTAGGTTACACTATTTTAGACTTCTTTTACAGCAATAAAAATAAGCATGTTCCTGTCTGTAATGGTTGGGTGTTAGGATTGGGAAAAATGGTTGTCCCTGATGTTTTCCTAGATGTTGATTTAATTGTTGCCCTAGCCAGAAGTTATGACCCTATCTCAAGGAAAATTAGAAAAGAAGACCAATCACCCTTAGTTACTCTTGATAGGGGATCTTTTATGAAAGCTTTTGGTCTATACACATCCTTTTCAACTGAGATTGATTTGAACAAAGAAAAGGCAAGATACAGAAGCAATGTAGGGTCAGTAAAAGACCAGTTGGTTAAACATATGCCAAAATAGGATAAATATATAGCCCCCCTTCCTGCTAACATGAATGCCCCATACCAGTTCAAATCCCTCCATCATTATATGAGATATACTTGCTATGCGTTATGTAGAGTTTTGGGAATTGATGGGAATGCAAAATTTTTACCAGCTGACTTGCTGATGATTATCTTGGATATTCAAAATCCCTTGGTAAAAACTGACTATGATTACATTCAGTATGTGATTGATAGGATGCATCAAGGGCTGATGTCTGTCAAAGAAAGTAAAAGTCCTATTGAGTTCATGCATTATTCTTTATTAATGCATTTGATTCTATTTTTCAACATCAACAGTTTTGATGTAAACATGTTAAAACCAAGGTTCACTTTCAAGGATCAACACAATCCAGTGCAGTCGTGGGTGAGAATATGGAATTCTACCTCCAATGAAGCAGATTTTTGTGTTTTTCAGAATTTCATTGTCTTTCCAATTATTAGGATGCTAGGCATAAATGTCACCAGGCTATCTCCTAGAGTCCTTAGGCTTTTAAGACCACTGTAGTATGTGGATAAGTGGGATGGAAATCATAATTGGGGTGACTTCTACTTAGGAGATAATTCCACAATTATCAGAGTTTATGGTTATCCCCAACCCCCACATTTATTACCAAAGTATGTGCCTCCGAGAGTGGCTTGTTTGGAATTTGTTTGGCAATTGATGTGTATAGATAGAGAGCTTCTGGCCCCTCACAGAAAGGGTACGTTCACACCCAGGCAATTTAGGGTAGGTGACTTCCTGATAGGAAAGAGGGCTTTTCCTCAAATTAGTGCATGGCTACAACAATTCAAAATGGTTACTGGTGCTTGTAGGCACATAGATCCTGAGGGCTTCATCAAGATTGCTAGGATGACTTACATCCCAAACATTGGTGTGATCAAGGAGCATGAGGGTTTAGATGAAGAAGATGTGATTAGAAACATTTTGGATGAAGATGAGGTTAAGAGGAGATGGTACAGATTCTTTGATTTAGTAGATTTGTCCAACCAATTGAAATCATCTCAGATTCCTTTTGAGGGTTTTTTCCCCGATCTTCCTTATTTGAAGAAGATTGATGGGATGATTGAAAAATATGATACCTTGGCGAATCAATTGGAAAGCCTGATTGATCAGAATAAGCCAGAGAAGAAGAAAAAGAAAGATTATTCATCTTCTGATGAGGAAGAATTTACTGATGAGTCACAAGTAGAAGATAGTCCTCCACAGGTTGAGGGACCACCAGTTGTTGATCTCACTCAAGATCAACCAGAAATAAAGGACATCTCAGAGCCACCATTGAAGAAACAGAGGCTTGAGGAAGGTGAACCTTCAAGGCATGAGAAACAAAGAAGGGAAATTGACAGAGCATCTGCTCTTGTACCAGGTAATAGGCCTTATCATCATCAATTGAGGAAAGCAATAAGAGCAGGCAAGAAAATAGCCATTGAGCAAGAAAGTAGAGAAAAGTCCTTATGGTTGGAGAAGGATATCAGAGAGGTCTATCAGGAGGAATTCTTGAGGGATGATCAATTCATTAAGACTGATGAGTTCAAGAGTTTTCTCATTTGGAACAAACAGCAAGAAGTAAAGAAAGCTCTGCCTGAAGGTATGGAGCCAAGTGAAGAAACTTTGAGAGCTCTTGCTTCATATGATCCTAGCCTTGATCCTATAATAGTGGATGAAGCCAAAGAATTGGTTAAATCAAGTGGAATGTTGTTAACCCCAGGATGGGATCTAACTTCTGCATTCCTCATTGATCAATTGAGAAAGCAACCAGAGGGTAGCCTATCATATGAGGTTCACATTGGTGACATGATAAGAGGGAGTGGCTATGACCCTAAGTCCCAAGCTGTTGCAATGTGGTCTATGGCCCCCAAAACCCAAAAGCCATCTCTATTGAGTATAGAGGATAAGATGGAGGGGAATAAAATTATATGGACTATACAAAATACAACAGACCTTGAAGTCTCCAAGGTAGTAACTCATTGGGCTAATCTGAATGAAGCCAAGATAGCTCAGCTATCAGAAAGATATGCCAAATTGTTTGAAAGTTCAAGCATGGTAGCCAAGGACAGAGATTTGAAAATGATGAAGATCAAACAATTGGAAGATGAGCTGGCAGAAATAAAGGTCAAACTTGAGGAAGCCTCAAAAATAATTCCTCCTCCTCCTTTGCAAGTTGAGGTCCCTGTTCAGATAAATTTGGAGTCACCTGAGGGACCTGCTGAAGACTTGGAAAAGGTGAAATTGGATGCATCCCTGGACACTATAGCCAAAATAGTGCAGTACAGGCAAGACAAAATAAAGGACAAGATGGATGCAGTTCATAAATCAGTCAGCCTATTACATCAAACCAATCAAAAGGTGAATGATTATTTAGCCACCTTGGAGCCACTCTATAGTATTTGGTCTGGGAGGAATTTGTTGTTTGATAAGCTTGACAGTTTACAAGAACACAGGCCTGATATCCCAAAAGTAGTGACTGATGTATTTGAAAGGATTGGCCTAATAAGTGCTGCGTCAAAGTTTTTCAAAGGAAAGTCAAAACAAATAAAGGCTAGGTTAGCCATGTTTGATAAAGATTACAACAAGTATTTTCTCCCGGTATATGATGACAATGGAAATGTGGTCAAGCTAGAAGATTGGAAGTTGTCAATGGGTCAGTTGGTAATCAAGCAAGACGCCTTCCTAAAAGATAATAAGGCTTTGGATGTGGAAAGAACTAACAATATAATTGATAATTTATTCAAAGTTGAAAGTGATTGTATTAAGTTTATAGCAGAAGTTAAAAATGTGACTAATTCTACATGGGAACGGCAAGTCAACTTATTACAGGAGCTGCAGAGTTACGACTGGCCATCTGATGATGATGTGGTAGCTTGGGAAAAGCTAATAACAAAGAAGAAGAAAAAACTAGTTATCCAGCTGACAGAGGAGGAAGAAGAATAGATTGCACTTGGCACCTGATCCAGAATTTGAGGGAGAGCCTGTTCAAATAGAGAATGATGTAAATTAGCTTGTAATGGCAGTCATCATTCATATGACAAACTTGGTAACTGCTCTGAAAATATCTACAAACAAAGGTGCCAGCTGCGGAAGTTGTTTAGAATTGAAAAAATATGCCTTGCTGTCTTTATTAAATATCTTTCTGTTTGTATTTTCTTTTATTTTCTAGTGCAAATTTCTATCAGCCATCCGAAGCTTGTTGCATCCTTTCGAGGATTCCAGGATGGTTGATTAGTATAAATAGTCAGTTTCTATTGCAGATAGAGGTTGAAAAATGTTTTTGTAAAGAAAAGGTCCGGAATATAGAACCTTATTTTCTTGAAATCAAGGAAGACTGTATGAATGCATTTGATCAATTAATACAATACACTGGAGCTTTGTTTCTATCATTTGATTGTCTTTACATGTGGAGTGTTTTAGTTTCTTTATGTATTTAGATTGTAAGACAGTTTAAGTACATCTTTCACAAGGTGAATGTAGGGGTTGATCTTAAGTTTCTTTCAAGGAAAGAGTAAAATCTTAGGGGAGGTCTCCGGGAATTAAATATCTATATGTGGATTTGATGACAGGTGTAGAAATGGGAAAAATGATATGTTAGGCATGTCATTTAAGTTTCATTGTATTCGTTTTAATAGATATATGTGAAGGTAGAGTTTGACTCTGATGCCCAACGGATAAGGGACTGGTTTTAGATCCATTTACATTGGTTTACCATCCAAGATATAATTGACTGAAATTTTACTTTATATGCATAATTTCCAGACTTGAAATATTTTATGACAAGTTCATAAATATGTATTTCAATGCTTTGAAGAAGCAATAAATGAGGTTAACCCTTCCCTGAGTTTAACTCTAAAAGGAAGAAGGATGAATATCCTTAAGCCATTGTTTTGTGTTGCTGTTTATATGGTCCATATCATGATGATGTGTATCAGGATAATTTGGGTTATACTCAGAGTTTTAGCAACTTATTGAGTTGAATTTTGAAGGCAGTAATGAAGCAGTGAAGGAGCAAGTTCTCAATTCAGAGCTCAGTTGAACATTGAATTGATAGAGGTACACCCGCCTGAGTATATATTACTCAAAGTGAAGAAGGTCTTAACCTTAATACCTTAGTAGTTTGTAATTTGCCAGGTTATAGCCATTGGGATTATTTGAGTAATTGACTAATTTGTAGGTTCAAGCACTAACAAAATTGGCGACTCTGCTGGGGACTTATTTTGATAGCTTGCAATAGGTTAGTGCAAATCTTGTCTATTGTATGTTTGTAGACCAGTAGAAATAACTTTTGATTCCCGCTTGAGTAGTGGGTGGCGACTCTAAAGAAATCTATGTTACCAGTTGCTAATAGTTGTAAAATTTTGTAAAACTGTTGTCATTTACCATGAGTCGACCAAGGAACACTAGGTCTTACTATAAGGATCATCCAGAAGATAATATAGGTGATGAAATCCACACACCAAGCAGAAAGCAATGGTCTAGGAGAGGCCAAAATAATGCTAGTTCCCAGGCTCCTTCTCGAGAAAGATTTCATGTTCCACTTCCTCATGAAACTTCTTCATCTTCTGATGATCCTGAGCATGTCAAAAGGGTCACACCAGAGGTCTATATTCAGAAAGAAGTAGTCACGGAAGTAGGTTTTTTCCCTGCTAGAGAAACCCTTGAACAACCAGATGAAACCTCTACCACTGAAATAGCTTCATATGATTCTGAGAAGTTAAGAGAGGAAGTGATTGCCTTGAGAGAAAAGGAACGTGAACAATTAGCAGAAATTGCTAATAGAATGAAGGTAAGGGAACAACAGCTTTGTGAATTGCTTCTGGAAAGGGAAGAACTCCTCAAGAGAACCAAGAGAAATGAGACCCATGTTAGTGATCTAAACCAAGATGTACAAGGTTTGGATAAAGACTTGTTTGGTGATATGCAAGCTTTGAGAAAGCAAGCTCAGGATACCAGGCCCCAACAAAGTGAATTTGAGGGAACAAGCCATGTTTTAAGACAATTGAATCCCCCTGAAATAAAAAAAAACAAAGAGATTAAAATTGCCCCCACGAAAATCCCTAATAAGGGAAAAAAAAAGGTGGTGGGTGTTGTTATAAATGAACCGAGGAAGGTTGTGCCCATTCTTGATGTGCCTACTCAAGCGAGTACAGATTTAGACAGAGCTAGGAAAGCAAAGGAGGATTTGGCTATGCAACTTGAGAAACTTGAGTTAGAGGCTGCTGCAGATGAAATGAAGAGGAAGATTGCCTTTCTACATGCTAACATGAATACATCTGCTAGTAGTTCTGTCCCTATTACCATAGGAACAACTTCATCCAGTCAGCCTAACGTTTCAATTCCAAATACTCAAGCCTTTCACTCTGGACAATATCCATCTGGACAATTTCCTAGTCAAGTTCCCTTTATAGCTGGAGGTACAGTGGGAAATGTGCCATGTCAAAATGCTGCAACAACCCCTTCAAATCAACTTACTATCCAAAGATGACCAATTCATTTGGATAGATATAGGCCTTTGTTTTTTGATGGTATTCTTGGTCAACCCAATGCTGTTCCTAATGAAATCAGGAAGAAGATCCCATTATTCACTGGGAATAATGTTATTACTTGTGAAGAGCATTTGAAGTTTTTCACAGATAAAGTTAATGACTATGAGATTGAACATGAAGATGTCATTATGAAACTTTTTGTTTAATCATTGATTGAAGATGCTAGGGATTGGTACAGAGGGTTACCTGAGAATAGTATTGCTTCATGGGATGAATTTGTCAGGAGTTTTAAAGAGCAGTATGCTGAACATGTGAATTCTAGTTACATGCTCAATGAATTCAATAATATCAAGAAAAATTATAATGAGAGCATGTCAGAGTTCAATAGCTGATTTCAAAAGGCTATGTATAAATTGTTCCAGGTATTGAGGTTGGATGATGCAGTTTGTATGACAACATATTTCAATTCCATGGATGGTAAAATGTCTTATCTCCTAAGAGATAAAAATCCTCGCACCCTTAGGGATGCATTTAAATTGGCCATAAATATTGAGAGTAACCGAAAGGCATCTGGCCAAATGTACAAGAGGGATGAGGGTAAATTGTGGAAAGAGACCAGACCACAACATGTAAGGCCTTTTAAAGAGGAGGATAGGATGGATAAAGGACCGGGTGCTAACAAGGAGTTCCCAACAAGATTTGATAAAGGTGGTAGAAACTTTCAAGATGCAAGACCCCCTTATCAAAGGTAGGACAAGGCCCCTAATTTGAGAGACATGCCTTACAAAACTAATTGGAAGGATGGGAGACCTATTCTTGATAGCAATGAATTACAAAAAGGGAGAGATACCCCAGATCCCTTAAAGAAAAATACAACACACAATGTAGAAAACACTCCTTGGTGTGTAGCTTGTAATATGCCTCATTCACCTTTCCAGTGTGCTGTAGCCCAAGCCTTAGGAGAAGAGGCTGATAACTTATGTGTAGGAGATTATGAAGAATCTGAAAAGCCTTCCATTAACATGTTTACTATAGATCCAATAGAGGATTTTGTGTCCTCAGATGATGAAGCAAGCTGCCCAGATGTTGATCATAAGAGAAAGATTTTCTCTGATTATGAGCAACAAATATTTACTCAATCTGATCCTGAAGAATTTGATAACAATGATTATAAAACTCATATGGTAGGATCTAGATCAGATGAGAAGCAATGGAGGAAGCCCAGTGAAGAGGAAATCAAAAACTTAACTATGGCTGCCATAACACAAGCAAGATCCTCATACAATTTGAGGAACAGAAAGGTGGATAATGAACAGGGAATTCCTAGATCAGTATTCATTAAAGGTAGTCCTCAAGATAAGGGTTTCCCAAAACCTAATGTTATAGATGGCAAGGATCAAGAACTTGTGGGTGAAAAGAAGAAAGGGGAGGAAGTTAGTGTTGATAAGATGAAAAAGAAAACTGGTAGGACAAAGGATCAATCTGATTCTCCTGCTGATTCCCCTGCATTTGATATGAGACATGCGTTGTCTCAGATGAAAGTGTCCATCCCTCTGCTTGAAATGTTGAAAATAGAAGAGCACAAGACATCAGCCTTGGCTCTTATAAATGAGCAGAGATTTGCACCTACCAAACAAGAGGAAGGGAGTTCCATAAAAAAGCCTATTCCCATCTCAAATGTATGTGTTGGGACAATTGTAACACAAGAACCTTCTTCCATCAATCCATTTTATGTCACTCTAATTGTGAATGATTTATTGCTAAAAAATTGTATGATAGACTCTGGTGCTGCCACAACTGTGATGCCATATCATGTAATGAAAGAATTAGAATTGCAAGTTGACACTTCTAATGGCAGGTGTTATGCAATGGATAATAGGGCAGTGCCTGTTGTGGGGACTTTGGTTGGAATTGAGGTAAAAATTGCTGCATTCCCAGAAGCTACATACAAAATGGATGTAGTTGTTGTGGATACAGAGCCTCACTATGGCATGTTATTGTCAAGACAATGGGCTGCAGCAGTGGGTGGAAAGTTGGAACTAGATTTATCTTACGCCACTATTCCAGTGAATGGGACTGAAGTAAAGTTGTACAAGGAGCCCCGTTCCTCAGTTATGGTGGAAATGGTTGCTCCGGAAGCCCTTAATTATTTTGTAGATATTGATATGAACAATTTTGTGATTGAAGAAGTGATACCTCAGTTGAAAAACACAGACTCGATTGTGGATGAGTTGATGATGCAACAAGATAGCTTGTGGAAAATGTTTTTTGATGGTGGATGCTCCAAAGAAGGATCAGGAGCTGGTGTTGTTTTCATTTCCCCATCAGGTAATACTTTCAAGTATTCCTTTTTGTTGACTTTCAGTTGTACAAATAATACTGCTGAATATGAGGCCCTGATCTTGGGATTAGATGTAGCCATAAAGCATGGTATTAAATGTTTAAAAGTCCACGGTGATTTCCAATTGATTGTAGCCCAAGTAAGATCCCAATATGCCTCCAAGGATGAGAAACTCAAGTTGTATAAGCATGCTGTCTGGGATAGATTAGAATTTTTTGAAGCTTTTAATTTGCTCTGGGTAGAGAGGTCAAATAACATCATGGCAGATTTTCTTGCTAATGTTGCTTTGAAAAACAATGATATCACCCTCTCTAGTGTTTCCATGTTGGAAACTAAAACTAGGCCTACAGTTCCTAACAATGTGTACAATTGGCAAGTCTTTGAGGATGATCTTGATATCCTTAGATTCCTTCAAGGCCTAGATCAATATGAGGGTCAAAAAATAGATTTCAATGAGGTACAGGAATGTATTGAAGGAAAAGAATGCATCATGGGAAATGAAATAGTTCAATTGCCTTCTAATCATATACCCAAAGGACTAGTAGAATTGGAGGGAATGTTTAAAACAAATGATAGTTTTATGTCCCAAAAGTCTAATACAAAATTGGAAGACTTAGAGGAGATAAACCTAGGATCAGAAAATTCCCCACAAATGGTATACATTGGAAAGAAACTGAATAGGGAGATCAGAGGGAACTTGATTAGACTTTTGAAAAAGTACAAACATGTGTTTGCTTGGTCATATGATGACCTCAAAGCTTATAGGGCTGATTTATTTCAGCATGAAGTTCCTCTAAAGGAGGAAACCACACCCTTTAGACAAAAGCAGAGACCCATTAATCCTTTACTGGCCACCAAAATGCAAGTTGAGTTGACAAAACTGAGGGATGTTGGTATTATTGAACCAATTAGGCACTCAACTTGGGTTTCAAACCTTGTACCAGTGAGGAAGAAGAATGGTGACATCCAGCTTTGTGTTGATTTTAGGAACCTAAATGTGGCATCACTCAAGGATAATTATGGATTGCCTAATATGGAGGCCATGCTGCATAGGGTGACTGGATGTGAACTCCTGTCAATGATGGATGGTTTCTCAGGGTATAACCAAGTGTTAGTCAAAGAATCAGAGCAATTCAAGACAGCCTTTACAACTCCTTGGGGAACTTATGTATATGTTCGCATGCCTTTTGGTCTAAAAAATGCTGGGGCAACTTTTCAGAGAGCCATGGATGTTGCTTTCAAAGAAATGATCAATGTCTTAATGGTAGTATATCAAGATGATCTCACTGCTTTTTCCAAAAGGGGTGATGATCATTGTTCTCATTTAGAAAAGATTTTTCTCAAGGCCTTAGACTTTGGTGTGTCCTTGAATCCCAAGAAATGTCAATTTGCAGTGACAGAAGGAAAGCTACTGGGACACATAGTATCAAAAGAAGGAGTCAGGATTGATCCTGAAAGAGTGGAGGCCATCAAAAAGGTCCCTCCACCAAAGAATATAAAGGGTGTGCAATCATTTTTGGGGCAGATAAATTTTGTGAGAATATTTATTGCTAACTTTGCAGAGTTGGTCAAGCCAATAGTAAAGTTCCTTAAAAAGGGAATGAAATTTGAATGGAGCTTGGAAGCTCAGCAGGCTTTTGAAAAAATTAAACAAACAATTCAAGAAGCTCCTGTTTTGGTATCACCTAACTATTTAAAACCTTTTTCTCTATTTTCTTTTGCATCTTTCCATACTATTGCAGCTGTCCTTCTGCAGAAAGATCAAGAAGGATTGAACATCCTATAGCTTTTTTCAGCAAGTCTTTGCAATCTGCTGAATTAAATTATGAAATAATGGAAAAGCAAGCTTATGCACTTGTGAAAGCAATCAAGGCTTTCAGACCGTATTTGGTTTGTGCAAAGGTTAATGCTTATGTACCCCATGCTGCAGTAAAGGATATCTTGATACAGAGTAAAGTCACAGGGAAGAGATGTAAATGGATAAACAGGATTCAAGAGTTTGACCTTGAGATTCATATTACCAAATTGGTAAGAGGATTGGGACTTGCCAAGTTAATGACTGAGGAAAACATGGACCTTGTCCAGATAAACAATGTTGCTGCTAATGTTGATACAATTACTAGTATTGAGATGCAACCCTGGTACAAGGATGTTGTTTATTTTATTAAAAATGCTAAATGTCCACCTGAATTGAATGATAATCAGAGAAGAAGCTTGAGATCACAGGCTCAAAGATATGTCCTCATTCAAGGTGATTTGTACTGGAAAGACAATGATGGCATTTTACTCTATTGTTTGGATGAACACCAATCAGAGAAGGTGCTAAAAGAAATGCATTTTGGAATGTGTGGAGGGCATTATTCTGCTCGGTCAACAGCTCATAAAATTTTGAGGGCAGGATATTATTGGCCTGTATTGTTTAAAGACACTCACTCTTATGTTAGAAAGTGTGAACCCCGTCAAAGGTTCTCAAAGAAACTAAAATTTTCAGGTGCATTGTTATTAAATCCAGTTGTTGCAGAAGCCCCTTTTGCAATGTGGGGTATGGATTTTATTGGAGAGTTCTCTGAAAAGTCCAGTGGAAGACATAGTCACATTTTGGTGGCTACTGATTACTTTACCAAGTGGATAGTGTAATACCCCAAAATTGGCACCTATTTAATTTCATCAATTTTGGTGCATTATCTTGATTTTACATCACCAAAGTCTTAGTTCCCTAGGCAATTTTCTCTTTCATATCTGACTTAATTTGACTTGATGTCAATTGCAAAGACCATAAATTGCAATAATCAAACGCTAAAATAATTCCTAAGTCCTAGACTTTATTTGGCTAAATAATCTCTATGATACATTAATTTAATTATGAAGTCCTAAGTACTTTTAATTAAATTAAACTCCACCCCCTTTAGCTAAATACCCTTGAAAGGAATTAATAAATATTTAGTTAAATTGAATGGACATCTCTTTATTTGAATTTAATAATTCAAATTACTCGAAAGGTCACTCCCCACATGTGGCAAATTTCATTCTTTTAATTAAATAATTCATTGTCTTTTTGTCTCAATTAGGAATGAAGAGTCCACCGTTTCGAATCAAGAAACTCTTCATTCCTCTTCTGGCTTGTTCTATTTAATGAACCTCTTTTTCTCATTCAAGGGAGCAATTTTTGAGAGCATCTACACTATAGCATTTTTTAGTCTCATATCTCATTATTTTCAAAGCTCTTTTATTGCATTATCTAGTTTAATTTCTCATATTAGTGTAATTGCATTTCACATTTAGATTAAATTTGCTTACTTGTTCTTAGTCTAATATCATCTTTATTCCAAACTCAACTAAAAATCTGCATTTCATATTTCTTTCAAAGTTTTCTAGATTAATTGCATTCATTCTTAGCTTAGTTTCATTTTTCTTATATTTGCTTTCAAATCCTCCATTGTTGAATTGGTCTCCCGGCTGTTGGCTCTCGTTCTGAGAGTATTCAAACACCCCATTCACATAGGAGGCAACAGGTCGCCTCACCATGGAATTTGGATTGAGTTCTTCATACTCTCTCCCAAATTCTATCAAGTGAATAATGACCATGTTGTGTTGTGCCTGATTTAGAGGTCACATTCAGTAACATACATTTTGGCACCCACCATGGGGCAGAAAAAGATCAATTTCTGGCCTCATTCTTGATTAATTTTTCAATTTTAGGGTTGGTTTCAGGTTTTGTACGGAAATTTACAGTCTTAAAATTCTATAATATAGTAATGGATGGATATAATGATTAATTTTATTTCTCATGCTTTTGATTTGGTTGATTTTTATTGAGAAATGAATAAGTTATGATCATTTTGGTGAAAGTGGGTATTTGCAGATTTGAGATTCTCTGAATACAGTCAGATTGAAATGTCTGGTACAGACAAATTATGAAGAATCGGGATCTCTAATAATATTCATTGGAAAGATACATGAATTAGATTTTATTTCCTTTTAATTTGAGTCATTTTTATGCAGATTTGTGAAAGTTATGGGCATTTGAGTGAAAACTGGTTTTTAACAATCTGTATTGGAGTTGCAGGCAATGATTTATTCTTAGAAAATGATTTATGAATGGGAAAAATAAATGGATTACATATTTGGAAACTAGATTCATGAATAGTTAATGTAAAATTTATTTGGTTTCATTTGGATTCATTTTGAGAAAGATATGTGATTCCCTAGGCAGGGTTTGATGTTTTAAATCTGATTTATGATAGAAAAATTGCAGTCTGAAAAGGTTATTGGTTGAGGTACCAAATGAAATCATAAGACCTTGTAACTTTGGAAAATGGTAGTTCTTGATGTTAGATAAAATCTTCATTCTTTCCAGAAATTTTAATATTGTGATTTTATGGGTCAAATAAATCAATCTTGAAAGACTGTCTTGAAGACAGCAATGTTACATATCTTACGATTTGCCATTCATTTGTCTTGATTCTATACTTTCAGATGTGTGCTAAATGCTAGATTGCAGATCTTTGGACCTAAGGTGAGTTCTTAAAATCTCTAAAACATTTGGATTTTGGATTAAAATTGAATCTCTCATGTGTTTCGCTTGAGTGTTTACATGCTTTCATAGAACACATTTTAATTGATGCTCTTAATGAGAAATGAATGAATATAGATTTTCTTTCATACAAGTTTATGTAAGTGAATGCTTGTGTTTAAACATTAAGTAATTCTTTGTTTCAATATCAAAAATCTCATTGAGTAATTGAGGGCATGGATTCATTCCTTGTTTACATGAAGAGTTAAATGCACCACTTTGTGGACTCACTTCATGTTTACTTGGAAAGTTAAATATTCCATGATTCAAACCCTCTTGCACTTATGAGTAGTATTGATTAGCAGTCTTAGATTACTTGTGATTGATCTAGATTGCTATCTTGGGTTATTGGACTTGCTAATCCACCGGCCCCTCATTTCCACCCTGTGGTTGCAATCCCAGCGCCACATTAAAGGGGAGGGGTCTATAGGAAAGAAGCGTTAATTGTTCCACTTGGCAACCCTTTTGTGCTTTTTGGAACTCACTTGTTTTCTAGGGTGTGGACTCACTTTGAGTTTGTGTGAGGAGTTAAATGCACCACTTTGTGGACTCACCTCACATTTACTTGAAGGGTTAAATGCACCACCTTTAGTGCTTTTCAATACTTTTTGATAGAGAATTACTTACTTTTCATTTTTTTAGAAGGCCTGCTTGGGGATTTCATCACCTCAAGGGATGACCTTAACTCCCGTGTTCCGGTGGAGTATAAATATCGGGAGGTGAATCCAAAGACACCTCTCTTGGGAATGAGTTAGATTTCACTCTTGGCTAAGCCTCAAAGAACTTTATACCTTTGAGAAGTGAAGGAGGAGATTTGGGTTACCGTCTCCCCCCGGCTGTGTGATTTCAGATTCTTCTCATCTACGGATTTGGGCCTCACGTACCTTGTGTATATCGAGGACTCACTTTAGAAAAGCCATGTATATCCTTGTAGACAACTTGCTAGGATGTTGTTGTGTTTTAAGTGCCTGCTAAAACATTCTCAAGAACATACACAAGTAGAGTCCTTAGGGAGTAGAAATACTAAGTCACTATTCCTGTTCATGCGCAAGGTTTCTTTGTCCCTTGCCCATTGCTTGAAGACTGTTTGCTTGAACTCCTTGATTGTTGTCTTATGTGCTTGATCAATGACATAAATCTGATCTGCCTTTTTGTCCATGATTTGTTTTTCTATTTTCCTGTCGTTCACCATCAGAAATTGGTTGTCTCGAGTTAGGAATCGATCGATCTTCGCTTTGACTCGTATTGTCTCTCATTAGTCTACCTTATCTCATTGTGCTCTTGTACCTTGTGTAGCGATTGTCTTGTCTCGGCTGTTCTAGCCATCTCTTTTTGACAATTCATACCAGGTTCATCTTGCGTCTTGGCTGTTCCAGCCATTTATCTCCTTTTCGTTATCTTAGAGATAGAGTCTAGCTTTATCCCAAATCTTTGCTCGTTACATCTTCGTTTATGACTATCACGACTCGAAGTGGCAAGACTTATCCCATTGAAAACACTGATCAAGATCAAAGTAAACCTCGTAATCAAGACATAGGTCATCCTAAATTTTTTATGAAATCTGAACTTCGTGAGGAATCCTCACATTCTTCATCATTCCAAGATTATTACAATCCATTGTTTCAGATACAGTCTGACTTACTATTTCAAGAATATTATAACCCATTGTTTGAAGACCAGCAGGACTCTGAAGGGTCACTTTCTAAAATTAAACCTATTGATCCTTTTGAACCTATCAACTCTTTCATGATCTCTCATAATACTACCAACAAGATGGGAGATCCAAAACCTTCAAAGTTGGTTTTCAATCTCAGCTCTAACATGCCAAAACCTTCAAAGTTGGTTTTCAATCTCAGCTCTAACATGCCAAAACCCTCAAAGTCTGTCTTTAATCTTAGCTCTAGCATGCAAACAGTCAATGCCACTGAGAAGGCTACAATAGAAGCTCAACCGCCTTCCAGATTTGCTAGAAACAAACCTTGGATCTCTCACTGTGACATGATCATTGCTCCAAGGAGTGAGGATACTCCTAAACCCAAAACTCCCTTTGTCTTGTGAGGCCCTGCACCTCCCTCTTATAACTACACAAAATCTCCAGCTTGTGCGAATGTTATCCCTCGATCTCATGCAAAGATTGTTCTCAAAGGTCCCGAACCTTTGACATCCAGACCAAAACTATCTACGGATAAAGCCCTCACTAAGGAAAATGTCCCCAAAGATCTCAATCTCGACCAGTTTCAATCTATGGTGGGTCATTTGACATCACCTCATTATTTATCCTTCCCTGAAGAAGATGATCACTTGCTGAGCCACTCGCATAATGCTTCCCTACACATTGAAGTTATGATAGGCCCCAAGAGTATCCCTTGTGTCCTCATTGAAAATAGTGCTAGCCAAAATACTTGCTCTACTAAGATGCTTACCCAAACAATAGACAGCTTTGTTCCTACCAATAGAGAGTCCATTGAGTTCTATGAGGCTAAGCTAAAAGAAATAGAAAAGACCTTGAAGATCAAAGATATTGGCATGGGGGAATATCAAATTGAGTCCATCTTGTCACTGAAAACTCTCCCTCCATCTCCACATTCCTATGAGGAACCTTCTGAAGATGGATTTGGTATTAGCTATCAGAGCGATGAGCTTGACCAACCTAGCTACAACTTTCAGTCATGCAAGGATTCAAATAATGAAGAAACACAGATTCAGCCTATGACACATGAAAGATCTTTGAATGTTCAAAATTCTGATTCAGACTACCAGAAAGAGTCTTATCTACCTTCTCAAGTGCTTCAAGAACATGATTTTGGTCCTCACCAGGAGGATTTTATACACTCTACTGAATAGATTTCTACTACTGTAGCTACTACTGAATATGTCACTACCTCTAATGGCACACATACTGATTGGGAGCAACTATTGGATGCTTCCCTTATCTTTGGTATGCCTCAAGGTATGCCTATTCTAGATTGTTCTACCACTTCTACTGTTGAACAAAATCCTACTACTGCCAACTCCAATGATACACATACTGACTGGGAGAAACTGTTGGATGCTTCCCTTATCTTTGGTATGCCTCAAGGTATGCCTATTCTAGATTGTTCTACCACTTCTACTGTTGAACAAAATCCTACTACTGTCGATTCCAATGACACACATGTTGATTGGGAGCAACTGTTGGACGCTTCCCTTATCTTGGGTATGACTTGGGGTATGCCTACTCTAGCTTGTTCCACCACTTTTACTATTGAATAGACTCCTACTATTGCCAACTCCAATGGCACACATACTGATTGGGAGCAATTGTTGGATGCTTCCCTCCTCTTAGGTATGCCTCAAGATATGCCTATTCCAGATTACTTTGCTACTTCTACTATTGAACAAGATCCTACTGTTGAAGAAACACTTCCTATGTTAGATGACAACAATGAAGAAAGTCTACCTCTGACTATGTCTCTAGCTGAATGGGACTCCATATTAGATGCTACTACAGAAATACCAGTTGATGCTATGCACTTATATGCTAGTCTTAACAACTCAGAAAGAGGAGAAAGTTATGATCCTCTAGATCAAGTTATTGATGATGATCCTTTCCACCCTCCTGTGGAGATCATTCCTATGGCTCCTAGGCCATCTACTCCAAGCTATACTTCTACTGCTCCAAAAAATCATGGGTATCCGAGACCCCATCTTGTTACAGCTTCATGGAATATTGGTAGATCTAGAATTAAAATGGTTCCTATTTGTGCACTCTTACCACCTGAAAGGGGACCTGACTCTTGGACTAGACCATCTTGGTTAGGCTCACATAATATTCCTCCAAACTTATCTGACTCTTCTAAGATGACTCACAATCAACAATGCTCTATGGAAGATTACTTTCTTGATCTATCGGATGCATTCATGAATGATGAGGATGATACTGATATATTTGCACTTGAGCCCATCCCATTGACTTTTCTTCCCCCTTCATCTCCCAGAAAAGTGGCTCATCCACTTCCATCTCCATCTCTCCACCTAAACCAGTCATATAAGCCTTTTTCATCCACAATTCCTGAGTCTTTTGGAAGTAAATTGGATGTACAACATAAAAGCAAAAATAATGAGAATCCACTTATATCTCAAGGTCACCATGTCCCATCTAATCGACATGTGACTATGAAGAAAGGAAAGAAACAAAGGTGTTCAAAAGACCGCAAAGTTCCTCAAAAAGAAGAAGACAATCAAAAGCCAAAAAATAAAATAAAAAATGGATCTCGAAATCCATTCTATAGGCATTGTCATCAAAAGCACCTCAAAGTAAAAAAGAAAAAAATCAAAAGCTATGTGGATTCCAAAGAAAGAAAAAATCAAAGTTGTCATTCGAGCTTCCAAAATTCTCATGCTTCCCTCCATTCCATCACCCTTGCCTCTCATACTTTACACTCTTCACTCCATCTTGCCTTGTCCCAAAGTGCATATCAGCATCTCCTCATTACTAATGGCATGACTAAGAAAAATCTAGAATGTACTCTTCCTAAGCATTTAGAGTGTGGGAAATCTGATGAAGAGTTAAGGTGTGTCCATGAGGATATTTGTGGGTCTCACTTAAGTGATCTTTCCTTGACTATGGATCTCTTGACTATTCGACACTGCTGGTTGGCTCTCTTGTTACTGCTACAACATCTGGTTCTGATTCTACAACTTCTCAGCTGGCTACTACTACAAATGATTGTGTTTCCAGAGATCACCACTGAAGGAGAGAAACTCAAAGAGCCCATCAACACTCTTCATCTGAAAAAGTTCTACAGCTGACATTCTCAGTATGCTCATGTACATATTTATTGATCTTGAAAAAATCCTAAAAATTGATATATTGCAAAAAATCCTAAAAATTGCAAAATGTCCTGAAAAAATGATCATCTTAGTGAAAACCTGGCAAACAGGCGCTTTGATGTATCTATTATCCTGGTGAAAACCTGGTAAATAGGCACATTGATAATACAAAAAAAATAGAAAATGTGAAAAATACAAAAAAAAATGAAAAGATCAAAAATACAAAAAAAGAAAAAAAAGAGAAAAGTACAAAAAAATTGAAAAAGAGAAAAATGTGCCATTGGTGAAAACCTGGTAAACAGGCGTCATGGTAGCAAAAATAGAATCTCTGCCAAGATGGTGAAAACCTGGTAAACAGGCGCCTCTTGTTTTCCTGAAGTAACATCTCATCTCAGCGTCGCTTGGCTCTTAGTTTCCTGCTTTAGTTTCCTTCCTTTCTTGCTTTAGTTTGTTTTCCCGCTTTCCTGCTTTAATTTGTTTCCTGCTTTGGTTTGCTAGCTCATGCGCTTGTCCTTGAGTTTTCCTCGACTCTTCATGGATTGGAACTGGTTCACACTTGGGGGCACTTTCTTGGTCTAGGGGGCATTGTCCTATCGCTTTCGAAAACTCTTTTTTGAGCATTGGTCGCCAGTGGTTCTCACTATGCCTGCCTACGGATACCTAGCTTTCGTTCGACCTCTCACTTTTGGGACCTCTCCCTTACATCAATCACCAGTGATTCTCATTACGTTTTCCTACTGTCATTATCTCATTAAGACTTTGAACGTTATCTTTCCGAATTGACTTCAATCCGCTTGAACATGAACTTAAACTGAAACTTAAACTAAATGTGTGTTCCTTTGAAGCTTACTGAGCTTTGTTTTCTTTGAGTGCTTGTTTGTTTTCTTTGCTTTCTTTGCTTTCTGCTTGTTGGTTTAGTTCCAATGATCCAAAGAATTCATTTAAGAGGGGTGTCCGTCTGTAAGAGCCTCTATCTCGTATTGGATGACCATGCGTGCCTCGACTCCTTTTATATGGATGCTTTGGTGAGGTTGGTTCTTCTCCTTGTCTTTTGAGTGACTTCTTTCTGCTACTGATGAAATTGAACGCTCGTCCTATTAAGTGAACATAGGGGTCACTGCGAGCAATCTTTGGCAAAAGAAAGAACTCCTGCGTGCTTGGTGTGTTTGTTCGCAAGAGACATTCAGGTCATTCTAGCATTTATGCTCTAATGCTTATGTTAACTTGCTAGATTAAAAGGAATAGGTGTTCAGGTCATTCTGGCTTCTTGTGCCTTAATGCTTACACCTTATTCCGACAAATTTAAGACTTATGTCATATTCATATTCTCATGTTGGGGAGAATTGTATGGCATCTTGTGATTGTCCCATGCTTAAACGAACTCAATGATGATAAATACGATGAGTCCAACAGCTGAGTTCGGAGGATTGCATTTGTTCATCCTAGGCCTGCATTTAGACTTGCATCTTTCATTCTAGGCTTGCATTTGGAGCACTTTCTTGTTGCTCTCTTGATTGTTTTCTTCTGGATCTGCTCATCAAAGGTTCTCATCTTTTGTTCCAGTCTCATCTTGGCTGCATACTTTTTCGGGATCGAAATCGAAATCTGACATCTCTAAGTGGCTCAAAATCGCGTTTTAAATATTGGACTCCTAGATTGGATGCTTGTGCAGTCAACCTTCTGGTGTCATCTTCCTGCCAAATCCTCATCTTTACATCATGTTCTCAAATCTTTTCTTCTTTTCATCAAGTCAACCCTAGTCAAAATTTGGTCAACTATGGTCAAACTTGGTCAACAAGACCTCTGATTTGCTTCTATAGCTTCGCGAATCTAGTCTAATTGCTTTTGCTCTGCAATCTCTTGTTGTTTATCATCCTTCTGACATGTCATCTTTCAATTTCGCTCCCGAGGGGGCAGGATGATTACATCATTTGAATCTTGTCGAATCTATTCTTGAATCAGTCTGATTTGAATCATCAGTTCTCATCGCTAGGGGCATCTTCACGCCTCACATCCTGTCATCTGGAAATCTATCTCTTAGGTATCTGAGCAATCTAACTCGGATCCTCAAGGGCCAAACTTCATTTTGGAGATGGTTCTTGAAATCTTTTGGGTATTGGGGCAATCTAACCCTAATTCCTGGGAGTCAAGCTTCGTTCTGGAGATAGCTCTCAAAATCTCTTTTAGACCGTTATCTGGGCAATCTAACCTAGGTCTCGGAGGACTAAGCTTCGTATTGGGGCAATCTAACCCTGATTCGGAGATAGTCCTAAATCTGCATCTTCATCAATTGGTATTGGGGCAATCTAACCCCGATTCTGGTTCTCTTCTAAGACCGTTGTCTTCGCAATCTAACTTAGACTTCAGAAATTCTCATCATCTGTCACTTCAGACTATTCTTTGAATCAACGCGCTGTTCGCACATCAATTCAAAGAGGGGCAAATGTAATACCCCAAAATTGGCACCTATTTAATTTCATCAATTTTTGTGCATTATCTCGATTTTACATCACCAAAGTCCTAGTTCCCTAGGCAATTTTCTCTTTCATATCTGACTTAATTTGACTTGATGTCAATTGCAAAGACCATAAATTGCAATAATCAAACGCTAAAATAATTCCTAAGTCCTAGACTTTATTTGGCTAAATAATCTCTATGAAACATTAATTTAATTATGAAGTCCTAAGTACTTTTAATTAAATTAAACTCCACCCCCTTTAGCTAAATACCCTTGAAAGGAATTAATAAATATTTAGTTAAATTGAATGGACATCTCTTTATTTGAATTTAATAATTCAAATTACTCGAAAGGTCACTCCCCACATGTGGCAAATTTCATTCTTTTAATTAAATAATTCATTGTCTTTTTGTCTCAATTAGGAATGAAGAGTCCACCATTTCGAATCAAGAAACTCTTCATTCCTCTTCTGGCTTGTTCTATTTAATGAACCTCTTTTTCTCATTCAAGGGAGCAATTTTTGAGAGCATCTACACTATAGCATTTTTTAGTCTCATATCTCATTATTTTCAAAGCTCTTTTATTGCATTATCTAGTTTAATTTCTCATATTAGTGTAATTGCATTTCACATTTAGATTAAATTTGCTTACTTGTTCTTAGTCTAATATCATCTTTATTCCAAAATCAACTAAAAATCTGCATTTCATATTTCTTTCAAAGTTTTCTAGATTAATTGCATTCATTCTTAGCTTAGTTTCATTTTTCTTATATTTGCTTTCAAATCCTCCATTGTTGAATTGGTCTCCCGGCTGTTGGCTCTCATTCTGAGAGTATTCAAACACCCCATTCACATAGGAGGCAACAGGTCACCTCACCATGGAATTTGGATTGAGTTCTTCATACTCTCTCCCAAATTCTATCAAGTGAATGATGACCATGTTGTGTTGTGCCTGATTTAGAGGTCACATTCAGTCACATACAGATAGAAGCTATTCCCACTAGAGGAGCAACAAGTGCTGTGGTAATTGATTTCCTAATGAACAACATAATCACAAGATTTGGTGTCCCAATTAAATTGGTTGTAGACAATGCAATGAGTTTTAGGTCTCAAGAAATTACTAATTTTTGTGATGAAATGGGAGTTATCTTGTCTTATTCAAGCCCATATCACCCACAGGCCAATGGACAAGCTGAGTCTAGCAATAAGAGCATTTTGCAAATCTTGAAGAAGACCTTGGAAAAGAATAAAAGAAGTTGGCATGAAAAGTTAAAGTTAGCACTATGGGCTGATAGAATTTTTGAGAAAAAAGCCACAGGGAAGTCCCCCTTTGAAATGGTATATGGTGCAAAGACAAGATTGCCAATTAATAATCTCCTTCCCATCTACAAGTTTATGCAAGAGGAAGATATTGAAATCAGTAACCCACTGCAAGATAGGATGGTTCAGCTGATTGAGTTGGATGAGATAAGAAGGGAAGGGCAGAAAAATAACATAAAACTGCAGCAAAAAATGAAATATCTTTTTGATAAAAGGGCTACTATGAGAAAATTTCAGCCTGGTGACATAGTTCTTCAGTGGAATGCTAGATATGAAGACAAAGGGAAGCATAAAAAATTTGAGTCCTTATGGATGGGTCCCTTCATTGTTTGTCAGATTCATGGCAAAGATTCTTATTTTTTGCAAGGTATGGATGGTGAAGAGCAAGAATTGCCAGTGCATGGACAATTTTTGAAAATTTTCTTCAGTTGAAAGTTCTTTTTCCATGCACAGTAGGCTTGTATTATATGTATAGGTGTGTTTGCTTCTTGTTTTAGGTTCAGGTTTTGTGGTCTGCCTCCCAGAGATTCATGGTTTCTTGCTATGATCTTACAATCAAGCATCCTTAGATAGAGCCACTGTTGGGTATCCTAAAATTTTTTCGAGGTCTATGTCCAATTCCTAGTTTAAGTCTCCATGCGAGTGTTATACCTGGACTAGGGTTTGTAAAGTGTCATGAAAATGGTTTTTGACATGTTCAGAAAAACCCTTACCCTAGGTCTTGTCTTTCAAAATGTTTCCAATTCATTTCTAAACTTCATGTGGCCCTCTTGTTTCTTTTTCTTGGTTACCTTTAAGTCACTTAAGTTGCTCTTTGTGCATGTGCTTATTTGCCCCAAGTGTTCGCCGAATCGGGAAGTGTCTTATCAAATTTCAAAACAATCTGGCGATTCAGCGAATGAGTCAAATTCATGTTCACTATTAATATTAGTCGCCAGTTCTCTAGATCTTCCAGCGGTTATCCCAAACATCCAGTGAATTGGCGAATGCATTAAAGCCATGATTTTTGATTACTTTATTTGCTAAGTCTCCAAGTGCTTTCACGGTTGCATTTTCCTTTCTGAGAACTAGCGAATGAGGGTTATCTCCAGTTCTCGCAATCTTTGGCGGTCTTGTGAAACAATCTAGCGATTTAGCGAACACTTTGTTCGCTTATTCTCAGAATCTGGTGGTCAAGGGTCATGTCAACTAGAGAATTAGAGAATACCATGGATTGTTTTCATGATCAACGGCCCTGTTTTAATCTCAAAATATCTGTGGGT
Source organism: Chamaecyparis obtusa (assembly GCA_027943335.1). NCBI lineage: Eukaryota > Viridiplantae > Streptophyta > Pinopsida > Cupressales > Cupressaceae > Chamaecyparis > Chamaecyparis obtusa. Next base: position 203,570 of record BSBK01005001.1, read on the forward strand.
CCTGCATATTTGATCTGGCGAATGAGCGACTAAATACTTATAGTGCTATCCTCTAAATTTGGTGGTTCTGATGGTTTGCCCAAAAGATCTCAGTGAGATAAGTTTTCTCACATTCGCTTATTCTCAGAATAAGTTGGTGACATGCTAAAAAATTTAGCGATTCAACGAAGCTAGTGGTCGCCAGTTCTCTTAATAAAAGGATAAAGGTTAAAACAATCTGGCGAATAAGAAAATCAATGGATGATAAGTTTTAAGGTCTCAGTCGCTTATTCTCGAAATGAAATTTTCAATGATATGAAGTATTTGGAGAACTAGCGAATGCTCTTTGTTCGCTGATTCTCAGAATTAAATGGTTAAGGTTTTTGTTATTCAGAGAACTAGTGATAGACATCGATTGATAAAGCTCAATGGTCAATCTGGAATCCTAGTATAAAGTGATGATTAAGGAAAGATTCAGCGAATCAGAGATTAAAGGGGTTCGCCAGTTCTCCAGACAATCAAGCGGTTAAGTATATCTTTAAGCGAATGCGCGAACCCTTTGTTTGCTAGATCTCCAAGAAAATTGACTGTTAGTCATAATATTAAGAGAATGGGAGGTGGCTTTGTTCGCTAGTTCGCTAAATGGTAATTGCAGTTAACTGTTTAAGTGGGAGCCCTTTGTTCACTGATTCATGAAATGCATGGATGGTTAAGGATGGGATTCAGAGAACTAGTGAAGCTAGTAGTCACCAGTTCTCTGGTTGCTAGCTAGGGTTAGCACTATATTCAGTGACTAAGAGAAGCCAATAGTCGCCGGTTCGCTAAATGGGCTCAGATGGAAAAGGTCATAAAGGGAAAAGAAAAAGAACCGTTTACACATAGATAAAGTACTTTGTCGATCTGGACATGAAACCAGTAAGCCATAAAATCAGCTTCAAGAAGAAAGATTGCATGATGCAAAGAGTTTTAAAGTACATAATCATGATCATTGCCTCTTCACCTTGTTTTCAAGTAGTTTAATCTATCTGTCAACATCCGGACATGGCGAGCTTGAAATTTGAAATCTGAGGGTACATAAAATTGAATATGGGATCAATTAAGGAGATTTGCATTAACTATGGTAGTTGCACACCTTGGATTCATATCGATAAATAAGTTGAAGCTCATTGTTTATTTGTTCAGTCTCAGTTGTTCAGAGTTTCTATTTGTCTAGAGAATTTTTGAGCATAAAGCATTTGAGATACAGAGAATTGAAGGTGTTTCTGTAGCAAGGATGACTCAACCTAAGAAGAGTGCAGTGTCTTCTAGTAGTGAGGCCAAGTCCAAAATTGGTGAGGATAGGAATAAACCAAATTTTTCAGATGAATTCCTGAAACTGTTGCCGGGCTCCAGTCAGAACAAGAGGGCTGTTGATGACATGTTTGAAGATCTTTTGGAACGGTGTAGAGACCCAATCATTCCGGAATTCTCAGGTTACACTATTTTCAACTTCTTTTACAGCAATAAAAATAAGCATGTTCCTGTCTGTAATGGTTGGGTGTTAGGATTGGGAAAAATGGTTGTCCCTGATGTTTTCCTAGATGTTGATTTAATTGTTGCCCTAGCCAGAAGTTATGACCCTATCTCAAGGACAATTAGAAAAGAAGACCAATCACCCTTAGTTACTCTTGATAGGGGATCTTTTATGAAAGCTTTTGGTCTATACACATCCTTTTCAACTGAGATTGATTTGAACAAAGAAAAGGCAAGATACAGAAGCAATGTAGGGTCAGTAAAAGACCAGTTGGTTAAACATATGCCAAAACAGGATAAATATATAGCCCCCCTTCCTGCTAACATGAATGCCCCATACCAGTTCAAATCCCTCCATCATTATATGAGATATACTTGCTATGCGTTATGTAGAGTTTTGGGAATTGATGGGAATGCAGAATTTTTACCAGCTGACTTGCTGATGATTATCTTGGATATTCAAAATCCCTTGGTAAACACTGACTATGATTACATTCAGTATGTGATTGATAGGATGCATCAAGGGCTGATGTCTATCAAAGAAAGTAAAAGTCCTATTGAGTTCATGCATTATTCTTTATTAATGCATTTGATTCTATTTTTCAACATCAACAGTTTTGATGTAAACATGTTAAAACCAAGGTTCACTTTCAAGGATTAGCACAATCCAGTGCAGTGGTGGGTGAGAATATGGAATTCTACCTCCAATGAAGTAGATTTTTCTATTTTTCATAATTTCATTGTCTTTCCAATTATCAGGATGCTAGGCATAAATGTCACTAGGCTATCTCCTAGAGTCCTTAGGCTTTTAAGACCACTGTAGTATGTGGATAAGTGGGATGGAAATCATAATTGGGGTGACTTCTACTTAGGAGATAATTCCACAATTATCAAAGTTTATGGTTGTCCCCAACCCCCACATTTATTACCAAAGTATGTGCCTCCGAGAGTGGCTTGTTTGGAATTTGTTTGGCAATTGATGTGTATAGATAGAGAGCTTCTGGCCCCTCACAAAAAGGGTACGTTCACACCCAGGCAATTTAGGGTACATGACTTCCTGATAGGAAAGAGGGATTTTCCTCAAATTAGTGCATGGCTACAACAATTCAAAATGGTTACTGGTGCTTGTAGGCACATAGATCCTGAGGGCTTCATCAAGATTGCCAGGATGACTTACATCCCAAACATTGGTGTGATCAAGGAGCATGAGGGTTTAGATGAAGAAGATGTGATTAGAAACATTTTGGATGAAGATGAGGTTAAGAGGAGATGGTACAGATTCTTTGATTTAGTAGATTTGTCCAACCAATTGAAAGCATCTCAGATTCCTTTTGAGGGTTTTTTCCCTGATCTTCCTTATTTGAAGAAGATTGATGGGATGATTGAAAAATATGATACCTTGGCGAATCAATTGGAAAGCCTGATTGATCAGAATAAGCCAGAGAAGAAGAAAAAGAAAGATTATTCATCTTCTGATGAGGAAGAATTTACTGATGAGTCACAAGAAGAAGATAGTCCTCCACAGGTTGAGGGACCACCAGTTGTTGATCTCACTCAAGATCAACTAGAAATAAAGGACATCTCAGAGCCACCATTGAAGAAACAGAGGCTTGAGGAAGGTGAACCTTCAAGGCATGAGAAACAAAGAAGGGAAATTGACAAAGCATATCCTCTTATACTAGGTGATAGGCCGTATCATCATCAATTGAGGAAAGAAATAAGAGTAGGCAAGAAAATAGCCATTGAGCAAGAAAGCAGAGAAAAGTCCTTGTGGTTGGAGAAGGATATCAGAGAGGTCTATCAGGAGGAATTCTTGAGGGATGATCAATTCATTAAGACTGATGAGTTCAAGAGTTTTCTCATTTGGAACAAACAACAAGAAGTAAAGAAAGCTCTGCCTGAAGGTATGGAGCCAAGTGAAGAAACTTTGAGAGCTCTTACTTCATATGATCCTAGGCTTGATCCTATAACAGTGGACGAAGCCAGAGAATTGGTTAAATCAAGTGGAATGTTGTTAACCCAGGATGGGATCTGACTTCTACATTCCTCATTGATCAATTGAGAAAGCAACCAGAGGGTAGCCTATCATATGAGGTTCACATTGGTGACATGATAAGAGGGAGTGGCTATGACCCTAAGTCCCAAGTTGTTGCAATGTGGTCTATGGCCCCCAAAACCCAAAAGCCATCTCTATTGAGTATAGAGGATAAGATGGAGGGGAATAAAATTATATGGACTGTACAAAATACAATAGACCTTGAAGTCTCCAAGGCAGTAACTCATTGGGCTAATCTGAATGAAGCCAAGACAGCTCAGCTGTTAGAAAGATATGCCAAATTGTTTGAAAGTTCAAGCATGGTAGCCAAGGATAGATGTACACCCACCTAAGTATATATTACTCAAAGTGAAGAAGGTCTTAACCTTAATACCTTAGTAGTTTGTAACTTGCCAGGTTATAGCCATTGGGATTATTTGAGTAATTGACTAATCTGCAGGTTCAAGCACTAATAGCTATATTGGTAGAATGTCAAAAAATTTTGTAGGTATAAAATCTTGTGGAGGAACCAAGGTAGAGAATGAAGTAATATGGAAAATTCTGAGGACATTGACTCTTGCATTTAAGTAGACAACACAAATGATCGAGCAAGTTATACCTTGTACTATGAACTTTCTCGAAGAGACTCTTCTTGGAAGATTGGAAGTAGCAGAGATGAACCTAAGACTATCAAGAGACTTACCTAGAATGGAAACAACATTCAGTGCTCTTAGTGTTTTCCCTACTTTGTCAAGAAGCATTAGTGCGAGCGGAGATTATGCTAGCAACAACATATCTATAAATGAAGAAGATAGGAAGATTGAAGAAGGTATTGCCTTTCTTGTGAAAAAAGAACCAGACGGTAAGAAATTTTTTAAATGTTGGACTTGTCAAGAATATGGTCATTTTGCATCTAAATATCCTAAGAGAGTTAAGAAGTATAGGAAGAACTTTAATCCTAGAAGATCTAAAGAATGTTACTATGCAAATGATGAAGAACTTGAAACTAGTTTGGAGAAACCTTTAAGTGAAAGTGATATTGAGCATGATGATATAGCATTTGTAGCAATTAAAGAAGAAAATCCTGAAACTAAAATTAAGGAAGAAAAATCTTTAGTTTCTCAAGTAGAAAAGAAAACTGATTGGATTATAGATAGTGGTTGTTCACATCATATGACTGGAGACATGAAAAAGTTCATAAAGTTTAACAATTATGATGGAGGAGTTGTTAGAGTTGGAAATAATGCACCTTGTTTGATTAAAGGTATAGGATCTTTTACTCTTGATGGAAAGACTAATACTGATGATGTTTACTTTGTGGATGGTTTGAAACATAATCTTTTGAGTGTTGGACAACTAGTTGATAAGGGATATCAAGTTTGGTTTACTGAGAAAACTTGTGTGATAAAAGACAAGGATGGTAATTTGATTGGTACTAGATCTAGAACCAAAGGTAATGTATTTCAATTGAATCCTATTGAGATGACATGTTTGATTACTAAGATTGATGACAGTTGGTTATGGCACAAAAGATTTTGTCATATAAACTTTGATAACATTGTGAAAGTGAGTACTACACTTGTCGTAAGAGATTTACCTAAAATTATGAAGCCTACTAACATGATTTGCGAGGAATGTGTGATGGATAAATAGAAGAGAAGCTCATTTCCTAGCAACAAGTTTGCAAAAATAGAGAAGTTGGAGATTGTTCATATAGATTCAAGCGGTCCTACAAGGACTAGGCAATTCTATGGAGAAAGGTATTTTATGATTCTTGTTGATGATTTTACAAGAATGACATGGATTGCATTTCTTAAAGAAAAATATGAAGCATTTGATAAGTTTAAGATCATTAAGAACAAAGTTGAGAATGAATCTAGAATGAAGATTAAATATTTGAGATCAAATAGCGATGGAGAATTTAGTTCAAAATAATTTAACAATTTTTGTGAAGTGAATGGTATTAAGAGACATTTTTCAGCCCCTAGGACACCTAAAAAAAATGGTATTGCAGAAAGTAGAAACATGTTAGTAACTGAAGCAACAAGAGCTATGTTATTTGAGAATGACTTGGCAAAGATATACTAGAGAGAAGAAGTGAACACAATAGTATATACAATGAACCAAGTACAAATCAGAATAGACACAAACAAGACACCCTATGAACTATGGTTTGGATATGCACCATCAGTTAAGTATTGTGTACAAGAGAATGTACCTTCATAGAATTGGTATTGAAAATAAATGAAATAGAAACTATTCTCACTAAGGATTGCACCTAAATATGGCTAAGTATAGAACCTAGCAATCCTGTGAAACATGGGACTATTCTTAGGATGTGGGATGCTTCATTGAGAATAGACTTTCGGATTAAGGGCAAACTTCCCCCTTGGATCATTGAAATATTCTAAAACTTGAGAGGAAAGGGATAGAAAATGCTTGAAAGAAAACAACTGCAACTCGAAATGAAAGGTGATCCATTGAAATTTTAAAAGAAACTACAATTGATGATATGTTTACTTTATCAGCACTTCAAATATGAACCACAACTCAATCCTACTTTCCTAACCCTCAATGAGATAAGGTACTTGGAATTCAGAAAGGAAGAACAACTTCACAATTCTGATACTTCTGATTGTACACAAATCACATCGCTGAGCTAAGACAATTTTCTGAATGAACACTTGAATTAAAAATGCAGATTAAGGACATGAAAATATCACAATAATCTTAGCATAAGATTTCAACAACAAAACTAGAAAATGTAGGAAAATAGAAGGATTAATTCTTATTGCTAGAAAGAAATTGGTACAATTGTGTCTCTTAGAGCTATAGCACTCATATCAAAGAGAAAAAGTGAAGAGCTAACCTCAATCACCAATAGTGAGAGGTATAAAAACAAAGCCCTATTATCTATCATCAAACTCCACTACCTCCTAATAATAGAAAAGTCAAAATATGACCCTATGAGGTAGCGTCATGGTCTAAGAGTTAGACTCCCAGATTCCTAGGGGGTGAGGAAAGTGGGACCTAAAAATAGACAATCAAAGATGACCATCACACCCATTAAGTCATGTTTTTATAACTGATATCTGACAAGGGCTCATAAAAATGCCACTTGCCTAACACCTTACAATGGTAAAACAATGAATTTTACATTAAAAACAATAACTCCTCCCAGTATATCAAATATGAGTGGATTTTGAATGTATATTTAAGACACACTCAACTCAAAATGAGGAGAATGTCTAAAAATATATGAACTTTGACCAAATCCACATCATATTTATCATAAAAAACAAGACTATAATAGTCTCAATCTCAATATAAAAAGAAAGGGGAGGAAACAATTAACAGCCTATTTTGAATTAAAAAATAAGCCCCTTCTAAAATAAAGAAACCCCTAGAAACCCTAGGTCATAGCTCAAATGATATTAGCCACACATTAGCTTTGAAAATAAAACATTAAAATAAAGATAATGTATGTTCTCAACCCTAAAAAGAAGGGGAGAAAAAGAATGATGGATCGATAGAATCATTGTTTACAGCTCTTGGCACTGGCAATGTGAAGTTCAATCTTTGACAAATGGAAATTTTCCATTTCCATCCTTGGCAACTGAACTGAACCTTGAGTTTGAATGAGGAAACAACACACTCACGATTGATAAGAAGATAGAGATAGGCATTGTGATCGGTTTCATTTTCTTTCTCTGCATCTTCGAAGGCACTATATAATCATGGCATGATGATTTTTTGTGGCACTATCACATGTTGAAATTCTATTTATGTATATGACTCTTGGATCTAAATATTGTGAATTTGTATCTTGGCACTGTTATATTGAATTTTTGTTCATGAATTGCACATAGCCCGAAAACTAGGGCATCCACTGTTGTTGCTATTTGATTTTGCTAATTAGGGCATCATGATTTATCAAGCTTCATTATCTTCATTGTATTTGCAGTAGATGTATGGTCTCTATTTTTTCAAATTTGAATTAGTGATGTATCTTGTAATACGGCCCGAGAGCTAGGGCATTGACTTAATGGTCGTGAAAACATGCTAAAGCATCATTGTATATGTTCACTATTTTTATCTTCACTTCAAATTTTCAATTTTAATTTGGCATGCCTCCTCATGAATGCATACTTGAACAAATGAGTATGGCATTCATGGCATTTAGTATAGATAGGAGCATCACATAATACTGTATTGCATGCTGAGGGCACGTCCCTTTATTTCATTTTTCCTTCACTGTTTAAGAATAATGGCAATATCTTCATGAATGCATATTCAAGAAATGAATATGCATTCATGACACTTGCTAACCATATAGCCCAAAAGCTATAAGGCTAGGGCATTGTGAAGATGCATCATTGTATTATTTTCTTTGATCTTTGAAACTCGGGGGTTCAGGCACAGTACCACTGTGCCCGTGTTTGCATCCATATTGCCATGGCATAGTATCGGCATTGAATCTTATGCATGGGCCACACTCATTGTTACCGGCACAATGGTACCATGCCCAAGCATCTATGTGTTACTATTGTATCAATTTCATCATTCAATAACCCAAGGCATCAAGCATGAGATGGCTCAAGATGCACTTGAGCTCGGGTTGCCATGCTCTGTTCTATTATTGTATTTTGAACCCGAGAGTACATATCGTGCCCTGTTCTTGTTATTTAGATGGGAAAAATATTATATTACTGATGTCTCTATTTCATATTGTGATCTGCATTAGATGGTATGTATCTTACCATTATTGAGGCTCAACTATGCATGAGCCACGTTCATTGCCACCATGTTATTTACTTGCTATTACTCAAGCATGAAACTTAGAGCTCGAGAACCACCTTTTGCATTGGTTTCATTACTATTTGCTCCCATCTTGGTGTTTGGAATTTGTAGTGTTTCAAAACACTATGGCTTAATGTTGTTCCTCCATATGTATTGAATGCTCAAAGACTTGAGCCTACCATGTATTGATATTTCATCTTTCCATGACATATACTATGATTGCTTTCATTTACTATACATATCTCGGTGCTAGTGTTATATTATCAGTGCCATAAGATATGTTATATTGTATTTCACATTTTGAATTGATGCCCCTCTGTACTTTATTGTATATCAATGTTGAGATGCCACATGCCTAGTGTTCATACAAATGCCACTGATATTCTTTTATCTAATGTTGGATCATCTAAATGTTCCCCATTTGTACTCACTATGTGTGTTCTTGGCCCTTGAAGGGGTAATAGATAGAGTACCATAAGGTCCTCCATCATTATCCACATCAAGGGCCCAGATCATTCATGGAAACATTAAGATATCAACTCCCCTATATCTACACATGAAACAAACATGTTAATGAAAACCATGGTGCCTTGATGATTTTGAGCCTAATGCACAACTTTGGGCACAGTCTTTGTTAGAGGTGCATGGTTGAGTGTATGTATGCATTTATTATATTTTGATATCAACCATTGCTTAAATCCATTAGATCTAACCCAAAAATCCCCTCTTCTCTTCTTGTAGGTTCTAGATCTCAAGAGCTTCTGGACAAGACCGGGCTTCAGACTTCAATACTAGGCAATGTCTGGTACCCCAATATCAACATTTCTTTGTGTATATTTGCACTTATCCATTCAATTCTGGTAAAGGCTATGCTCACGGCCTATGTGAGCCTAGATAGATGTTCTTCTTTTTAGTTTCTTGCTTCTTTGAACAGTACAAATTCTATAGATAGATGTATGTGTAGATGTAGATGCAATTCATTTCCTTTACCTTTTCATGTATTTTGCAATGAAATGAATGAAAATATAAACAAGACCACTAATAACACAAACTAGGGTACAGTAGCTCATCTAGTAATTAGGCCTCCAAAAATGTGAAAAAAAATATGACAACATTATGGTGACCTCTATGGAGTGCTTTCTTGCTCAGCATCTTGACCAGTTACCTTTAAGATCCATTGGGCACAGAGTCACTAAACCACAACTGAACTTAGCTTCATCAGATAACCAATCCTTCCCAACAAAATTGCTAACTGCTAGAGATAACTTCTCTAGCTTATTACTACTCACATCAACTAAAAACAACTGAAAACAACTACTGAAAACAACTTGTGATAGGCACTTAGGGAACACAGAAAGCCAAAAACTCTAACACTACTAAAATACAGGGTAGAAAGAACCTCAAAAGAAAGCCTTGAGGTGAATCCCATTCACTGGAATGGGCAGCTCTTCTCCATCCATGCTAGCTAGCTGAAAAGTATTAAGAGCTTTACATCCAATCACCATAAATGGTCCAGTCTAGATAGCATCAAACTTAGTATGCTTCCCTAGTTTATGTTTTGCTTCATCCCACTTGAGGACTAGATCCCCTTCTTTAAAGACTTTAGGTGTGGCCTTCTTGTCAAAAATCTTCTTCATCTGAGCATGATGAGCCTCCAGGTTCTCCAATGCCAGTTTTCTTATTTCTTCAAGTTTAATGAGCTCTACCATCCTGACCTACATAGTATCTTCCTCCATAAGATCAATTTTTTTAATCAGACTCAGGGTAGGTAGCTTAGTAGATTAGGGAATTCTGGCCTCCTTTCCATATACCAATGTGTAAGGTGAGTTTCTAGTACCCCTCTTAGGTGTTATTCTATGTACCCATAAGGCTAGCTTTAAATTGCTATGCCAGTCTCTCTAGTTTCCTTCTATAGTCCTTCTGATTATTCTTAGCAAGTTTTTATTTGTTGACTCTGCTTGGCCATTACCCTGAGGGTAATAATTAGAAGAGGTACTCTGAAAGATTTTATGCCTAAGTGCCCACTCTGAAATTCTAGTTCCTAGGAAGGCCATGGCATTATCTGATATAATTGAATTTGGAGTGCCAAACCTAGATACAATATCCTGATAGAAGTTCAAAATAGAGGTCTCATTGGCCTCCTTTACTGCTATAGCTTCTATCCACTTGGTGAAGTAATCTATGGTAGTAAGTATCCACTTGTGTCCAACACTGGATGGTGGGTTGATAGGGCCAATAAAGTCTAGTCCCCACTTTGAGAAATGCTGCTCTACCTTAATAGGATGAAGAGGGAGGGCTGCCAGCTTTTTCTTTCTAGCAAACAAGGCACAATTCTTGCATCTTCTAACCTAATCAAAAGCATCCTTATACAGGCTAGGCTAGTAGTATCCAACTCTCATTACCTTAAGAGCAGTGGTCCTGGCAGTAAGGTGTCCACCAGAGCCTCCATCATGAAACTCTTCTAATACTTTACTTACTTGATCAATTTCAACACATCTTAGTAAAACACCAATATGATCCCTTCTATATAGAACATCATCAATAAAAACAAAAGGAATAGCTTGGAGTCTAAAGTACCTTCTTTTACTCCTTTTAAGGCCTTGAGGGCACTAACCAATAGAGAGGTAACACTTCATCTCTATTGTCTAGCTTGTGCTCTGTCTAGCATCTTGATTCATTAGAACAACCTCTTCTTCTTGCTAGTCTAGATCTACTATTTTTTCATTAAGTTGTTCACATAGTCCCTTCCCTCTAACCAGCTTGGTCAACTTGATCTAAACATCATACTCCATGACCTTGGTGACCCAGCCAACTCTCTTATGACTTAGGTCTTTATTCAGTAGAAAATCCCTTATGCAAGGGTGAGCAACCATCAAGTGCACTGTGTTGTTGGATAACAAGTGCCTAAACTTTTTCAAACTCCTCAAAATTGCTAGGACATGCTTTTAAATAGGAGTGTAATTAAGTTCATAACCATCTAGACCTTGACTGTAAAAAGCTACTGGCTATTCTTGCTTCTTAGCATTCTGTTGAACTAACATAGCATAGATACTATCATTGTCTCCAAAAGCATACAATATAAAATCTTTAGAAAAGTCAAGATTTACCAGAGTAGGAGTAGATGCAATTTCCTCCTTGACTTCTTCAAAACACTTTTTACCTTCATTGGTCCAATGGAATGCTGAATTCTTTTTTAGCATCTGGGTCATAGGCTTTAGGAGTGCAACAACATTCAGAATAAACCTCCTCAAAAAATTGATTCTCCCCAAGAAACTTTGTAATCCTTTCTTATGAGCTAGCAGGGGAAGAGCTAGAATGGCCTTCACCCTCTCAAGATCAATAGTTGTTCCCTGCTTGGAAACAATGTGTCCCAGTAGTCTACCCTCATGTACAAAAAAAATGCACTTCTTGGGATTCAGTGAGACTCCAAACTCTCTACATCTTTCAAAAATCTACCTTAGATGAATTAGGTGGTCTTTTGTGTCTTTTAAGAAGATGGTTATATCATCTAGATATACTAGAACAAACTTGTTCATTAGTCTAGAAAATGCCATATCCATGGCCTTCTAGAATGTGGCACCAGCATTGGACAACCCGAATGGAATCTTTTTGTATGCCACGGTGCCCCATTTAGTGGTGAATGTTGTCTTGTATTGATCTTCTTCTCTAACCAGGACCTAGTTATAACCAGAAAAACCATCTAACAAGGAAAAATGGTCAGATCCTGAAACATATTGTAAAATCTGCTCCATAGATGGCAATGGGTGATGATCCTTGAGTGAAGCCCTATTAAGGTCTCTAAAATCTACACACAGCTAGATTTCACCATTCTTCTTCCTAACTAGCACTAAGTTTGAGACCTAAGAGGTGTGTTTAATAGGAAAAATAATGTTGGCTTCAATCATCTTTTTCAATTCTGCCTTCATTTGGACCTCTATCTTAGGATTGATGGGCCTTTGTTTCTATCTTCTTGGCTTGGCTTGGGGTTCTAATTCAATGGTGTGTTGGGCTAGATGGGGATCAAATCATTTTAGATCATAGTATTCCCATGCAAAGACATCACTATATTCTTGACATAATGAAATAAAGGCTTTCTGTTCTGGCTATGTGCATACCTTTCCAAGCTTAAGGAATTTGTCCTTAAGAACCTCCATAGGCTAGTAGTGTTCTTCTTTAACTGTCATACTAGCCTTGTCTCCCTTGAGTTGATCATCAACATTAAATACAGACTCAAGTGTGACCAGTCCTTTAGGTAGTCTATAACTCTTCAACTGTAACATCTGGTCACCATACTGATGAGCATGTTTTCTCTAGTTCACTCTGGAGAACTCAACTTCTTCTATCAGAAAATTGAAAATCTGCTCATCATTTTCAAAAACTTGCTAGCTCACTTGATTTTCTGGTATGGATGGTCTTACCGAAATCTTTACATGCTGAGAATTAGGATTTGGGACCTCTTTTGGAATATCCTATTCTACCCCCATGGTAGCCAACTTGTCTGCCTGTTTGTTCTGATTTCTTGGAACAACAACCAGATTAAAAACATGAAAATCTTCTATTAAATCCCAAACCTTCTGCTTATACATCTTAAGTGTATCATTCTTTGTGAGGTTAGTGCCATGAATTTGATTGACCACTAACTCACTATCACCTATAACTTCTAGGCATTTGATCCCTCTTTGTCTAGCCCACTCTAAACCATGAATCAATGCCTCATAATCTACTATATTATTGGTACTGCTAAAAGAAAAATGAACTATAGAGTAATACTTTTTCCCTTCTGGAGAAATTAGGATAGCTCCTCCTCCTGAACTGACCTTACTTTTAGCACCATCAAAGAATAGCAACCATAAATCATCATTCTGACTAGCAGAAGGCTTATCTTCCTTTTTCATTAGATCTGGTATCACAACACCTTTTTCATGAATGATAAACATTCCAATACCAGAAACATCCATGTTTCTGAAAGGGTCATCTTCTTCTAAATCTCTTTCAGCCCACTCATCTAAAGCAATATTAAGAATCTTTTCATCACTGGTCTCAGATTTAGAATCACTTGGATCTTGTTCATGATACATCAGATTGGCATTTATAGGGCTTGGGGTATATGGTTCAACATGGGTTTTTGCAAAAGCTTCAGACTTAATTCTGACCCTGGTTCCATATCTAGTTCTAAAATATAGGTGAGACCAGTTAGCTGAGAGATATCCTCCTATCCTAGTAGTGAACTCTCTGCTTAGACAAATAGCAAAATGAGCAGGCAGATTTATGACATAGACATCCTGGGGAATGGAGAAATTAGGGCATTCATGTAGAGTGAGGCTTAGGTCTTTTATGACTCCCAAGGTATTAACTGATGACCCATCCAATTGAACAAAAAGCTTGTTTATTGGCTCATAAGGTAACTCTAGTAGATCTACTAGCTGCTTAGAAATCATAGAACTACTTGCCCCTGAATCTATCATATAGTTATGAACTAAATGATCCCCAACAATAAGAGTTACATAGAAAGGAGGAGGTTTAACTTGTGAGACAATAGCGGGTTGTACACTAACTTCTTCTTTTTTTTGATCCATCTGAGATGTTCCAGCTACCAAGACTTTAGGTTGTTCCAAAATAGCTCCTTGATTTGGTGAAATCATAGCCAATTCATTCAGTATCAACTCCTTTTGTCCAAGAATTGTCAAAGTGTCTATCAAAGGCACATTGATTGAGGTCTTTTTCATTTGCTCCACTATGTTGAAAGATCCTAAATTCACTTTAGGTTGTCCCTTTGGAACAATAGTCTCACTTTGTGTAGGCACTAACTGAGCAGCTGCCTTAGCTAGTTCCTTTATCTCTTTTGACTGGTTTGCAGCCAGAACTTGGACTAGTTTAGATTGTGGATTCATAATAGGATCTTGCTGACTAGTAGAGGCCATTTTCTCTACCTCTAAAGCCTTCTTCTTGGATCTTGTGTTGGCTGAAAAAGGAGTATAAGTTGAGTTGTCATTTGGTGAGAAATTCACCCCACAAAAGTCTTCCTTCTGAAAGTTCACCAATGCTGCCTCAGGTGCCTAAACTTCACTTGTGGTGGCAACTGGACATTGCTACATTTCTGGTCCTTGAACCACCTCCTATGGCATGGTCATGTTATTTTGTAACATGAGGGCCTAAGCATAACCCATTAGACACATTCCTTGAACATGTTGCTGATTGCATGGGCATCCCCATTGGTAATCTTGTACCATATTGTTTTGAGCCATAGGAACCAACTCCCTAGAAGTACTAGGAGTGTTAGGATTGTAAAGTTGGTTGGATTTTTGGTTGTAACTTCTTGTTTGATTTTGTTGGCCTTGCTAGTATTGGGACCTATTCTACTAATAATGATTCTAATAGGGTGGTTAATAAGGCTGCTGATAAGATTGCTGGAGAGGTTGTGGGTAGTGTTGGTAGGATTGTGGGGAATGTTGTGATTGAAGCTTCTTACTTATAGTAACTAGCTCATTAGAGAATGTATGCAATGTTTTCTTAATCTCATCCATATCCTAGGATTGACTTTCAACTGGGCTGATAGCTTGTTGAGTAGGAACTGGGAGAGGTGGGATAGATGCTAGAGCTGGAATTGACTCTGGGGCAGGGTGTAACTCTAGAAAAATAGGCATTGGGGGTCTTGGAGCTATCTTTCCAACTTGGATTAGATTATTTTCAGCCCTTATAACAAGATCATATGCTACTGAAAGGTTATTCCCAACCATTGACTAGATCATAACAACAATATCACTATTGAGGGCTCTTAAATAATATAAGAAAGCATGTTGGCTGGATGGCCTAACTGTAGCTGGTATTCTATGCCATGTTCTTTGAAATCTAAAATTGAAATCCATCATGTATTCTTGAGGTGCTCTTTTGATAGTAGTTAGGTGCTCAACCAATGAAAGATGATCTGATTTATCTTCAAACTAATTTGTCAAGACTTGACCCAAGACATCCCAATCAGCAATAGAACCAACTGGCAAACTTTTGAACCATTGCAAAGCTTTTCCCTTCAATGAGGCTGCCAGCAATCTCACAACAACATTATCTTGAGTAATATTATGAAGAGCACAAAGAGATGCCACATCTCTTATATGTTCAATGGTTGAAGTTTGATCTTCTCCCATAAAGATGGGCAAACTTTGAAGGGCTGAGATAGGTATATCATCATGCTGCTACAAATTTAGAGGGTTGCCTTGATTAAAAGCCACAAAAGTGTTCTATCTAGGCTGAGCCATTAAAGGGTTTAAGGGAGCTTGAAATACTGGAACTTGAGTAATTGGTGCTTGGGTTACTGGTACTTGAATTGCTAGTGTTGCTTGCATAGGTAGCAACACGTGTATTGACTAGATTGGTGAAACACTTGTAGGATTATGAGTAGGTTTAGGAGCAGACTTAGGGGTTTTTGATGCACGAGCTTGGGCTACTTCAAGCCTCTTTTTAATAGGTGGCAATTTTGTATACACAAAAGGATCCTTACTCAACCTACTTGGAATCCCACTCATAAGCTTAGAGACTAATTTGTATAAGGCACCATTAGAGTCACCAGGTATGAATTCAAAATACTATCACTGCTCATACCAAACAATAACTTGCAATAAAATTTCTAGGAAATTAGACTCACTAAGTCTCTTTGTCCTACCGGGTGTGCCAAAAACTATTGTCACTAAGGATTACACCTGAATATGGCTAAGTATAGAACCTAGCAATCTCATGAAACATGGGACTATTCTCAAGATGTGGGATGCTTCACTAAGAATAGAACTCAGGATTAAGGGCCAACTTCCCCCTTGGATCACTGAACTATTCTAAAACTTGAGAGGAAAGGGATAGAAAATGCTTGAAAGTAAACAACTGCAACATGAAATGAAAGGTGATACACCAAAATTTTAAAAGAAACTACAATTGATGAGATGTTTACTTTATCAACACTTCAAATCTGAACCACAACTCAATCCTACTTTCCTAACCCTCAATGAGATAAGGTACTTGGAATTCAGAAAGGAAGAACAACTTCACAATTTTGATACTTCTGATTGTACACAAATCACATCATTGAGCTAAGACAATTTCCTAAATGAATACTTGAATTAAAAATGCAGATTAAAGACATGAAAATATCACAATAATCTTAGCATAAGATTTCAACAACAAAACTATAAAATGTAGGAGAACAGAAGGATTAATTCTTATTGTTGGAAAGAAACTGGTACAATTGTGTCTCTTAGAGCTACAACACTCATATCAAAGAGAAAAAGTGAAGAGCTAACCTGATGAAGGGTGCTCCCCTTAGTACCACAAACACATAACAGAAATATAGAAACAACAACAATAATATGCAAGAACAGAAAATTGGCTTCTTATTATCTCCAAAAATGTGGAATTACAAACTTTCAGAATTACAATATGCAAAGCCACATGGGCATTCCCTTACAATATTCTATAGGAAAAATCCTTGAATCAATACCTAGATCTACTACCCAGAACTTCCCTAGACAACACTATGGGCCTTCTTTATATAGGCAATTTCCACCACCCGAGAAGGTTCCAGAAATTTAGCCCTAAGGGTTGACCCAACTTAGAATTATTTTATTTTTCAATTTAGTACATCAAAGTCAGCTCAAAATAACTTTTGAAACTTGAACAAAAATTTTGAAGGAAAATTATTTTCTGCCATTTCAGGTGGCTTGACTTCTAGAGACCATAAGTCATCACCAGTTGACCTAATTGACTATTATAACCCCATTTTGGAAATGCCACGAAGTGCTCTATAGGCCAACTTACTAAAAATGCCAATAGTGAGAGGTATAAAAACAAAGACCTGGAATCTATCATCAAACACGACTACCTCCTAACAATAGAAAAGTCAAAATAGGACCCTATGAGGCAGCATCATGGTCTAAGAGTTAGAGTCCCAGATTCCTAGGGGGTGAGGAAAGTGGGACCTAAAAATAGACAATCAAAGATGATCATCACACCCATTAAGTCATGTTTTTATAACTGATATCTGACAAGGGCTCATAAAAATGCCACTTGCCTAACATCTTACAATGGTAAAACAATGACTTTTACATTAAAAACAATAACTCCCCCCACTATATCAAATATGAGTGGATTTTGAATGTATATTTAAGACACACTCAACTCAAAATGAGGAGAATATCTAAAAATATATGAAATTTAACCAAATCCACATCATATTTATCATAAAAAATAGGACTATAATAGCCTCAATCCCAATATAAAGAGAAAGGGGAGGAAACAATTAATAGCGTATTTCAAATTAAAAAATAAGCCCCTTTTAAAGTAAATAAACCCCTAGAAACCCTAGGTCATAGCTCAAATGATATTAGCCACACATTAGCTTTGAAAATAAAACATTAAAATAAAGCTAATGTATGTTCTCAACCCTAAAAAGAAGGGGAGAAAAAGAAACATGGATCAATAGAATCATTGTTTACAGCTCTTGGCATTGACAATGTGAAGTTTGATCTTTGACAGATGGAAATTTTCCATTTCCATCCTTGGCAACTGAACTGAACCTTGAGTTCGAATGAGGAAACAACACACTCACGATTGATAAGAAGATAGAGGTAGGCATTGTGATCGGTTTCATTTTCTTTCTTTGCATCTTCGAAGGCACTGTATAATCATGGCATGATGATTTTTTGTGGCACTATCACATGTTGAAATTCTATTTATGTATATGCCTCTTGGCTCTGAATATTGTGAATTTGCATCTTGGCACTGTTATATTGAATTTCTATTCATGAATTGCACATAGCCGAAAAACTAGGGCATCCACTGTTGTTGCTATTTGATTTTGCTGATTAGGGCATCATGATTTTTCAAGCTTCATTATCTTCATTGTATTTGTAGTATATGTATGGTCTCTATTTTTTCAAATTTGAATCAGTGATGTATCTTGTAATACGGCCCGAGAACTAGGGCATTGGCTTAATGCTCGTGAAAACTTGCTAAAGCATCATTGTATATGTTCACTATTTTTATCTTCGCTTCAACTTTGAAATTTTAATATTGGCATGCCTCCTCATGAATTCATACTTGAACAAATGAGTATGGCATTTAGTACAGATAGGGGCATCACATAATACTATATTGCACGCGGAGGGCACGTCCCTTTATTTCATTTTTCCTTCACTATCTAAGAATAATGGCGATATCGTCGTGAATGCATATTCAAGAAATGAATATGCATTCACGACACTTGCTAACCATATAGCCCGAAAGCTATAAGGCTAGTGCACTATGAAGATGCATCATTGTATTATTTTCTTTGATCTTTGAAACTCAAGGGTTCAGGCACGGTACCACTGTGGTCGTGTTTGCATCCATATTGCCATGGCATAGTATCGACATTGAATCTTATCCATGAGCCACACTCACTGTTATGGGCACAGTGGTACTGTGCCCAAGCATCTATGTGTTACTATTGTATCAATTACATCATTCAAGAACCCAAGGTGTTGAGCATGAGATGGCTCAAGATGCACTTGAGCTCAGGTTGCCATGCTCTATTCTATTATTGTATGTTGAACCCGAGAGTACATACAGTGCCCTGTTCTTCTTATTTAGATGGGCAAACTATTATATTACTGATGTCTCTATTTCATATTGTGATCTGCATTATATGGTAGGTATCTTACCATTATTGAGGCTTGGCTATGCCTGAGCCATGTTCATTACCACCATGTTGTGTACTTGCTATTACTCGAGCATGAAACTTAGAGCTCGAGAACCACCTTTTGCATTGGTTTCATTACTGTTTGCAACCATCTCGGTGTTTGGAATTTGTAATGTTTCAAAACACTGTGGGTTAATGTTGTTCCTCCATATGTATTGAATGCTCAAAGACTCGAGCCTACCATGTATTGATATTTCATCTTGCCATGCCATATACTATGATTGCTTTCATTTATTGTACATATCTCTATGTCAGTGTTATATTGTCAGTGCCATAACATATGTTATCTTGTATTTCACATTCTAAATTGATGCCCCTTTGTACTTTATTGTATATCGATGTTGAGATGCCACATGCCTAGTGTTCATACAAATGCCATTGATATTCTTTTATCTGATGTTGGATCATCTAAATGTTCCCCATTTGTACTCACTATGTGTGTTCTTGGCCCTTTAAGGGGTAACAGATAGAGTACCATAAGGTCCTCCATCATTATCCGCATCAAGGGCCTAGATCATTCATGGAAACATTAAGAGATCAGCTCCCCTGTATCTGCACATGAAACAAACATGTTAGTGAAAACCATGGTGCCTTAATGATTTTGAGCCTGATGCACAACTTTGGGCATAGTCTTTGTTAGAGGTCCATGGCTGAGTGTATGTATGCATTTATTATATTGTGATATCGGCCATTTCTTAAATCCATTGGATCTAACCCAAAAATCCCCTCTTCTCTTCTAGGAGGTTCTGGATCTCAGGAGCTTCTGGACAGGACCGAGCTTTAGACTTCAATACTAGGCAATGTCTGGTACCCCAATCTCAACATTTTTTTATCTATATTTTCACTCATCCATTCAATTCTGGTAAAGGCTATGCTCACGGCCTGTGTGAGCCTAGATAGATGTTCTTCTTTTCAATTTCTTTCTTCTTTGAGCAGTACAAATGCTACAGATAGATGTATGTGTAGATGTAGATGCAATTCATTTCCTTTCCCTTTTCATGTATTTTGCAATGAAATGAACACAAATATAAACAAGACCACTAATAAAAAAAACTAGGGTATAGTAGCTCATCTAGTAATTAGGCTTCCAAAAATGTGCAAAAAAATATGACAACAGAAACTAAATAAACCAACATTATAGAAACTATTTAGAAATGTTAAGATCAATTGAGCATCCTATGGCTCTCTATCTAAGAGTTTTAATAGAAGCTCTCAGCAAGCTACCATTAATGACAGTCCTAGAATGAGAAATGATAAAGATTATGATAAAGCTAACAATTAGATCAAATTGAATGCTAATCAAGCTCTTAAAATGTCTTTCGAGCTATAAAATGTAAGAGGTTTGATTCAATTCTAAGATGTGTGGTTATAAATTATGAGGAATTTAGGCCTTCCTTTTATAGATTTTCCCAATGGTAGGGGGTGTAGTGTAGTTGATCATGATTAAGCATTGGTTGAGTCTTTGGTTCCACCCTTTGAAGACAATGCAAAGTTTGTGTCCATGTGAATGCCTTCTCTCAAATCCTATTGGTTGATTGAATTTCCTCCCCTTTTGGGTTGTTGAGAGAAATTAGGATTTATTAATTGATTTTAACTAATTTTTTTAGCCATGTACCCCTTGAATGGGTTGAATTTGATTTAATCCAAGACTATACAATTATTTGATTTAATTGTACTTTGATTTGATTGCATTTGATTAAAACACTCTCAATTTTGATTTATCTTGAATTAAGACTTGATTTTAATTTTGATTGGCTAATTATGCATTGTGATTCAATTACTTCAATTTTGTCTTGAATTTGCTTTGATTTGACTTGATTTATCCTTAATTATCTTTGTCCATTTTTAGGTGATTACAAATGCCCCTCTTTGAGTTTACATGCAAAGCATGTCGATTCAAAGAATACTCTGATCTTGCTTGATGATAGGTCCTAATTCATTGATAGTCAATCTTTGATGTTCATTTGATGTCTTTCAATGGTTGATCCTTGATTTATGATACAAGATTGATGCAGATTTCAATTGATTTGATACCCTTGATGCAATTCTCATGATCATTATTTTATGGTCATTTTGATGATGGATCCTTGATATGATGTTAGAATTTGATGAAATATTCTGATGTGATACCTAATTTGATGATTGATCTTAATGTGATGCCCCATTTGATTGATTACAAAAAATTTCTTGACAATAGCTTTTGTTTTGTTTTGATGATCGGTCTCTTGATTTTTGATGATGATATTGTTGATGTTGATTTATCCAATGGTATGCCCCCTCGGAAATGAAATAAAATTTGATCGTTGTTTGATAATCTCGATGATTTATGTCAATTTGTATTAATTTAGTTCACTTTTTCATGAATTTTATTTTATTTATGATATTGATGTTTGGTCTATTTGATTTCAAATGCCCCTGTCTTAATTGATTTGATGAAAAATTAAAGTTCCTAGGTTAATTTTAGTGAAAAAGTCCTCTCTTAGGTCAAAGTTACCTCTTTTTAGGTCAAAAAAGCTATATAAAGGGGTCAAAATCCCTTTTTCACTATTCATTTTTACTTTCACTTTTCACTTTTACTCTCTCTACCTCTTTTGACTTTTCACGATGTCTATCCCCATTCACGAGCATCAGTTCAAGAAATACCACCACTAGCAGCATCTGCCTGGCTCAGGACCTCTGGTGAGTCTGTATACCTCTTCATTTTTTCTATTTATACATTTTTTTTCAATTTTTAAAAAATTTTCCTTGTAAACAACCCTTTTTTTCTCATTTTTTTTTGAAAGTGCACTTTTTCTTGTTTTAATGGTGCTTTTGCCTTTGAAATTGCACTTTTGCACTTTTGATGGGTGCTTCTGTGAATCGATTGAGTGCTTTCACTTGCCAAATTTGTACCCTTTTCTTCTTTTACTATGTATAGGTGTGCTTTTAATCATATTTGCACTTTTACAACTTTAAAGAGCACTTCTGCTATGTTTTTGAGTGATTTTGATTATTTTCCCGCTTTTAAAACATTAAAGAGCACTTTCACACAATTAAGCAGTGCTTTTGAATTTTTATGCTTTTATACCATGAAATAGCACTTTCACTTTGCAAATTTTTTGAATTTTGTTCAAGTCCACTTTTTAATTTTCTTCAACATTGTCAATTAGTTGATAGGTGAATTTCCCAAACTTGATGTCCTTAGCAAGTTGTAATAGTCAGTATGAGTCAGTTATAACTGCAATATCATTCGTCAATCTAGATTTAGATGATGGGTGATGATAAAATTTCTATTCTATCTGAGTAGAAACATGAAATTTGATTGTGGTTTGATAGGTTTAATAAATTTTTGATTGACTTAGGATAGTCCCAATAATTTCTATTTTCAATTTTGATGTGTTTGAACTTGCTTTTTGTAGGAGGATCTTGGGTCCTTACATATCCATGGTGTGTATCCTTTGTCACAGAGTATGATCACAGACTTGAGTGTTGTTGATCATCGACATATTAGTCAGTGTGGCTTGTCACTTCCTATAATCATTTCTCCATTTTTTAGTTCAAACATAAGATTAACATAACTGTTGTTAAAAATATGACCGTTTTTCTTTCTGTGAGGAGGAGTGTAAATCAGCACTTGAATACTTTTATTAATAACTTCATTATTATTTAATTCCTCATTTTCGGCATCACTTCTTTCAGGTGAAATAATGCTTTCTCTTTCTATTCCCAACTTCCTAAGAGCTTCATTACGCTATCTTCTAAGGGCTGTGAGCATCCTCTTATCTTTATTCTGCAGTCTAATGATCCCCTCAATTACTTCATCCATCTATCTATCCTCCTACTCCTGTTCACACATAGCTTCTTGATTACCAAGCTTAGAATATGGAAAAGTATTTCTATACTCATTGTTACTCATTGGGCTATGGTGATTTGAACTTGGGAACTACTCACAGGAAAACTCTTGACCTTCACCTTTGTCAGGTTTCTTTTCGGGAGACACATATAACATCTTCTTTTTTCATTTCTTATTTCTCCTATTTGGTTTTAGTTCAACAAGAAGCTTATTCTTTAGAGATCTTCTCCCTAACATAGGCTTCACTTGATACTGATTTTTAGAGTCACCACCTCACCTTCTATGAGGAATATATAACTGTTCTAAGTCCTTTATCCCAGTAGAGTCTCTGCAGTAGTAACCATAGATTTTGAAACTATCCTTTACTGATAGCGATCCCTAGTAGAGTCGCCAATTTGTTGGTGCTAAAAAATGCTAGACCATTTTGAGGCCAACTGACAGGCACACATAAGTGCGTCTACAATTCTGACTCAATTGACCCATGGTTGGTAGGCTTGAATTCACCAATGCCCTATGCTACAAAATGCATGCACAGACAAGATAATAATTCCTTCCAAAGGGGTAAACAATCCTTGGAGGAAAAACTATAATCTCCTAATAGTTAAATTGCTTGAAATCTAAACTAAAGCTTAAAAGTATTACTAAAACCTAATTGAATGCTTTGTAAAGAGAGATATCAGATTTAAATATGTAAACTATAGAAAGAACCAAATAACAATTTTAAATGAAATGAGATCAGTGCTTGATGCAAAATTGGGAATAGAGTCAATTACATTCAATCATACGTATAGTCAGAGATGGTTATAAGGTAACTCACTCCTATAAAGTGAGACCATCACCCTACAAGATTCCATCAAATCATGGATTCAAAATAATTTATACAATTAGTCCTATCGATTTTAACCCAATTTAAGAGCTCGAAAGGAACAACAACAAGTTCACAGACCTTGCAATTGCTATTCTAATTGTTCAAATTAACCATAAACAAATGAATCAAAGAAAGAACACAGTAGGATACCCTGGTTCATAGGGTAATCTGAAAAACTAATTAAAAAATAAGAAACTATATAACCTCACAGCATAAACACTTATCTATCATTTGCACTTGAAAATTTGGACATTAGGTTCAAATCTGTAATTCGAGAGAGTTCCCCAATTTTTGTCATGATGTCCTCATTTACAAATTTGTCTTAATATAAATATGTTTCCCAAAGGTTCACTGTGAAAAGACATGCCCTTTCACAGGACCTAATCCTAGCAACTAACCTTAAAAAATACAAATTAAACCATAATGGTTCTTAGGGAAATATTTCCCGTACAATTAACTTGATTTATTATACTTTAGGTGTTCGTGCATAATATTCTGACATTTAGTTTCCTACACACAAACACCTAACATTAGATAGTCTTAAATCCTAAAATCAAAATCATTACATTCATAATATATTAGGTTTTCATAAAGACCATTATTATTTATTTATCAATTAATAATTAATTGAAAATAAATTCATGCCATACTTTATAGATGTAATTGATAAATAAAGTGGAAAATAAATATTAATTATAAGTTACCCACATTAATTATCAACACATAATAAATCACATTAATGAGATAATTCTTACAACGTTAAATAAATAAAAAATGACATTATGTTTAGAATTTTGCTTTTATTTTCAAGATAAGACATAATGCAATGTAAGATAGAAATATTAAAGACATTAGGGTAAAGAATTTTATAATTCACCCTTAAAAGGGGGCAGTTACCCTAAATTCATGATAACATTTAAATAACTTCACATAGGGTAAATGTAAATTCAATAACAACCCTAATATTATAAATACTTTTAATAAAACCATCTAATAGAACAAAATTTAAGGGTTCTTAGAAATAAAATATTTCAAGACACAAACCCTAAAAATAAAGGTGAGAAATCAATTATTATTTACAAATAAATTTTAATAGTAACGCATAATTATTTAAGCCCTTTTACACTACAAGTTAAAATTTTAAAATTAAAAATAAAATTACAACAAGGTAAAATTATATAATCATAACTAGGTATATGAAAACTAAAACTAATATCAAAATTTTTCACAACCCTAAAACATAGTAATCTATATCACATACACATTAAAAAATAAATTTATTTCAAAAAGGAGATAAGATTATCTTTAATTTATACATTTATTTATACCTACACTCTCAAGGAATAACATAGAGTAATTGGTAGGGGTAGAGTGGGGTAGTTAGGTAGGAAAAAGGATGGGTCGAGAGGTTGAGTGTTCAACTCCCTCTCCCCTTTATTTTTTCTAAAATCAGAAAATGAGAAATACATGGACAAATAATATTTTCATTATTTAATTTGAAAAGTAATTAAGGAAAAGATTACTCCCTATGTAAGAGGTTGTATTAACTTCTCACCTGCACATGAAAACATAGATAAATTAGTTTCTCCTCCTAATCCTCTCGAAGAAAATAAATAGACTAACAGGTTAGGGGGTAGGAGGGTAGGTAGATAGGAAAAAGGTTGGCTTGAGAGGTCGAGTGTTCAACTCCCTCTTGCCACCTTTTTTCACTTAATTATCTTTTATAATTTTTAATTTTTAAAATGAACAAGCATTAAGCTAATTGAAATAAAATAACTAACAACCTAATACATGAAAATAAAATAATGACAAACATATATGCCTTTCTATTCATTTTAATTTTTTAGCATAGGGAAATTATATAAAACTGAATTTTAAGGTCATACTTCCCTGACATTTTGTTCATTTAGGACCTAAAATTTTTAGTGTCAATAGTGGCTCTTATTGGGGATGTGCATTCATGCCTGTATGCAGTGAGATCCCAATTATCTTTGGAAAAGAAGACCATAGTGAGAAAAGAAACATGAGGCTTAAATAAAACAAATAAAATAATGTACAAGTTAAAAAATACTTCCTATTTTACAAGAAAAATGGCTTCAAATACTGACCGTGAGTTGGGAACTCCTGAATAAATTCATCAGTATCCTATAAATAATATAAATTCTCACCTTCCTTTGAAACGACCATGTAAGGTCACAGCCATAATGCCTCAAACTTACCATGTTTTTCTTTATCTTGGTCCTTTGCATTCCATTTCAATACCCAATCGCCTTCTCTGAAAGGTCTATCTAATGCTCTCTTGTCATGAAGGGTCTTAATCTATCATTGTTGATGAAGATTCCTTTCTTGTGCTATTCTTCTCATCTCATCTAGCTCTGATAACTGGCTCAACCTGTCTTCCATAAAATTTACATCCTCAAGTTCTTCTTCTTGGATGAACCTGTAAACTGGCAAGAGATTGTTCAGTGGTAACCTTGCTTGTTTTCCATAAACCAATTCATAAGGAGTGAAACCTATTGATCTCTTCACTATTACTTTGTCTTCCCATAAAGCTAGATTTAGCTTTGAGTCCCATGCCTTTTTATTATTACTCAACATTCTTCTAATAATCTTTAATATATTCTTATTGCTTGATTCTACTTGACCATTCCCTTGCGGATGATACAGAGATGAGTATGATAGGTTGATGCCATATTTTTCATAAAATTCTAAAAATTCCTTAGATCTAAAACATGTGTCATTGTCACAAAGGATCTTGCAAGGTACTCCAAATCTGGTAAGTATGTTGTCTGTCAAAAACTTGATGACCACCTTGGTTGTAGCCTATCTCGTAGCTCTAGCTTCAACCCATTTTGTAAAATAATCTGTCACAACCAATATCCATTTGTGACCTTCACTTGAAGCATCTACAATTTCCCCAATGAAGTATATTCCCCATATTTTAAAAGGTTCCTCAGTCTGTAATGGAATAAGGGGTAAAGCACCATTGTATTTTAGTTTCCCAGAGAACTTCTGACAAGATTCACACTTTTTAACATAATCATAACAATTCTTGAATATATGGGGCCAAGAATACCCAACTTTCAATATCTTATGAGCTATTGTATTAGCTCAGAAGTGACCGCCACATACCCCATCATGTAAATCCTTAATAACTAACTTGGCCTGATAGGTGTCTAGATAAAATAGGAGGATACCCTCATTATTTTTCCAATATAAGTCTCCTTGAATCAGTACATATCTGGACGCTTGTAACTTTATAGTTCTTTTTTTATTATCACTTAGACCTTCTTGATGCTTCATATTCTTTAAGAAGTAGACTATGTCTGTGTACCATGGACACTGTTTGATGCTCATTTCTACACTTTCCAAATCTACTTGGTTAACTTGGGTTGCATCCAAATTTGTTTCTTCCATAAGTTTAGCCAATCCTTGTCCTTTGATTAACTTAGTGATCTGAATCTCAATATTGAATTCCTGAATCTGATTAATCCATCGACATCTTTTACCTATGACTTTTGATTGCCTCAATATATCTTTAGTTGCTGCATTAGGTACATATGCCACAATCTTAGCTCCAACCAGATAGGGTCTAAATGACTTCACTAATTTAACTAATGCATAAGCCTGCTTTTCATGTATATCATAGTTTAGCTCAAAAGATTGTAAGGTTTTACTAAAGAAAGCTATTGGTTTCTCATATCCTTCATTGTTCTTTTGTAATAGGACAACTGTGATGGTGTGGAAAGAAGCAAACAAGAATAACTGAAATGGCTTGGAAAAATCATGAGATTTCAAAATTGGGGCTTCTTTGATTTCTTTCTTAATGTTGGAAAATGCTTCTAAGGCCTCATCTATCCAATTTAAAACTCCATCTTTCTTTAATATCTTTGTAATAGGTTTTATGATTTCTAAAAAATTTGGGACAAACCTTCTCACAAAGTTGATTTGTCCAATGAAAGATTGAATCCCCTTAACATTTTTAGGAATTTGAACCCTATCAATTGCTTCAATCCTTTCTAGGTCTATTCTAACTCCTTCCCTAGAAACAATGTAACCAAGAAATTTACCCTCAGTTACCCCAAAATGACATTTCTTCAGGTTTAAGGATACTCCATATTCAAGGGCTCTTTTGAAAATTTTCTCTAAATGCTTGCAATGGTCTTCTGCCTTCTTAGAATAAGTTGTGATGTCATCCTGATATATTACCATGATAATATCAATGAAATCCCCAAAAGCCACATCCATGGCTCTCTAAAAATTAGCTCTGACATTTTTCAGTCCAAACAACATTCTTGCATAAACATACGTACCCCATGGTGTAGTGATCATTGTTTTGTACTATTCTTCTTATTTAACCTTTACCTGATTGTACTTGGAGAACCCATCCATCATGGATAACAATTCATTTCCTATAACCTTCTGTAATAATGCCTCCATATTTGGTAATGCATAGTTGTCCTTTAATGAAGATATGTTTAGGTTTCTGAAATCCACACAAAGCCTGATATCTCTATTCTTCTTCCTAACAAGTACCAAGTTTGAAACCCAAGTAGAATGTCTAATCGGCTTAATGATACCGAAATCCCTCATCTTAATGAGTTCTTCCTTCATTTTAGGAGCCAAAGTCAGATTGATCGGTCTTTGCCTTTGTCTAAAGGGCTTTGCATCAGGTCTCAAGGGTGTAATACCCCAAAAATGGGCTATAAGTTCATTAACTTCCTATATCGACACATCAAATGAAATCGACATCAAATTCCTAACCTAAGGCACATCTAAACATTATTGAATCTTAATTGATTATCCTAAATTTTGAATCGGGGAATATTCCTAGCAATATTCCTATTTATCCTAATTATCTTTAATTTAATGATTATTTGGTGATAAATCCTATTTATCCTAAAGTTTGATTAATTGAATATTCTAAATATTTAATTAATTAGATTTAATACTGCCACTTAATTATTTAATTGATGTTAATTATATTTATTCCTAAATTGTATTATTTCATTTTGACAATAAATCAAATATCCTATGACTAATTGATTAAATTCTTATTTAATTAATTAATGTCAATTGTCAAATTTAATAATATAGTTTTTGGAATAAAAGTTTGATTTAATAATTGATTAACCCATAAATCAATTGTTTTATTTTTAAAATCAGTTGAGGATAAATCACTTTATTTATTTATTTATTTAATTCATAATTAATTATGCACATCCAAAAAGCAGTTGAACTTTAAATTAGAAAATCAATTCAAGTTGTTTTAAAAATAAACTCAACTCTCTTTTGAGTTAAAAGCTGATCTCAACTTCTGATTTAAATCAAAAAGCTATTTTTGCATGATTTTTTGTGAGTTAACTATCTTTAATTCTTTGTTGACTCAAAAATCAACCTGAGTGATTTATGGCTTTTTTCATGCATCCCCAAAACCTTGGATTTCTATAAAATCAATGCTCAGCTCTTCACAATTCATCTCACAAGTTTGCATACTTACTCTGCCAAAATCAATCCATGAATTTGCACAATCACGCTTGTGAATCGACATCTGAAGAATTGAAGCTTCTTTGCAAATCAACAACTTTTGTGAGATAAACCTTATTTGCAATTCATTGTAGCTTAATTTGCATATCAATTTTTCATCTAGAATAGATTCATATCAGTTTATTTTATCTTATTGCACTGAAAAACCAAAAATATAGATTAATTTGCATACATCTCATATCTAGATTTTGCATTCAAATCCTTCGTTTAGGTGTCGTCAAGGTCACTGATCTCAGTCGAATCTGAGAATACATACTCACATCTACTAGAAGGTAGTAAATTGCCTAGTTAGATTAGTTTCCATTTCATTGCACAATTTTGATTTTAACTAACCTCTAATGTTTTACTAAAGTGTTGTGTCTACAGCTAGGTACAAAATTCACACACACATTTCTGGCGCCCACCGTGGGGCCCTGAAATGGGTTTCCATTCAATTTCTATCAATTTCTATCATCTCCTTATCATTTTATATTCCAAGCTATGATTTTTAATTTATGTCCATACAATTTTCGTATGACTTTTGTCAGAAACTCATATTAGGAGGTACCCACTATCGTATGAAAGTTGATTTGATCAAGGATCGTACCATCAGAAATGCAGTGTCATTTGGAAGCTCTTTTGTCGTATGATCTGATACCCACTGTCATATGAGTTTTTGGATTATTGTCTGGTGGGTGACCCACTATCATATGAGTTTCAGTGCCAGGTTTTGATTGTCATTTCACTTTTTTAGGCAGTTTTCTAGATTTGTTTTTTTGATTTGGACTGATAACTAACATTAACAATTGAAATTTGTTGTTTTTGATTGATTTTTGCTGGTTTTGATTGGGAACAAGTGTGAGAATTGCTAAAAATAGGTCAGAATCTACTAAGCGTGTTGCAAGGAATTTAGGTAATCTTCTCAGTTGATAACATTTTGATTTGGATTAAAAAGAACTCTTGCATGTCAAGCTTGTGTGACCTTTATTTCTTTCATATCACATATTTCATTTTGGGCTATAAAAATGAACATAGATTTTCTTTTCAACATCTTTGTTACACATAGTAAATAGGCCCTATGAACACTATTCATGGTTCTTGAGAGAGTGGGTTTCCAGTGAAGCTCTTCTCAATGAAGGAACCCTTGTAGGTAGGGAGGTTACTAAGAGCATCTCACATTCTACTAGATTTGTGCATCTTCAGCTTCTGATTGATACATTCTCTCTCTAGAGAGGTTGATAGATCATAATTGGTTGACATCATAGATCTTTGTGACATAATCTTGGTCTTAGCTTGTTGGATTAATCTATTTGCTTTGTTTGGGTTAAAAGTAAAAGGGCTAGAGGACTATGCTCTACTCCCTTTTTGGGTAGTACAAAAAAATCAGATCCTAGAATCTGGAACCAGTCTCCGTGTGGTATCTTTTGTGAGTCACCTTTAGAGAGGGTTAACCATAGTGGACATTCCCTTAATTGGGTCAACCACGTTGACAGAACCTCAAGCAGTAATAGCCATTTTCATCATGGTAGCAACACCCGCTATATAAATGTCCTTGTGGAGGAAATTTTCATAGGTGTGGTCTCTTGTTGGGCTGTCACATCTCCCTAGCAGCTTCTGATTGGTTAATTTCTCAGACTATGTCAAAACCTTGGTGTACCTAGATTGGAGTTCACCCTCTTGAGATCACAAAAGTTGCAGAGTCAGACCATTACTAAAAACCCTAGTGAGGCCAAATTTTTATTTTCTAGGAATATGTGCGTTATTGCAAAACTTTTTGGAACATACACTGTTAGCACTCCTAGGGATTAGCACATTCAGTCACTTGGTTGTTCATGTGCAGGGTTGCTTTGTCCCTTGTTCATTATTTTCAGATGTGCTTGAAATCACTTGCTTGCTATTTTACATGCCTATTTATCTATCTGGTTACTAAGAATGAATCAATCTGGTATTATCTTCAAATCTAGATAGATAATTTTGTGAACAATCTAAAACTTAAAATCTAAAAAATTGCAAAATCTGATGTCAAACACCTTTCTAGAGTCAAAAGTCATCTTGTAAATTTAGAAAGTCATACGACATTTGGAAAGTGTCATTTTATTACCCCTATATTGTCATATGGTAGCTGGTATATTGTTGTACGAGTTTTGCTGCTAGTCAATTCAAAAAGTAAAAATCCTGCAATCAATTATCGTGCAAGTTTTACAACTATTGTACAATTTTTTCAATTGTCATTTCATAGCTTACCCACTATCGTATGAGCCTATAGAAAGTCATTTGGAAAATTTTGGAAAATTGCCAAAAAGTTGTTAGAACTATCAGAAACCTAGCTTTTTCGGCCTATTTCCAAAGTATGTCAAGAAAATCACTATGTCAAGAACAGAGCAGAAACTAGAACGAATCCAATCATTTTCCTAAAGTGACCTTTTGAATCTGATTTAGCCTTTTGTCTTATCGATTTGAGTCCTTTTTATCTTGTACAAAACCTTGTCATAACTATCAATCTTCAATTCATCTTCAAAATGGCTAAGTGTTGTGAACTCATGTCCACTATCTTTTGGGCATCTACCCATACATCCAGGGCATAGTATCCTTCATTTATGTCTAATCTAAGCTTCAATCAATCAAACCTTGACAAGGTTGCATCATTTGATCTTCTTGAATTATATCTTTCTCCAGTTGTCTTCATCATATTCTTTTGTTTCACCTAAGGTTAATGGTGGAAACTAGAGCTTCCTCTCACAATAAATTTTGAGAAGCATCCCATACCTTACCTTTAACTCATATCCAGGGTCCAACTCTTGAACAACTATACAATTTTGGTCTTTACGAAGATGAAGGTCTTGGCAACTTTTGATTGAAAGCTGGTTACATTCCTCCACCATCAACTCACGGAGGTAATCAACAAACTCCTCCTTGATCTATCCCAGGGAGTCTTAAAACTCCTACCATGTCTCAAGCAGGGACAAACCATGGTTCTCAAAGAGCTCAATCTCAACATGGTGCAGATCAGGAACCCACACCTGAAGAAATTGCTCGGTATCAAAATGACGATGACTTCAAAGGAATGATGAAGCATTTGTTAAAAGAAGATAGAGATGCATAATTTTACAATTAGCTCATCAAGCAGCTAAACTTCCTCCCAATTTTAATGTGGAAGATATCATTACACATGAGGAAGAAACTCTTATTTCAGCTATGATGAAACAAATGCACGCCATGCAAGTAAAACTTAACAAAATAGAAAAAGAAAAAGAACCTAAAGAGTTCTCCATGGAGGCCCTATGTGCTTTTCCACTCGATAAAGACTTGTATATGCCACCATTCCCTAAAAAGATGGAAATGCCAAAATATGATAAGTATGATGGAAACTCTGATCCTCAAGATCATGTCAGAGAATTCTGTACTCAATCTATGGAGTTCATGCATGAACCAACCTATCTAATGCATCTTTTCCCTTGATCTCTAGGAGGAGCAACCAATCATTGGTTCTCTAGGATGCCTCCTACAATCAAAACCTTTGAGGAGTTGATAAAATTGTTCTATCAGCAATACTCCTACAACATCCAACATCCAGTCACCATGATTGATATCTGCAATCTCAACCAATATCTAGGAGAACCATTCCTAACATTTATCAAAAGATGGAGAAAGAAATTCTCTCTATATGGTAGGCCTATTCCAGAAACTGAGAAGCTAGAAATATTCATCAACAATCTTGTTCCAAAAATAAACTACCCTTTACAAATGCAAAATCATACATCTTTTGACAAGATGGTGGATAATGCAATCAAAAAAGAAAAAGTGCCTTGGTGAAAACCTGAAAACAGGTGCCCTAGTAGCAAAAATAGAATCTTTGCCAAGATGGTGAAAACCTGGCAAACGGGCACCACTTGTTTCAAAATGCTCCATCTATCATTGCAATCTTGGTCTTTCCCATTGTTGGTGTTTTAAAATGCTTACACCACTTAGGGCTACCAATATGCCTTGAGACTAATGTTAGGAGTGGTTCATTCCAAGTATGAGAGCTCTGCAAGACAACTGGACCAACTATAGGGTCTTAATATGCCCTCTTCTACTTCTGGCTCTACAAAACCAAGGTGGGTGCACATAATCTAGAGAAAACTCCACTCACTACACACCTTATACTTCTGGAATCATAAAGTAGATCATAGTAAAGGATTACTAAATACTAACCAGGTATTCATTGAATCAACTCTACTATGTAGGGTAAAATGGTCTTGTGAAGGGTATTACTACTATCAACCAAATAATGAAAAAGACTTGAAATGGTGTTGATATTCAAAGATGTAGGAAATAGCCAAAAACCATCAAACATTGGACTCAACTGAATGTACTAATCCTTGATCAGTGCCATTATCCATTGGGAAAATCCTCAAATGCAAGTATAGAAACATGAACCAACTATTGTCAAAGACTCAAAGCCATAAATACAACTATTCCAGCCCATCCACTACTTATAAGATCCTTCTGTAGATGAATCTAATGAATCTATGCCCTATCCAAAGTATTTTTCACTTGATCCTAGATCAAGAACTAAAGACTAGAACATATGAAAAGGTAACCCTATGCAATGGACCAGAAAATCCAAAACTCATAAGACTAACACCAAGGAGAGACTTGAAAGCTTGAAACAATTATATTAAGTATGATGAATCATGTACATGTCTATACTAGAGATGAGACAACCACTTCAATAACCTACAAAAGATGCAAAGAAATTCTATTCAGCCTCCTACAATGTGATAGAGTTTACTACTTCCCACAGGAACCAAATAGAATGGAACCTTTGGAACTGATAAAATTCAAAACCCCTACTTAGTCAAAAAATCAAAAATTTATACCACTAGCCACCTTGGGAATCTCAAAGAGATTGCATGAAGCTTAGGGTGACTAGGGTTAGGGTTACAATGACTAAACCAACCAGAAAATTCCAAAAAACAAGCTGGAGGGAAAACCAACACCAATCTATCAAAAATAAGGCATGATCCTCACAGCAAGAAAATCTTCAAATTTGTACCCAGGATCACAAATTCATCATGAAAATCAGTTTGACTAGACCATCAAAACATCTCGAGCCAACAAAATATCCTCCCCACATGGAAAAACATCTACAAGCAATCACCCAACTCACTGGACCACACTGCAACAATCGATGCCACCAACCAAATCAAGAAATGGCCAAAAAACCATAAATTCTAGTACTTCATGTCACTGGAAAACCCTCTGTAGATTTGAAATTGAAATCCAACGGTCACCCCCAAAGGTTTAAAACATGACCATAGATCTCATCCTTTTCCCAGCACATTGGGTGGTCATATTTAATTCACAATAGTTTCAGGCCCCTTTGGAAAGTCAACAACCCCGTTAGCAGTCAGCAACCAATCAAACCGAACAACTCGGCAACACTGGCACTGTGGACCCACCCTAACTCCGCAACCATGATGTCCAAATAGTTGTCACATGATCACATAGCCAGGAAAAGGGCTATGTGAACATGTGACAAGCCTCCACATCAGCACCATGTCACCACTCCCCACCAACGTGGCACCCTTGTCGCATGATCGCATGGCTGAAAGATGGCCCTTGCGATCATGGACAAGGCCATAAGACTACCACCTTGTTACCCACTGGCCAATCAAGAACAACCTGGACATGAAAATGAATCAATTAGACCCCTTTA
Organism: Chamaecyparis obtusa; assembly: GCA_027943335.1. Classification (NCBI taxonomy): domain Eukaryota; kingdom Viridiplantae; phylum Streptophyta; class Pinopsida; order Cupressales; family Cupressaceae; genus Chamaecyparis; species Chamaecyparis obtusa. Next base: position 238,543 of record BSBK01005001.1, read on the forward strand.
AACACTACAACCCTCGGCCCCACTGACAAAAAACCAAGTCACTACTCCCCGACCAATGAAAAGTGCACACGTCATAACAAACTAAGAACTAGACCCACCGCACTATTGCCCTTTTGAATTACTGGAAGATCAAATGGTTGTCGCATGATCGCAAGGGGAAAGAATATTCCTTGTGGTCATGCGACAGCTGTAAGATCAAAGGGATCTGACAACCAGGCCCACGACTGGCAACTTCACCACATCACCGCTCTACATCCAATAGAACTCTACCACCTTAGCATCCTCTAACAATGGTCCCATGGTCCATTGCATCACCGAAGAAGATCAACGGTTGTCGCTATACCGCGATCTTAAAAAATGAGTAGCTTTCCCTAGCAGTATAATGACAATCATGAGATCTTACTGAAGTTTAACCACTTGGGAAGGAAAAGGTCTCACCAACCAATTGCACTTGTGTAGTTAAGACTGACGAATAAGGAATGCCAGTAAAAGGGAAGAAAAGTGAGGTCGAAAACATCCAAAGTTTTTACAATAGTGAAGGATCAAAAACATCCAGGGTTTTCGATGCCAAAAGACAAGCGTGCAAAAAAAGGAAGCACAAGGTTGAAAACAACTAGGGTTTTCATATAGATGATAGAAAACATCATGGGTTCTCGACAACACTGTGGGTTTTTGACACTTAGGTATATTCTGAAACTGTTTCCTGCAGACCTTAAAACTTGAATAACTCTCTGGATTTTGCGATTCAACACGTGCAATTTGGAGTAAAGCCTGGTGACACAATGAAGAACATAGGTCTAAGAGCTCAAACCATGAAACACTATGTATTTTCATCACACATTAAAACAAGCTTGTAGCAGGGTGGGACATCGTCAAGAATTATAGAGAAAAGGCCATTTTCATAGAATTTTGCATTGATAGGAAAATGGACTAACAGTGGCTCTAGTTGGGGACATGTATCTCTTGCAGGTACAATGAGGACCTCAGATCTCTAGGAAGAAGAAGACCACCCATTGGAGAAAACAAAATAGGCCCTCTCCCTACTCTTTATCCAAGAAATCACAGACTGGCTCCTCACAAAAACCTGGCACCATTTGTACAAAATATATAGAAAATACATAAGTAACATCGGTATGCCAGAAGAAAACCAACCCTTTCCTCTATCAAAAACTTGGTTTCTGCTCACAAAATCAAACAAAGGTCTGAAACCTTTTCCACATGCACAATGACAAAACACTGTCAGGTACCAACTGCAAAACAACCCTGGGTTTATCATCACCAATGTCCTCCTTCACATGTCCCCCCCACAAACTCACTACTTGAAAAACAAGCATCATCAAAATCATCATGGATTGAAACATATGGAAGGGGACAAAAGATTGACATCTTTCCTCCCTGGCTGCAGGCATTTAGCTCATCTCTAATGTACTCTTGCACATTGAAAGAGAAACCATTATATTCATTTTCACTTACCTTAGCCAAGACAACTAATTCATCCTGATGAATTATACCTTTATCTTCATAAGGATAACTCTCATGACTAACATCATGAATCACATTATCTTCATCACTGTCAATACTTGGTGACAAGAGAAAAACCCTGTCATAATGTAATGCACCTCCATCAAGAAAATAACATTCATTTTGCATTAGCTTTCCTTCAACTGGCTTCATTGGTAATGGGGACTCAGGATCAACCACATATGAAACTTCAAGTATAGGAGGTGAGAAATCCTCAACAAAATCCATCCTCTGAGCACACTCCTCAAATAGTGGGTTAGAAACAACATGGAATTGTTTCTCATAATAATTTGAAAAAAGTGCCAACTGGTTCTCACTAGTGTCCTCATCAAATAACTCATTGGCAACCACACTATATATGTCTTTATTTCCATCATCATACACATCTTCAAAAGAAGAAGAGAATTCAGAGTCAAAATTAGAGCATGACTCACTATCACTGCTATCAACATATGAATAATTAGTGTTGTACTCATCAAAAGAACCATCCCATGGATTTTCCCACAAATCTTTGACTTCCAAGACCTTGTAATCAGCATCACTATCACCCACTAACATAGAAGACTGCAAAGAAAAAACCTCTGCAACATGAGAGAAACCCTATGACATATCATCAGAAAGAAATTCATTCTCAACCTCATCCATGCTCCCATAATCAACACCTTTCTCATCATCTATATCAACATCACTTGGTGGCAAAGAATTTTCACAATTATCATCACTATTCTTGGGAAAATCATGTAAAGGGAAAAATGCCTCCTTATTTACTGTACCTTTGGCAGTAGAACTCATTTCACCTTCATATACAACACTGTGATTAATACAATAATTAAAAGGATGAGAGCAATGATGTCTCTCACCCTCCTCCTAGCCATTTACCCTATTCTGAATATGCAAACTAGCAGAGGCATGTCTTCTTATAACTCCATACTTCAGATTGCACTCAATATCCAATGCAACCTCAAAAGCCTGATGTAGACTTTGTGGTTGTTTATCCCTCAGCAAGAAACCCATTTTTTGGTTAAATGCACTCAAGTAAATGACTAGACAAATTTGATCATGAGGTTTAAAATCCTCAGGGATATCCATTAATGTCCTAGTGAATCTATTATTAAATCTTTGAATCAACTCATCTTCTTCAATCTGAATTCCCAGCAAATTGTCCAACATTGATTTTACATCTACCCCGCTATCAAAATAATCAATGAAGCAATAACTCAACTCATCCCATGAAGAAATAGAGGCTTCAGGAAAAAATGAAAACCACTCCCTTTCATCTCCCTTAAGAGTCTACACAAATAGCCTCATCCACAAATCCTCATGGCAGACATCAAAATCGCACATTAAATCAGAAAAAGCCATCACATGTTTTCTTGTTGATGGACACTGATTCCTACTGAACTTTGGTAGATACTCTCTGATTTCATCAGGGACTTTGTTGGGGAAACTAGGTATGCCATCATAACAAAATAGTGCATAACCCCTACCAATAGGACCCCTAAGCACATCCATCACTGATATACAACCTTGTGCCTATACACTTGATTCTTTGTAAATAAAAAAAAAGGGATCAAAACACTTGTAAATAACTCCCACCTCTCACTTAGCTATTCTGAGATACTTCACACTTGTCCTATCCCTTTAATGACACAATCATTTAATTAAGATCATGCATATACATAAAATTTTGATGGAGAATATTTGGATCACCCTGCTGAATGTTGTTGCCTTCTTCTCAGCTAAATGAAGTCCCAACAAAACTGCACAACTTAGGTTCTTTCTAGCATAGAATCACCACCTCTCTTTAGAGGACACAAACTTTACTGATCTATCTTGAAACATCGATAGACTCTGAGCACTCCCATAGCAAAGCCACATATAACTCAATCAACAAATCTAGGTAGCACACTTGTAAATCCCCAGCAGAGTGGCCATCTTGTTGGTGTTTGAAAATGCTTACACCACTTAGGACTGCCAATATGCCTTGAGACTAATGTTAGGAGTGGTTCATTCCAAGTATGAGAGCTCTGTAAGATAACTAGACCAACTATAGGGTCTTAATATGCCCTCTTCTACTTCTAGCTCTATAAAACCAAGGCAGGTGCACCTAATCCATAGAAAACTCCACTCACTACACACCTTATACTTCTGGATTCATAAAGCAGATCATAGTAAGGGATTACTAATTACTAACTAGGTATTCATTGAATCAACTCTACTATGCAGGATAAAATGGTCTTGTGAAGGGTATTACTACTATCAACCAAATAATGAAAAAGACTTGAAATGGTGTTGATATTCAAAGATACAAGAAATAGCCAAAACCCATCAAACATTGGACTCAACTGAATGTACTAATCCTTGATCAGTGCCATTATCCATTGGGCAAATCCTCAAATGCAAGTATAGAAACATGAACCAACTACTGTTAAAGACTCAAAGCCATAAATACAACTATTCCTGCCCATCCACTACTTATAAGATCCTTCTGTAGATGAATCTAATGAATCTATGCCCTATCCAAAGTATTTTTCACTTGATCCAAGATCAAGAACTAAAGACTAGAACATATGAAAAGGTAACCCTATGCAATGGACCAGAAAATCCAAAACTCATAAGACTGACACCAAGAAGAGACTTGAAAGATTGAAACAATTATATTAAGTATGATGAATCATGTACATGTCTATACCAGAGATGAGGCAACCACTTCAATAACCTGCAAAAGATGCAAAGAAATTCTATTCAGCCTCCTACAATGTGATAGAGTTTACTACTTCCCATAGGAACCAAATAGAATGGAACCTCTGGAATAGATAAAATTCAAAACCCCTACTCAATCAAAAAATAAAAAATTTATACCACTAGCCACCTTGGGAATTTCAAAGAGATTGCATGAAGCTTAGGGTGACTAGGGTTAGGGTTATAATGACTAAACCAACCAAAAAATTCCAAAAAGCATGCTGGAGGGAAAACCAACACCAATCTGTCAGAAATAAGGCATGATCCTCACAGCAAGAAAATCTTTAAATTTGTACCTAGGATCACAAATTCATCATGAAAATCAGTCTGACTAGACCATCAAAACATCTTGAGCCAAAAAACTATCCTCCCCACATGGCAAAACATCTACAAGTAATCACTCAACTCATTGGACCACACTGCAACAATTGATGCCACCAACCAAATCAAGAAACAACCAGAAAACCATAAATTATGGTACTTCATGTTGCTGGAAAACCCTCTACAGATTTGAAATTGAAATCCAACGGTCACCCCCAAAAGTTTAAAACATGGCCGTAGATCTCATCCTTTTTCCTAGCACATCGGGTGGTCATATTTAATTCACAATAGTTGCGGGCCCCTTTGGAAAGTCAACAACCCCATCAGCAGTCAACAACCAATCAAAACTAAACAACTCAGCAACACTAGCACTGTAGACCCACCCTAACTCCGCAACCGCGACATCCAAATAGTTGTCACATGATCGCATAGCTAGGAAAAGGGCTATGTGAACATGCGACAAGCCTCCACATCAACACCATGTCACTGCTCCCCACCAACATGGCACCCTTGTCGCATGATCGCATGGCCGAAAGATGGCCCTTGCGATCATGTGACAAGGCCACAAGACTGCCACCTTGTTACCCGCTGGCCAATCAAGAACAACCTCATCATGAAAATGGATCAACTGGACCCCTTTAAACACTACAACCCTCAGCCCCACTAACAAAAATCCAAGTCACTACTCCCCAACCAATGAAAAGTGCACACGTCGCAACAAACTAAGAATCGGACCCACCGCACTATTGCCCTTTTGAATTACTGGAAGATCAGATGATTGTTGCATGATCGCAAGGGGAAAGAATATTCCTTGTGGTCATGCTACAGCCATAAGATCAAAGGGATCTGACAACCGGGCCCACGACTGGAAACTTCACCACATCACTGCTCTACATCCAATAGAACTCTACCACCTCAACATCCTCTGACAGTGGTCCCATGGTCCATTGCATCACCGAAGAAGATCAACGGTTGTCGCTATACCACGATCTTAAAAAATGAGCAGCTTTCCCTAGCAGTATAATGACAACCATGAGATCTTACTGAAGTTTAACCCCTTGGGAAGGAAAAGGTCCCACCAACCAATCACACTTGTGTAGTTAAGACCGACGAACAAGGAATGCCAGCAAAAAGGAAGAAAAGCAATGTCAAAAACATCCAAAGTTTTTACAATAGTGAAGGATCGAAAACATCCAGGGTTTTCAATGCCAGAAGACAAGCATGCAAAAATAGGAAGCACAAGGTTGAAAACAACTAGGGTTTTCATATAGACGATAGAAAACATCATGGGTTCTTGACAACACTGTGGGTTTTCGACACTTGGGCATATTTTGAAACTGTTTCCTACAGACCTTAAAATTTGAATAACTCTCTGGATTTTGTGGTTCAGCACATGCAATTTGCACTAGAGCTTGGTGACACAATGAAGAACATAGGGCTAAGAACTCAAACTATGAAACTCTATGGATTTTCATCACACATTAAAAAAAGCTTGCAGCAGGATGGGACATCATCAAGAATTGCAGAGAAAAGGCCATTTTCATAGGATTTTGCATTGATAGGAAAATGGACTAACACCCATCTTTCAGTCTTGCTTTAGTTTGTACATATTTCCCATTTTGTTCCTGCTTTCCTATTTTTAATAAGTCAGTCTATACACCAATAAGCTCAAGTGTCTATATCCTATCAATGTTCAAACTTGGGGGCAATCAATGTCATATCCTATGGTCTCCAATGTATCTTAGACGTATCATATCCAGTCAGAGTCCTTTGAAGCTTCATCCGAGTCAGTCAGTTTGTCTCATCTCCAGAAAGGATTTTGTATTTACAGCAATGCAATCAAACATCAAACAATCTATGCTTTTACATGCTTTTATCTCCTTGTATGCTTACTGATTCACATTGAGATTTTTGCATATTATGTTCCTTTGAGATCTTTGATGATGTCCTTTACAGGATTTAGAGAGTGATGACTGGGGGCATAATATTTTCTTTGTTTTCTTCTTGTATGTGAAAATCTCACAACTTTGGAAATTATGGATTGAAATGGTGTCCGACTCTAAGAGCCTCTATCTTGAATTGGATGGCCATGTGTACCTTGACCATTGATACCTAGAAAATTCAAGTAAGTTTGATTTTAACTATTGTCTTTTTGATTGCGTTCTTTCTCCTACTATGAAATGTGATCTTACCTAAGGATGTGAACAATAAAGGGTCACTACGGGTAATTCACATTGGATTTAGAATGATCTCTTGACTGCTTGATGTGTTTGTAATGCAAGATGTATTCAAGTCATCATGACATTTATGTTTTGATGCTTATACAAATTGCTATATCAAAATGGACATGATAATCAGGTCATCCTGGTGCTTATATCTAATCCGACATTTCAAAAAAAAAATTCAATATTCATATATCCATGGTTTCCTAATTAGTAGGTGTTGTATTGATTCCTGCGCATACAAATCAATATTCATATGTCTATGGTTTCATAACTAGTGGGCATTGTATTGATTTATCCAATTACCTAAAAATTCAATGATGAGCATGACCGACACATGATCAGTGACTAGGTCCTAGGTCTTAGGTTTGCATTTCATTTTGCACTTTGCATGATCTCACAAATTGCTTGAACACTTAAATGATTCTTCAAAACCAAAAATGCTAAACATGACACAAGGACTAAGCATTGTATGAAGGTTCCTCCAACGAAGCAGCAAGTAGAATTCTTTTTCGGGATCAAAATCAAAATTTGAGATCATTCATATTATTAACTACTTGCATAATCGACCTTCAATCATCACAAAAGTCCAGTATTCAACTTAACTAATTATCTTACATCAAACTATCAAAATTTCAACTTGGTCAACCTTGGTTAACTCATGGTCAAACCTAGTCAAACTTGGTCTTCTGGACCTCCAAACGATGTAGAATGCATTCTCAAATATGTTTAACCACTTCTTGAATCAATTAACATGCTTCTGAACTATTCAACACTAACTTTTCTTGTCAAATTTCAATTTTTATCCCGAAGGGGGCATGGTATTACACATCATTCAAAGTCTGTAATTTGAAATTATATCTTTCCTCAGTAATCAAGACAACAACCATGTCTAGTTGCTGATTCATCAAAAAGTCCTTATCACTTTGGGAAAATCAATCATCGCTCAAGGCATATTAGATTCATCGAGATCCATATCAATCTGGTATTCTCTTAATCTTGTAAATTGTATCAGTCTTTTGTAACCATCAGTTTGTTCATGTTATTTCCTTGGTTCTTTGTAACTGAAGGGTTCATATGTGATACCAATGTGATTCTTACCGACAATCAAGTTTGGAATCAGTCACTCACTTCTTCACAATCATAAGGTTCAAAATCAGGCATTTTGACACTTTTTCGCAATCATCAGTTCATTGCTGTTATAGTTAACATTATCTTTGGTCATTCAGGACCTAATATCTTCATATCAACTTCAATTAGTTTCTGCTTCATATCAATTTCAATTTCAAACATCAGTTTCAACATCATACACAGATTGTCTTTGAACCACTACACTTTGCACAGTGATTCAAAAAGGGGCAAAATGTAATATCCCAAAAATGGGCTATAGGTTCATTAATCTACTATATGGACACATCGAATGAAATTGACATTGAAGTCCTAACCTAAGGTACATCGGCACATTATGGAAATCCTAATTGATTTTATCTAAATTTTGCATCGGGGAATATTCCTAGCAATATTCCTATTTATCCTAATTATCTTTGATTAATAATTATTTGGTGATAAATCTTATTTATCCTAAAGTTTGATTAATTGAACATTCTAAATATTTGATTAATTAGATTTAATACTGCCACTTAATTATTTAATTGGATTTAATTGTATTTATTCCTAAATTGTATTATTTCATTTTGACAATAAATCAAATATCCTATGACTAATTGTTTAAGTTCTTATTTAATTAATTAATATCAATTGTCAAATTTAATAATATAGTTTTTGAATAAAAATTTGATTTAATAATTGATCGACCCATAAATAAATTATTTTATTTTTAAAATCAGTTAAGTTGAGGATAAATCACTTTATTTATTTATTTAATTTATATTAATTATGTACATTCAAAAAATAGTTAAACTTTAAATTAGAAAATCAATTCAAGTTGTTTTAAAAATAAATTCAACTCTCTTTTGAGTTGAAAGCTAATCTCAACTTCTGATTTAAATCAAAAAGCTGATTTCCATGATTTTTGTGAGTTAATCTATCTCTAATTTCTTGATAACTCAAAAATCAACCTGAGTTTATCAAGGGTGATTTATGGCTTTTTCCATGCACCTCCAAAGTCTTGGATTTATATAAATTAAGGCCTCAGCTCTTCATTTGATCCATCCATGAATTGCATCCTCACACTATTGAATTGGAGACTGAACAATCATCTTTGCAAATTTGAGCTGTTGTGAGATTTTCATTATTTTTGAGCATTCATATCATTTAGAATATCATTGTTAGATCAATTCATAGCATATCAATTTTTCATTCATAATTGCATAGAAAACACAAAAATATAGATTAATTTGCATTCATCTCATATCTAGATTCCGCATTCAAATCCTTCATTTAGGTATCATCAAGGTCATTGATCTCGGTCCAATCTGACAATATCATAATCACACCTACTAGAAGGTAGTAAATCACTTGGTTAGATTAGTTTCCATTTCACTGCATGATTTTGATTTCTGCTAACCTCTAATGTTTTATTGAAGTGTTGTGTCTATAGCTAGGTAAAAAATTCACACACACATTTCAAGATGGTGGATAATGCAATCAAAATTGAAAAAGTACTTGTGAAAAAAGGAGATGTCACACTTCAAAAGGACAAGTATGAATCCAGTTCTAAGGATAAGAACAAAAATTGGAACAAGAATAAGGGCATCATCACAGATGGCATTATTGATAATCATGCCCCATCTAAGGCACCTGCTTTCAATTTAACCATTGGTACTCAAGCCATAAAAGATTTAAAACAAACAGTGTCTGAATCATCTCAAAAGAAGCCAGAATACAAATCTTGGTCCACTGATAATAAATGAAAGTTCACTCCTCTTGGAGAATCTTTGGAATCAGCTATGAGAACTCTGTTGGCTAATAACATCATCTCTTTGCCTAAGATCCGACAATCTGATCCTGATCCTAAGCCAAAATGGTGGAGAGAGAATGAATTCTATGATTTCCATTGAGGTAAAGGTCACAAAACTAATAACTTCTTGTGCTTGAAACATACCATTCAAGACAAGATTGATAGTGGAGAAATCATGATTGATAATCCTAAAAGCAATAATGATCACATAGCATTCACTGAACCATTTCCAAAGCATAGCCAAGGAGATTCATCTTCTTAGCCTAATGTGGGTGCTAAGGTCAATTATGCCTATCCTAGAAATAATATTGTTATCAATATGGTTGAACCAAGCCTATCTGAGCGTTGCAATGTCATCACAATTGTAAGAAGAGATAGAGATAATCAATCAGCTAATGCAGTTACTTGATCACAAGCTCAAGCACACCTACAAGGACAAATCCCAGATCAATCAAATGTCCCTAAAGTGCCTTTCAATCTGTCTTCTACTTCCAAACAAAGGGCAACATCTAAATCTTCAAATCCTAAGGACACGAGGCCTACTTCGTATAGTATTGTTCAACAACTCCAGCACAAAAATGCTAAAATCTCCATGTTTGAGTTGCTTTGGATATCTCTAACTCATAGAGCCATTCTAGATAAAGCTCTACTCGGATCCAATGTTCCTGATAACCTTGATTTAAATAGATTCTAGGATATGTTTGGTCATCTTACATCTCCATAGTATATCTCCTTTTCAAAGGATGATGATAACTCCTTGAGTCATCTGCATAACCAGCCCTTGCATATTGAAGTCTTCATCCAAAACCGTCATGTCAAATGTGTGTTGATAGATGGAGGCACTGGTATGAATATTTCTTCTTACAGCTTGATCACACAATTGGGATTTTCAGAAACAACCATTGATCCTAGAAAGAAAATAACTATCAAAGCATATGATGAAGAGGAAAGATCCTCCAAGGGAACAATTTTCTTGCCTATCAAAAAGGTCCCATCATCAGAGATACTATATGTCAAGTTCTTGATATACCTTTGGCTTACAACATCCTTCAGGGGAGAGCTTGGATACATGAGATGAGAGCTATTCCTTCTACATACCATTAGTGCTTGAAATTTCCTTATGACAGAGTAGAGGTAACCATTCCAGCCGATGTGTCAATAACTTGCAATGCTTTGAAGGAAAATGCAGATAAACTTGTTCCTAATAACAAAGAATCTTCCACTAAGCAAACAGATGTAGCATCCACCTTTAAGATGGAAGACATTGCAAAAGAGGTCAATATCAAAGAAAATGGTATGGGAGAATATACGATAAAGCCAGTCTTGTCTTTGACATCTCTCCCTATCTCACCTAAGTCTTATGGGCAAGCTCAAAAATAGTTCAAACCATAATCTAAGGAACCTCTTGAGGCATATAAAGGAAAATTTGTTGCAGAGAAAGTACCTAAGCAAGAATTTGAAGAAGATGAAGCTATTCTTGCATGGCTTTATAAAAATTAACCTGAATCCCAAGTTATTCCACCTAGTGACTCTAAAGTATCGAAGGTTCCTTCTAAGTCATATGGCCTAGGGGATAAACTAATAGCTAAGATGGAATATAAAGGAAAAGGACCTCTAGGACTATAGTGTAAAGGTCTTCTGTCACCTCTTGAACAACATGGTCGAGCGAATAAGAATACAATGGGTCTAGGATACATGAAGAAGCCATTCCGTCTTATCAAGAACTCCCCACATGTTCTATAACAAATTGAGCCTTCTGTAGCAAATCAATTAAAGAAGGAAATGACTAAAGAATTTGATAGTGATGATTCAGACACCACTGAGGAGCTCATTCCTTATGAGCGTTTGCCTAAAAAAATCAAAGACCTCCTTGAAGCTGAAGATGATCCAATAAAAAGAATTAATGTAGTAGAAACACAAGAACCTACTATAAACCAAGAGGTAGTTGCAACACAAGAACCAGCTAATCTCAAAGATAATCAAATAGACAAAGAGGAAGGTGGTTGTTATTCTGAGATAGATTCCCATGAGTATGAATTCAAATCAAAATTTGAGGGTAACCCTTCTTGGGGTATTCATCCTGACTTTACTCATGTTCTTAGATTTCTTAGAGGCATAGATGAAGAATCTAATGACTATGAATGGTGAGCCATTCTAGAAGAAGATGAGCTTATTACAGAGAAACATGTTGATGTTATTCACCAATATGCACCTAAAACCAATGTAAGTCTAGAGAGAAATGATGAACTTATTGAGTCTAATCCACCAATGGCTGAAGTGGACTATCACAATCACATTGAGCCTATTCATGAATTGAATGTATTAAGTTATAATATCACCTTTCAACTTGAGCATCAGGTTAGGACCAATGATGACAGATCCATATCCATAAACACTATTTCCCAATCTTTCACCACTTTGACTATCCAACATCCTGAACTTCTTAATCAAACCTCCACAAATCTGAGCTATGGTATTTATACCTTCCCAAATGACTATGCCCTTGCTTGCTACCTCAATGCAGTTGAGCCTATGAGGACTTCCATCAATGAACCAAGCGTTAGCATGATGGAGTCAGACATCAAGTATCTTATTTAGAAAAATAAGAATAAGAATAAAAAGAAAAGGAGTTGTGAGGGTGAAAACCACTTTGTGGCAGTCTTAGAACATACAAAAGTAAAAATAAAAGACGTATCCAAAGGTAAAAACCTCTTTGTGGTGCCTAAGGATGAGATATTTGATGTCCTTCTGAGTCATTTATAGGACAAATCTCCAGTTCTAATTGAGCCCACTCAATCTATCAACTTGGGAACAATAGAGGAACCACAGTTGATCCATGTAGCACAATCTTTATCAAAAGAAGAAAAGAAAAAATTTACAACATTCCTAACAGAGAAGAAGATCAACTTTGCATGGAAATATTCAGATATGCTAGGGTTGGATCCCAATCTTATAATCCACCATTTATCTATAGCCCCTGGAGTAAAACCAGTTAAGCAAAAATTGAGAAAGATGCATCCTCATGTTACACTCTTGGTAAAAGCTAAATTAGAGAAACTACTAAAAGCCAGATTCATTCGAGTTATTGATTATGCAGAATGGATCTCTAATATTGTACCTATTTCAAAACTAGATAAATCAATTAGAGTGTGCACAAACTTTAGAGATGTAAATAGAGCATGCCCTAAGATTGATTTTCCACTACCTAATATTGATATGATAGTGGACATCACTATAGGCTTTGAGATGTATTCTTTAATGGATGGTTTTTTTGGATATAATCAAATAAAAATTTCCCTAGAGGATCAAGAGAAAACTGCTTTTACATGTGCATGGGGCACCTTCTGTTGGAATGTCATGCCATTTGGGCTTAAAAATGTTAGTGCTACATATTAGAGAGCCATGAAATCTATTTTTCATGACATGATGCATAGGACTATGGAGGATTATGTGGATGATACTTTAGCAAAATCTATGATTAGAACTAAACATCTAAATGACTTGAGCAAGATACTAGATAGAATGGAAAAATTTAGTCACAGACTAAATCCTAAGAAGTGTGCTTTTGGTGTCACTTCTGGAAAGCTCTTAGGATACATAGTTTCAAAGAAGGGCATTGAAGTCGATCCAGCTAAAGTAAAGGCTATCATGGAGATGCAACCTCCTAAAAACATCAGTCAAATGAAGACATTGGAAGGAAGAGTTCAATCTATCAGATGCTTCATATCTCAGCTAGTAGACATATCATAGCCTTTTACACAAACATTACATAAAGGTGCGACATTTGCATGGAATGAGGAATGTGAGAAAAAATTTAACCATATCAAGAAGTATCTATCAAATCCTCCTATCTTAATTCCTCCCATTCCAAGGAAGCCTTTGATCTTATATGTCTCCACTATAGATACATCACTGGGTGCATTGCTTGCACAACATGATGAGAACAAAAAGGAAAGAGCTATATACTATATCAGTAGGACATTGGTGGCATACGAAAAGAATTATTCTATGATTGAGAAGGCTTGTCTAGCTGTGATCTTTGCATCATATAAATTGAGACATTATTGAATGGAAGTAATTTGGAATCATCTCTATTTGTGTAAGTGTGTGGGGAAAATGTAAGATTCACTCCTAAATCCAAATTCCCAAAGGAGAGATCCAATTTTATCAACCAAGAGGTTAATACACAATTGAATCAATCTATGAAGAATATGAAAGAGAGAGAGAACCCCTATACTTCCCTATAGTTGGATCAAGCTTGAAATTTGAAATAATTGAAGTGCAAATACTAACCTTGAATTAGGGCAGATCTGGAAAATGCTGAATTTTGGCTTTTGTATGAACTTTTTGAAGATTTTGTCACTTGTTTTGGACTGGAAATGTCAAGGTGGACAAAACCTAGAAATCTTTTCTCCAAATTCACACAGGTCGACTTTGACCTTTTAAAAGGTCAAAGACCACATTATTTATTTGAAGTTTGATCCTAATTTTGTTCATAGATCCTGAAGGATTGCCGAAAAGGGTATTTGAATTCACTCTCAGATCTGAGATTTTGCACCTATACCTGCAAGAAAATGGGGGTTTTTGGTTGTATGGGGGGTTTGCCTTGGTCAAACCCCAATTTAGGAATTAACCTTGAAATTGAATTGAAATATATTGTACATAAACAAAGTAATTGAAACAAATCACCTTTCTTATGTTGAAGTCCTTATAGAAGATTCGAATCCTCAAATCCACAAGTAAGAATGCTTCAATGAATTTAGGATCTCTCCAATAAATGGTATTTTGATCTTCAACACCAATATTGATTTTATCTTTGCATATGAGAAGGTTTGAATGAAAGGAGAAGGATGAATCTTCAAGGGGGCTCCAAAGAGATTGAATCCTTCAATAGTTAACAATGGAACTCCTTGATGGATGAATACTTGAACACTTGAATGCTTGAAGACTTGCTTGCACTTGAGAGCTCTAGATGCTTGATTGAGAAAACTTGATGATTGAGTGATGTAAACTTGATATGAAAAGAGGAAGGCCTCCTTTTATAGTGATCTAGGGCACACTCCTCTAGATGGGCCACCTTGAAGAATTAAATCCCAATTAGGTCCTCACCTTTAGAAAATATACCTTGATTAAATACCATTAAATGATTTACCATTTCAAAGCCTGAAACAACCGACCCAAAAGCGGAGAAATAACTTTCCCGAAAGCCAAACTGCCAACATTTGAAATTTTGAAATCCTGGTGGGAAGAGGTCAAGGTCAAGGTCAACCCTAACCTAGTCAGGGTTAAGGTTGACTTTGACCTCAAACCCTAACTTGGTCAGGATTTGTAGCAGAGGTTCTAGGAGATGCCAGAAACTTATAAATTGATATCTGAGTAGGACCCAATGTCAGGAATAGATAGAAAATCCTCAAAATGATGTGATGATGGACTAGGAGGTCTCATTTCTAAATCCTACCTAGAAAATAGAGCCATAGAAGAGGGAAAATTAGGAAATTCCTTAAGACCTTAACCCTAATTTCACCTAGAATGAAGAAATCAAGTGTGGAGAAGAAGTGGAAAATGGGGAGAAAGCCAAATACATGCAAAGACCCAATCAAGGTTCTTAACATGACTGCAAACCACTTACTCAAAGGGCTAAATTCTCTTAACATGGAAGTGCTTCCATTTTAAGATGATACAATTATATGTTGGTGCATACCACCCATTTGGTAGCTAAGATTGATCCACTCAAGTAGCTACTAAGCAAAGCTACCCTCACGGGTAGATTAGCTAAATGGGTCATGCTCTTAAGTGAATTTGACATTGAATATGTTGAAAGAAAATCTATAAAAGGATAGGTTATTGTTGATCAATTAGCAAATGCACCTATGATTGATGATACACCTATGCACATGGAATTTCCAGATTCCTCCATCACGACTCTTTCTTCTAGAGAATGTCATTTATTCTTTGATGGCTCCTATACACAAAATGGATTAGTAGTAGGCATATTATTTATAACTCCTCAAGGATACTCCATACCTAAAGCATTCAAATTAAAGTTCCCTTGCACAAACAATATTGTAGAATATGAAGCCCTTCTTAATGGAATGAAACTAGCAATTGAGTGAAGAGTAACTGAGATACACATTCATGGAGACCCTCAACTTGTTATCCATCAAGTCAATGATGTGTACCAGACTAAAGATGAGAAGCTCATCCCATACAATAGAATGGTAGATGATCTAAAGAAGTATTTCATATCTATCACATTTGAGAAAATACCTAGAACAAAGAATAAGGCTACTGATGCAATGTCAACACTATCTACTTTATTACAACAGCCTGAACATGAGCTACACTATGAGTTCATGGTGGAAGCACTATCTTATCCTGCATATGATTCCCCTAAAACCCACATGATCTGCACTATTCTTGGTCATGATTCATCCAGGTACAAAAACCTTTTGTCCTATCTCCGAGACCAAACCATTCCTGATACCTTCAACTGCCATGAAAAGAGATACCTTATCCATAATGCCTCCCGATATGTCATCATTGGTCATGATTAGTACAAAAAAGGTCTAGATGGTACACTACTTAGATGTTTAAAATGGGAAGAGTCTCAACATTTGTTAGAGGAAGTCCATGATGGTATTTGTGGGTCACACTCGAATGGTTTAACACTAGCTCAAAAAATTATTAGGGCTAGGTACTATTGGCCTGAAATGGAGAAAGAGTCTATCAAACTTGCTAAGAACTGTCAAAAGTGCCAAGTGTATGGCAACTTAATTCATGCTCTAGGGACATATCTAATTCCCTTTACTACATAATGGCCTTTTCATCAATGGGCCTTTGATCTTATAGGAGCTATACATCCTCATTCTTCTAATGGACATACCCATATAATTGTTCAGTTCTAGAATTGTTACCTTTATCAGGAAAAAGGCTAACAACAATTCTAATTGACCATGGAAACTTTTCCTAGCTATGGGTGGACTATGATTGGAAAAGAATCTCCAGATTCTAGGCCGGCTCCTATAAGATATTGGCTATCACTTTACTAATCCTGAAACTTTGATGGGAAAAGTGTAAAGGGAACTTTAAAACTAAGAAAAAAAAGGTGATACACCAATAACTAATTCAGAAATCAGAAAAGAAAACAACTCCAGACCTAATTCACAATGAAATTCAAACAATTGGAACACTTTTCATCATATAGACTAATGAATTTGATAACCAGGGATAAACCACAAATTACTGAACTCTTAGCAACATACATTTCTCAAATAAGGTTTGATTAATCAGACTTATCAATCTAGAAGGAAGAGTGAAACATTCACATCCAAAATCAAAACTAGAATGATAAACACTTACTAAAGAAGATGGAAAGGAATGATAATCTGAACACAAAGATGACCTGTAATCTGGTATATTTCCTTCACAATTTCTGCAAAAATGGTTACAAAAGTGGCCTGAGAAGCATCTAGGAATAATACATTTACTAAAATGCCCTCTTTTCAAAATCTGCAACCATAAGAAAAGAAAAACTTCTTCTCTAAAAAGGCCTCAAAACCCTAACCTGGAAATGCAAGACCCCTACAAATTTCCCTAAGAATGCTCCAGTTTGCCTCTAAATTAGCTCCAAGAATATAGCCAATATGCCATTTTCATAAAATGATACCATTTCCCTAAATTTTGAGCTATATATAAGGAATTTAATTCCTTTTACAGTGCATTGTGCCAAAATTTAAACTTTTTAATAAAATTGGCTCTTAAATAAGGAATTTATAATTAATCCCTTTTATATTATAATGCCAAAGTTATTAAAAGAAATTAATATTATAAAGACTCTAATATTAACTAATGTCAAAAACTAAAACATTAACCAACCCAACCTATCTCCCTTTAATTTAATTAAAACTAAAATCAACTTAGATAAAAATCTAAGTGATAAAAGAAAACAATATGGAGAGGATAATAATCACTCATCCACTTGCATTTGCAATATTCGAGAGGAAATAGGTGGCAAAATTTCTAGTTTTCAAGACACTTGTTGGCACTATCTTCTGCAATATCATTAATGACTTTTGGAGTACTTGGCGGATTCCAAACTCTCTTATGTTTCATTTTGGGCATTTTTATTGCTTCATTTGCAAAATATGAGTCAAAACCCTAGCTTACTGGCAAGATGCATCCATTACTGCTGTTGGAAACTTACCATGCTGATGATATGTTTCAAATCTGCATGAATATTTGATCAATTGGTGTTGAAAATCAGACTATGAACTTTAGAAGGGCTCCTTCTTGCAAAAAAAAAATTGTAAGTTTATTGAATAAACTCACTTTTTTTTCTTTTATAATTAACGTTTCTTTCAAAATGTGGCTCCCTATCTGATTTTGAAAGGAAGTAATAAATATTTTACCATACTATTTTCGAATGCTAGAAAATAAACTTCATTTGGGCATTTTGAATTGAAAGTTTAACTTTCTATTAATTTTTTGTAAAAAACGTGGCTTGCCTCTGCATAAAATATGTCTTCTTTGCTGGAAAACATGGCTCTTTCTCTGCATTTTATGTGGCCTCACTGCCTGTTAATGCACATGCACTATCATTTCACTTTTGTTTGAATGATATAAAGCACAAAATGTGCCCTCCTCTTGATGGAAATCCATATCTTAAAGTGCATATGCACTACTGGTTAACTTGTTGAAGGATCTAGTGCAACAGAAAGGTCAAAACCCTCTTTTATCTGCATAAAAAGTTGAATTTCTTTGCTAGAGTTTTGTATTTGTTATCGCATATAAAAACATGGGTTCCTTTTGAAAGGCTCTGTCATCATTCTTTAAAAAATGTGCCATAATTTTGAATAGAATGTACCCATTTTTGCTGCTGGAAACTTCAACGATGAATTGGTATCTACTAGTTGTTTTAACTTGAAGTCTCTGTTATGTTTTAAACAAAACATGGTCATAACTTTTGAATAATACATACCTTCTTTTTGCATGAAAAATGGCTCTATTTGCTGTTGGTTATTATGGGTAAACTGCTTGTTGATGTATACGCACTTTTCTGGAAATGCATACATGTTGTTGCTCCATATTTTGAATAAAACTTTGAACTATCTCTTACAAAAGATATACTGCTTTGCTTTATGGAAAATACATTCAGTTTGAAACCCTCTATTCTGAAAATGAACTCCAGAGTTTTGCACTTACAACTCATCCTCTTATAGTTTTGAAAAGAGATTCACGATATTAACAGTCAACTTTTAGTTCAACTGAGAGCTTGAACTTTTTAGGTACCATGAAACTTTGAAGCCATAATTTGTAGATAACACATGGCGTAAGCTTACTGTTACTTTTTCAAAAAAAATTGTATATATACCAGCACTTGTCGACTTTAGACATATAACCATGGTTATGACAGAGACTATCATTTCTAGCTTTACACTCTTTGTTCTTTTTCATCAGTCTTGAATTGAAAACATTAACTATTATTGCTCCTTCAGCATAAGCACATTCTGACTTGAGTTCAAAGCTCATAATTTGATCCACTTTTCAGCATTCATAAATATGACATGTCTCTTGACAGAAGTTCTGAATATGAACCAGCTTTCTGATTTCTCTGATAAGCATTGTAAAATGTGATCTGTTTAGCATTATGAAGTTAAACATAACAAGAATTTGAAGCTCCTGTAGTAGATTATTGTACACTTCCCTTTGATACTAAATTTGTCAATTTATGATATGAAGTACAACAAGATGTAAATGTTTATTATTTTGTTAATGAAGTTTGAGCACGGGCTCGTGACACTCAAAAATGACAGAGTGTTAATGATTGAGGTTCGAACATGGGTTCATGACACCCAGTCATAACAAACTGTGAACATTTAATTCATGATGCTATCTTGAAGCACTATTAAAATATTCAACATTAAATCATTTGAAAGTTTGAAAATGTACTCTGTTTATACTGAAATCAGCATCTCTTTTGGTAAAACAATTTGATTCCTTTGTAGATCAGCAATCTGGAACTTCCTATAGCAACTTGGCATGGGAAACCAATTTGTTATGCATCTTGAAAAATGACTAAAAACTGAATCAATCAGCCGTTATCTACAAAACAACTTGTTAATTTCAAGCAATATCAATATGAAACATATCTTGAAAAAGGTTTCTCAGTTTGGAAGCACACTAAGTCCCTTTCATTCAGATTCTTGACTTGTCCAAAATGAAATCACACACCACAATAGGTACTAAAAGTGAAAGGTTTCATATTGTGGAACATGTCCCTTTAACACTTTCTCCTAGTGAGTGATAATTTTCATTTTCTTACTACATTTGTTCTTAAATTGATATGCAGATAGTAACAGATAACTGATGTATGTAATTATTTCCTTGTATTGCTTAGATCCATCAGGATCTAACCATTGTTCTCTTTTTCCTTTTTTTCAGATGAAGATTTCCCTAAGGACCTGAATGCTGATCGTGACTCGGGAGAGACCTAAATGCAAAGGACTTAACAGAAACTAGCAGAACCAACATGAACACGAGGCATTGCATGGGAACCTTTTACACATTTTAGCTTTCTGTTACTAATTTGCAAATGTACTCTGATTATTGAATCATGTAACATGAATCAAATGACATTTTTTCTACATTCTTATGAATGCACAATGTAATGATCAATGATGAATTTTCTGAATTTGTAATAATTTGATCAATACTTAGAGTACAAAAGTAAAATCTGATAACAAATGTAGTAAGTAGATGCAAACTAATAGAACCTACAAGATAGTGTTAATTAGACAACTTGAATGTGTAAAATTCTTTTAGTACCTATTGTGTTGTGTGGTTAGATTTTGGATAACAATTTTGGCGACTTCTGTTGGATGTCTACCTACTAGACATGACCTATAGACTTATCCTAGGGCTTGCAAACTCAAAAATCTAAACCATGAATGCAATTTATTGAAATGAAAATGCATCTATAACTAGACTCATGCAACCTAGAAGACTTAGACTCAAAACAACCTAAGACCTAGTGCTGGAACAACACTTATTGAAAATGAAAAACCTAGGCAAACCTAACCCTCAAAGAAAAGCTTGAGGTGTATTCCATTAACTGGAATCTGTAGCTCTTCTCCTTCAGTTGTGGACAACTGAAATGCATTATTTTCCTTGCAGGCTATTATGACAAATGGGCCTGACCAAAAATTATCAAATTTTCCATGCTGTCCTGGCCTACTTTTCAAAACATCCCACTTTAGGACCAAGTCTCCTTCTTTAAAATCTCTGAACTTTGCCTTCTTGTCAAAAGACCTTTTAGTTTGAGCTTGTTTCAGCTCCATTATATCCAATGCATTCCTCCTATCTTCTTCCAACTTAATTAAATCAACATACCTGATCTTCAATGGGTCTTCTTCCTCAAATAACAACATCTGATCTACCAGTTGTAATGCTAGAAACTTAGTAGAAACTGGCAATCTAGCTTCTTTTCCATAAACTAGGACATAAGGAGAATTGCCAATGACCTGTTTAGGAGTTATTCTGTCAAGCCATAGGGCTGCCTTTAGTTTTGAATGCCAATCTCTTTTATTTTCCTGTAGAGTCTTCTTGATAATCCTTGTTAGGTTCTTGTTAGTAGACTCTGCAAGACCATTACCTTGAGGATAATAGTTTGATGAAGTGTTGAGGTAAACTCCATTTCTAACAGCCCTTTCTATGATAGATAAACCAATGAAAGCTAAAGCATTATCTAAAATGATGGATTGGGGAACTCCAAACCTGGTAATTATGTCTTCATGAAACTTCAAAACAGCAGGTCCAGTAG
This sequence comes from Chamaecyparis obtusa, assembly GCA_027943335.1. NCBI lineage: Eukaryota > Viridiplantae > Streptophyta > Pinopsida > Cupressales > Cupressaceae > Chamaecyparis > Chamaecyparis obtusa. Next base: position 260,087 of record BSBK01005001.1, read on the forward strand.
CTTCCTTTAATGCAACGGCTTCAGTCCACCTTGTGAAATAATCAGTGGCAGTCAAAATCCACTTATGGCCAGCACTGGAATTAGTGTGAATAGGACCTATGAAGTCCATACCCCACTTTGCAAATGGTTGATCAACAATAATAGGTTATAATGGCAATGCTGCCAGCTTTTGCTTACCCGTACATAATGCACATTTTTGACACTTTCTAGCCCAAGTATAAGCATCTTTGAACAAGTCAGGCCAATAATAACCTACCCTTAGTATTTTCATTATTGTAGTCTTAGGACTAAAGTGATCACCACATGATCCATCATGAAATTCAGAAAGTATTCTATTTTGATCAAGTGTATCAACACATCTTAAAAACATACCAGAATAATCTTTTCTATATAAAACACCATCAATAAGGACATAAGGAATAGATTACAATTTGTAGTACCTTCTTTTGGCCTTATTAAGGTCACTTGGACATAGTCCAGTTTGAAGAAACCTTGTGATGTCTAATAACCAAGTTGCTGAATTTAAAAAAAAAATTGTATCAATCTGAGAATCATCAGTTTTATGAGGAATTTTGGCACTTTCCTCTTCATTTTCAAGTTGGGCACAAAGGCCTTTCCCTCTTACCAACTTGGTAACATGTATTTGAACATCATATTCCATCACTTTGGTAATCCAACTAGTATGCTTCTCATTCACATCCTTGCTTGATAAAAATTCTTTAACACTTGGATGTGCAACCATGAGATGCACTCTGTTATTAGCAATCAGATGTTTAAACTTTTTTGATGCCTTGATAGCAGCAAGTACATGTTTCTCAATAAATGTGTACCTTTGCTCATAGTCATCCATTCCCTTGCTAAAGAAAGCAATTGGCTACTCCTGTTCCTCATTATTTTTTTGAACCAGCATAGAAGAAATTGTATCAGTAGCACCATAAGCATATAAGATAAAGTCTTTATTAAAATCTAGATTGACTAGAGTAGGAGTTGAGGATAGAGCTTGCTTGATCATCTCAAAATTCTTTTTTCCTTCTTCAGTCCAACTGAAGGAAACATTCTTTTTCAACATAGATGTTAATGGTTTCAATAAGTTAGCAATATCTAGAATGAATCTACATACAAAATTGATCCTACCAATGAAACTTTTCAAACCCTTTTTATGTTTAGGCAGTGAAAGCTCTAGGATTGCACAAATTCTCTCAAGATCTATTGTTGTACCTTCCTTAGAAACCTTATAGCCCAATAGTTTTCCTTCATGAACTAAAAACACAGATTTCTTAGGATTCAAAGATATGCCAAATTCTCTACATCTCTACAAGATTTGTCTTAAATGGTCAATGTGTTGACCAGCCTTTTTGGTATAGATGGTTATATCATCAAGGTAAACTAAAACAAACTTATAAATAAGATTTTTAAAGGCCATATCCATTGCCTTTTGAAAGGTTGCACCAGCATTGGACAATCCAAAGGGCATTCTCTTGTAAGCCATAGTGCCCCATTTTGTAGTAAAAGCTATTTTATATTGATTTGATTCCTTAACCAGAATTTGGTTATAACCAGAATAACCATCAAGGAAAGAAAATCTCTCTGATCCAGATACATATTGTAGAATCTGTTCCATGGAAGGAAGTGGATGTCTGTCTTTTAGAGAGGCCCTATTCAGGTCTCTGAAATCTACACATAATCTAAGCTCACCATTCTTCTTTCTAACTGGAACTAAGTTAGAAACCCAAGATGTATATTTAATTGGAAAAACAATATCACCATCTAACAATTTTCTTAACTCTTTGAGCATTAACGGCTCCAATTTTGGGTTAATAGGCCTTTGTCTTTGCCTAATTGGTTTTGCATTGGGCTCTAACTCTATAGTATGCTGAGAAATCTAGGGATCAAAGCCCTTAAGATCAGAATAGTCCCAAGCAAAAACATCACTGAATTCCCTAAAAAGATCAATGAACAACTCTTTTTCCAAAGGAGAATTAATCTTACCAATTTTAAGCCACTTGTCTCTAAAAATTTCAACTTCCTCGTAATGATCCTCTTTAACCAGCAACTTGGTTTTAGCTTTTCTAAACTAATCATCTGAATTAAAAATAGATTCTAAGCTAACTAGACCCATTGGAAACTTATTTGACTTTAACTAGATAATCTGATCTTGAACTTGCTAATTACCTTTACTGTCCTTAGGAGCTGAGAAATCATTAGTTTCTGTCAGGAAATTCAAAATATGCTCATCAGTATTAAAAACCTACCAATATGCATCATTATCAGGTATAGAAGGCCTGGCAACTATCTTAACATAAGACTGATCTATAAACAATCCTTTATTTTCAATTATATCAGCCTGAGTACCAATTGCAGCTAGTCTATCTACATGCAGATTCTGTCTTCTAGGAATAGATATTATATTAAAAGCTTCAAATTCTGCTAGCATATTAGATACTCTAGACTTATACATTTTCAACAAATCATTCTTCATAGTGTTAAGGCCTCTCACCTGCCTAACAATTAACTCACTATCTCCAAAAGCTCTGAGACACTTAATACCTTTCAGCCTTGCCCATTCTAATCCCTGTATTAAGCTCTCATATTCTGCTACATTGTTAGAACAAGGAAAATTTAGCTTATAAGCAGCATAAAATTTGTCACCATTAGGAGATACTAACATAACTCCTGCTCCTACACCATCTTTATTCCTTGAACCATCAAAAAATAGATCCCAAAGTTGGTTAGACTCATTAAATTTAGTTTCTTGATCCCTAACCAAATTAGGAATAACAGCATCAGATTCAAGCATCATGTAATTTCCAAATCCTGCATCAAATGATTCATCCTTATGAGCTATTCTAAAAGCCCATTCATCTAAAACAATGTCTGGATATGCTTCAATTTTTGTATTGTAAGATGAACATTCTAGAATCTCATCTTGTTCCATGTTAATGCAATTAGCATTGATTGGACTAGGATTATATGGCTCAATGTGGTTTTTAGACAAGGATTCAGATTGAATGTTGACCCTAGTACCATACCTTGTTCTGAAAAATAGGTGTGACCAATCAGATGAAAAATAGCCATCAATCTTAGCTGTGAAATCTCTGGATAAACATATAGCAAAGTATGCTGGTAGGTCAATTACATAGATATGTTGCAAAATAGAAAAATTTGGACAAGAATGGAGTGTTAAGCTTGCATTTTTGATAACCCCTAAGGTTTTTACAGCAGTACCATCAAGCTATACTACACCTTTTTCAAGAGGTTCATACTTGAGATTCAATGAATCAGCCACCTTTTTTGGCATTACAGTTCTGGTGGCACCACTATCAACCATGCAATTGTGAACAAGCTTATTTCCAATAATCAGAGTAACATAAAAAGGAGGAGGTTTCTAGTTTGAAATCTTTTTAACTTCTTTCTATGAAATTTTTTGAATATTTGCAAACTTTTGATTAGCTAAAACTACTAATCTTTCAGTATTGGCAGTCTTTTTAATCTCTGTACTTGCTGAATGTTGTACTCTTCCAAGCTTACTTGCCTCTTTTGGAGTTTTTTCTTGAGATTTTAAAGGCTTAGAATTAACCACAATTACACTTTGTTGTTGTTGTACAGCCTAGTGTGAATTGCTTGACAACTTTGACAAACCTTCCTTTAAAATTTTTATTTGACCAAGAATGTGCAAAGTGTCCCAAGCAGACAAGGTAACATTAGTTTTCTTCATAGTATCAACAATATTAAAAGGAACTGAAAACTGTACCTTGTGCACTGATCTAGGTGATCCTTAATCAACCCCTTTTGGATTTTGAACTCTCGTAATAGTGACTGTTGGATTCTTCAAGATATAAACTAGTGTACTAGAAGCATTTCCAGTAGTCCTATTAGCTTCAAGAGCTCTCTTTTTAGCTCTGGTATTGGCTGCAATTGATGTGTCCTCATTAAACCCACAAAATTCTTCTTCTTGCCAATTCAAAAACCTGATTTCAATATTCGGATCTACCTGATTTTGTACTTCTTCAATAGAAATATTCTATTGTGAATTCAATGAATTCTGAACCATAAGAGCTTGGTTCAAAATTCCATTAGAACATGTTGACTGGTCATGTGCTTCATTACATGGGAAACACTAGTCAGTAGAAATGTTATTTTGGGAAGGTACAATGTCCCTAACAACATTAAGAGGTGCTAGATTATACTACCTATTGGGCCTCATGTTCCAATTCTGTCTATTTGCATTGGTATTACCTTGAAACTGTTGTCTATTAGACTGAAAATTGGACTGATTTGGGTATGGTGTGGAAGATGGACTAGCAAATTGGTTCTGAACAACAGGGTTAACCTGAGATTGATTTCTCTTAAGCGCTACCAATTCATTTCCAAAAGATTGTAGTAAACTCTCAATTTTTTTTTGGCTATCCTTAATGGTTTGCAACTCATTTAGATAAGCTATAGGAGCTATTTCCATAGGCTTATAAGATGGGACAGTAGACAATGGAGGAACCACTAATGCCAAATTTGCTTGAATATTAGGAAAGAAGGGCATAGGAGGCCTAGGAGCTATCTTTCCTGCCTGAATAAGACTATTATCTACCCTAATAGCATAATCATAAGCTTGAGGCAATGTATTGCCCCCCATAGATTGGATCATCATAGATATATCACTATTAAGACTCTTCAAATAATATAGAAATGCATAATCAGCTGAAGGTCTTACCATAGCAGGAATCTGATTCCAAGTCTTTTGAAACCATAGGTTGAAGTCACTCATCTTCTCTTGTGGGGATCTTTTGATTGTCATTAATTACTCCATAAGAGACAAATTGTCAGACTTGTCCTCAAAAAATTTAGGTAGCCTCTCACCTAGGATATCCCATGTAGCAATAGAATTCACTGGGAGAGTCCTGAACCAGTCAAGAGCGTTGCCCTTGAATAATGCTATCAACAGCTTCAAAGCTACATCTTCATCAGTGACATGATGCACATTACACAAGGTTGCAACATCTTGAATATGTTCAATTTCTGTTACAAAACCTTCTCCATTAAAAGTAGGTAGTCCTTTCAGGGTAGCTACTAGAATATTATTATGATTTGTAATCCTTAAAGGACTGCCCTGATCAAAAGTGACAAATGGAAAGTTTCTAGCCATTTGATGTTGCTGGCCTTGCTATTGCACTGTTGGCAAAACAAGATGAGGCTGCACCACCTTTCTTCGGTAAGTTTTTAGATGTTGAGGTGTTACAATAGCACCACTTGTAGAAGCTTCAGGAATAGAATGGTTAATAGATAAACCTTCAAAACTTGGAAAATCAGATCTAGAATGATTTATGTCCAGATCCTCTGGTAGATTAACCTCTTCAATGATAACCTCAAGTTCCTCAGAATTTGCAGCTTGCTGCTCAAAAACAGGGTTATCAAAAGATGAGAAATTTGAATTCAATGAGATACCTCTAGGATCATGAAACACTCTTCCACCTCTGGTTGATCTTCCACCTCTTCTGCTTGACTGTAATTCTTGATAAACAAACCCCTCTTTATTTTCTCTGGTAGGAGTTTTGATCATCAAAATTGGCACTTAGAGCTGTATCTAAAAATTTAAAACCAGTACACATCAAATAGCTCAGAACTGGGAAGCAGTTCGGGTCCCACCGGGCATGCCAAAAACTGTTCAATTCTAGAATTGTTACCTTTATCAGGCAAAAGGCTAACAACAATTCTAATTGACCATGGAAACTTTTCCTAGCTATGGGTGGACTATGATTGGAAAAGAATCTCCAGATTCTAGGCTGGCTCCTATGAGATATTGGCTATCACTTTACTAATCCTGAAACTTTGATGGGAAAAGTGTAAAGGGAACTTTAAAACTAAGAAAAAAAAGGTGATACACCAATAACTGATTCAGAAATCAGAAAAGAAAACAACTCCAGACCTAATTCACAATGAAATTCAGACAATTGGAACACTTTTCATCATATAGACTAATGAATTTGATAACCAAGGATAAACCACAAATTACTAAACTCTTAGCAACATACGTTTCTCAAATAAGGTTTGATTAATCAGACTTATCAATCTAGAAGGAACAGTGAAACATTCACATCCAAAATCAAAACCAAAATTATAAACACTTACTAAAGAAGATGGAAAGGAATGATAATCTGAACACAAAGATGACCTGTAATCTAGTATATTTCCTTCACAATTTTTGCAAAAATGGTTACAAAAGTGGCCTGAGAAGCATCTAGGAACAATACATTTACTAAAATGCCCTCTTTTCAAAATCTGCAACCATAAGAAAAGAAAAACTTCTTCCCTGAAAAGGCCTCAAAACCCTAACCTGGAAATGCAAGACCCCTACAAATTGCCCTAAGAATGCTCCAGTTTGCCTCTAAATTGGCTCCAAGAATATAGCCAATATGCTATTTTCACAAAATGATGCCATTTCCCTAAATTTTGGCTATATATAAGGAATTTAATTCCTTTTACAATGCATTGTGCCAAAATTTAAACTTTTTAATAAAATTGGCTCTTAAATAAGGATTTTAAAATTAATCCCTTTTATATTATAATGCCAAAGTTATTAAAAGAAATTAATATTAGAAAGACTCTAATATTAACTAATGTCAAAAACTAAAACATTAACCAACCCAACCTATCTCCCTTTAATTTAATTAAAACTAAAATCAACTTAGATAAAAATCTAAGTGATAAAAGAAAACAATATGGAGAGATAATAATCACTCATCCACTTGCATTTGCAATATCCGAGAGGAAATAGGTGGCAAAATTTCTAGTTTTCGAGACACTTGTTGGCACTGTCTTCTACAATATCATTAATGACTTCTAGAGTACTTGGCGGATTCCAAACTCTATTATGTTTCATTTTGGGCATTTTTATTGTTTCATTTGCAAAATATGAGTCGAAACCCTAGCTTACTGGCAAGATGCATTTGTTACTACTACTGGAAACTTACCATGCTGATGATATGTTTCAAATCTACATGAATATTTGATCAACTGGTGTTGAAACTCGGACTGTGAACTTTAGAAGGGCTCCTTCTTGCAAAAAAAAACTGTAAGTTTATTGAATAAACTCACTTTTTTTTCTTTTATAATTAAGGTTTCTTTCAAAATGTGGCTCCTTATCTAATTTTGAAAGGAAGTAATAAATATTTTACCATGTTATTTTTGAATGCTGGAAAATAAACTTCATTTGGGCATTTTGAACTAAAAGTTTAACTTTTTGTTAATGTTTTGTAAAAAACGTGGCTTGCCTCTGCATAAAATATGTCTTCTTTGCTGGAAAACGTGGCTCTTTCTCTGCATTTTATGTGGCCTCACTGTCTATTAATGCACATGCACTATCATTTCACTTTTGTTTGAATGATATAAAGCACAAAACGTGCCCTCCTCTTGATGGAAATCCACATCTTAAAGTGCATACGCACTACTGGTTAACTTGTTGAAGGATCTAGTGCAACAGAAAGGTCAAAAACCTCTTTTATCTACATAAAAAGTTGAAGTTCTTTGCTGGAGTTTTGTATTTGTTATCGCATATTAAAACATGGGTTCCTTTTGAAAGTCTTTGTCATCATTCTTTCAAAAACGTGCCATAATTTTGAATAGAATGTACCCATTTTTGCTGCTGGAAACTTCAACGATGAATTGGTATCTACTAGTTGTTTTAACTTGAAGTCTCTGTTATGTTTCAAACAAAACATGGTCATAACTTTTGAATAATACATGCCTTCTTTTTGCATGAAAAATGGCTCTATTTGCTGCTAGTTATTGTGGGTAAACTGCTTGTTGATGTATACGCACTTTTCTGGAAATGCATATATGTTGTTGCTCCATATTTTGAATAAAACTTTGAACTATCTCTTACAAAAGATATACTGCTTTGCTTTATGGAAAATACATTCAGTGTGAAACCCTCTATTATAAAAATGAACTTTGGAGTTTTGCACTTACAGCTCATCCTCTTATAGTTTTGAAAAGAGATTCACGATATTAACAATCAACTTTTAGTTCAACTGAGAGCTTGAACTTTTTAGTTACCATGAAACTTTGAAGCCATAATTTGTAGATAACACACGGTGTAAGCTTACTGTTACTTTTTCAAAAAAAATTGTGTATATACCAGCACTTGTCGACTTTAGACATATAACCATGGTTATGATAGAGACTATCATTTCTAGCTTTACACTCTTTGTTCTTTTTCATCAGTCTTGAATTGAAAACATTAACTATTATTGCTCCTTCAGCATAAGCACATTCTGACTTGAGTTCAAATCTCAAAATTTGATCCACTTTTCAGCATTCATAGATATGACATGTCTCTTGACAGAAGTTCTGAATATGAACCAGCTTTCTGATTTCTCTGATAAGCATTGTAAAATGTGATCCATTTAGCATTATGAAGTTAAACATAACCAGCATTTGAAGCTCCTGTAGCAGATTATTGTACACTTCCCTTTGATACTGAATTTGTCAATTTATGATATGAAGTACAACAAGATGTAAATGTTTATTATTTTGTTAATGAAGTTCGAGAATGGGCTCGTGACACTAAAAAATGATAGAGTGTTAATGATTGAGGTTCGAACACGGGTTCGTGACACCCAGTCATAACAAACTGTGAACATTTAATTCATGATGCTATCTTGAAGCACTATTAAAATATTCAACATTAAATCATTTGAAAGTTTGAAAATGTACTCTGTTTATACTAAAATCAGCATCTCTTTTGGTAAAACAATTTGATTCCTTTATAGATCAACAATCTGGAACTTCCTATAGCAACTTGGCATGGGAAACCAATTTGTTATGCATCTTGAAAAATGATTGAAAAGTGAATCAGTCAGTCGTTATCTGCAAAACAACTTGTTAATTTCAAGCAATATCAATATGAAACATATCCTAAAAAAGGTTTCTCAGTTTGGAAACACCCTAAGTCCCTTTCATTTAGATTCTTGACTTGTCCAAAATGAAATCACACACCACAATAGGTACTAAAAGTGAAAGGTTTCATATTGTGGAACATGTCCCTTTAACACTTTCTCATAGTGAGTGATAATTTTCATTTTCTTACTACATTTGTTCTTAAATTGATATACAGATAGTAACAGATAACTGATGTATGTAACTGTTTCCTTGTATTGCTTAGATCCATCAGGATCTAACCATTGTTCTCTTTTTCCTTTTTTTTAGATGAAGATTGCCCTAAGGACCTGAATGCTGATGGTGACTTGGGAGAGACCTAGATGCAAAGGACTTAACAGAATCTAGTAGAACCAACACGAACATGAGGCATTGCATGGGAACCTTTTACACATTTTAGCTTTCTGTTACTAATTTGCAAATGTACTCTGATTATTGAATCATGTAACATGAATCAAATGACATTTGTACTGCATTCTTATGAATGCACAATGTAATGATCAATGATGAATTTTTTGAATTTGTAATAATTTGATCAATACTTAGAGTACAAAAGTAAAATCTGATAAAAAATGTAGTAAGTAGATGCAAACTAACAGAACCTACAAGATAGTGTTAATTAGACAACTTGAATGTGTAAAATTCTTTTAGTACCTATTGTGTTGTGTGGTTAGATTTTGGATAACAATAATCACAGCTATAGATTATTTTACAAAATGGGTAGAAGCAATCCCTTTAACACAAGCAACTGGAAAACAAATATCTATGTTCATATTGAACTATATCATATGCAGATATGGGATACCTCATTCTATAGTCACAGATAATGGTGGACAATTCAAGAACAAAGATCTAGATGATTTATGTGCTAAATTCAAGATTACACAACATTGGTCATCTATCTACTATCCTCAAGAGAATGGATAAGCAGAGGCTTCTAACAAGAATCTATTGAAAATATTGCACTAAACAGTTAATAAAATAGGAAGAGACTGGCATCTCATGATCAATCCAGCTCTCTAAGCCTACAAAATAACTGTCATAATACCTACTGAGGCTACACCTTTCACTTTATTTTATGGGTCTGAAGGGGTCTTGCCTATTGAGGTTGAAATCCCATCACTAAGAATCAAAATGCATGGTTTAGTAACTAATGATGACTATATAGTGTCTAGCTTGCAAGAACTTGAACTACTAGATGAGCATAGACAAGAAACATATCATCATCTCAGAGTATATCAGAGGAGAATGTCTAGAGGTTACAACAAGAAAGTCAGACATAGAGACTTTCAGGTGGGTGATCTAGTCTTGAGAGAGAAACCTAAAAATCAATCACATCAAGAATGCAAGGGGAAGTTTGAACCCAACTGGCTGGGTCCCTTTGTTATCAATGCTACTTTTGTCTTTGGTGCCTATCAACTCTCAATGACTGAAGGAGAACAACTCTTAGAACCAATCAACGTTCTCCATCTGAAGAAATTCTATGCCGAAGGCATTTAGTGTATGGTAAAATGTCCCCAAAAAAGTCTTAAAACTTGGAAAAAGTCTTGAAAAAATGAACATCTTGGTGAAAACCTAGCAATAGGCACCTTGATGATTCACAAAAAAAAGTAAAAAAATCAAAAAGTACAAAAAAATTGAAAAAATGAAAAAAAGAAAAAAATGAGAAAAAAAAAAGTGCCTTGGTGAAAACCTAGAAACAGGCGCCCTGGTAGAAAAAATAGAATCTCTGCCAAGATGGTGAAAACCTGACAAATGGTGGCCACTTATTTCAAAATGCTCCATCTATCAGCGCAATCTTGGTCTTTCCCAGCTTTTAGTCTTGTTGGCTCCTAAAAACACTGGACTCGATCCTAGTGGTTTCGAGATGCCAATTGATGGATTCAAATCTCTTTCTCTAACTTGAATCCCTACACTTTTGGTTAGAAACTAGGGTGGGTGTACCCAAACAAAAAATGATAACTGAAAAACTGCTAATCTAAGAACTAGGATCTAATACGTCTAATCTAGGATCAAAACTGAAAGCCTAATCGATCAAACTAAAACTATACTAAAGTATCAATACTGTAATGTTATAACAAAATTAGGGTTAGAAAAGATGAAAATGCTGTTAGAAATCAAGATTAGTGAATCAATTGAAAACTTTTTAAAATCTAAGTCCTAATATAGATAATTGCTTCAAAATTGAAATGGGCAAAACCTGGAAACCAATAAATGAAAATGACAGATATGTAAATACAATACTGAAGATGAGACCAGTGCCTATAACATTGGGCATCAGTATCCTGACAATTGAAATGTGTTAGGAGATAGAAATGAATTCCAAATTATCAATATAGACAACTTTATTGAATTTAACTCCGATGTTTATAGACCAACCAAGTGCACACTTTTGGAAGAGTTTAACTAAAAACATATCCTAGGAGACCAATATTTTCATCAAATATACTGATAACTTGAATTCAAATCAATCACATTAAAGGAACTCAAAAGAATTCATCCACACATAAATATCATAAAAAAATCTGAATTATAACATTAAAGAAATTTAAACTTATCTCAATCCAGTAGTGTTACAGTAGTGATGACATTTCATGTACCAACCTTCCAGATTCGCCCATAAAAAATTTAGTCCATAATATGTGTATATGCCATCACAAAATTGTTTAAAATTTTTTTTATGTTGATAAAAAATGATGATGTCCCTCATATCAAATGTTTCCCTATAAATGTAATTACCAAAGGTTTTATGTGAAAAGACATAACTTTTCACAAAACTTAATCCTGGCAACTAACCCTAGAATATGCCTAACAAACTATTACAATGATTGTTCAGGAAAATCTTCCCTAAATTAATTTCATTCCGGTATCCTGTGCATAATAATTTGTTCTTTAATTTCCTACACACACAAAATAACCAATATTAGTTTATAATAAAAACATTATATAATGTGTTAATTTTATTATTTATTAATACTTGTTTAAAAAATGAGTATCATAAAATGAAATCCTTCACACACAAAATTTATTAAATTGTGAAACATACATAAAAACAATATTCTCGTATTTTATTTTAAAAATAAAGCATATTGCATTCATTCTAAAATAGGATCCCTTAAATGAAATTAACCCTAAAATAAAATTCATTTACTCAAAGGTCAATTTATTAAGCTCACCAAATAATTCCTTAAAGATATTTAAAATATGGAAAATTTATAAATTGTTAAAATATACATGATTAGGGAATATAAATTTTACCTTCCTAAACAACCCTAATGTACATCAAAAGAATAAACTTATACATAAAAGTAGGTAGAATGAAAAAATAAAACCCTAAAATTAAATTGACACAAAAGTGAGAAAACACATCTAGGGAAATAATTAATCATCATTCAAACCCTAATAATATAAAATTTAATCTACAAAATATGTATTATTAAAGATTAATAAATAAAATTACTTCACCCTAAAAGTATAAATGTTAACTATATGTGAAAACATGAAAATGAGGAGATGATAAGAAGTTAGGTCACAAAGTAAATAAATTAATCAAATAATAGACTCACTATGTTACATAATTTAAAATTTTTAGGGTAAAATACAAATAAATAAAAAATAAGTGATTACAACATGCGAAAAATCTACCCAATAAATAATATTAATTTTAATGATTTACTTTGAAGGAAATATGATTATCTTATATTTATATATTTATTAACACATATACTCTTGAAGAATAACGTAGAGTAGTTGGTAAGGGTAGGGTCGGGTAGATAGGTAGGAAGAGGAACGGGTCGAGAGGTTGAGTGTTCAACTCCCTCTCCCTGTTCTTTTTCCTAAAAATTAGAAAATATATAAATGCAAAATATCACAATAATCATATTATTAAATTATAAAAGTGGTTAGGGAAGAGGTAACTCCCTATGTGAAAAGTGATTTTGATCTCTCACTTGCACATATAATTAAAATAAGTAAATACTTTCCCCCTATTCCTCTCGAAGAATAATGTAGACTAATTGGTTAGGGGTGAGGGATTAGGTATGTAGGCAAAAAAGGTCGGCTCGAGAGATTGAGTGTTCAACTCCCTCTCAGTGCCTTTTTTGTTCATCCTATTTTATTTTTTATTTTTTATTAGAATTATTATTTATTTCAAATGGATGTGCATTAAATAATTTGAAATAAATGAATTAACAACCTTATAAATGACAAATATAATACGCCTCTTCTTTCATTTTTATTTTTTCATCAAAGGATATTTACAAAATATAATCAATATGTTTTATACTTCCCTGATGTCCTATTCCTTAAGGAGATGAAATTTTCGGTGCCAACAAGTCTTGCTTTAGTTTGTACATATTTCCCAGTTTGTACTTTTCAATAAGTCAGTCTATACACCAATCAGCTCAAGCGTATGTATCCTATCAATGTTCAAACTTGGGGGAAATCAATGTCATATCCTATGGTCCCCAATGTATCTTAGATATATCATATCTAGTCAGAGTCCTTTGAAGCTTCATCCAAGTCAGTCAGTCAGTCTCATCTCTAGAAAGGATTTTGCATCTACAACAACGAAATCAAACATCAAACATCAAACTGAAAACAATCTATGCTTTTACATGCTTTTATCTCCTTGTATGCTTACTAATTCACATTGAGATTTTTGCATATTACGTTCCTTCAAGCTCTTCGATGATGTCCTTTATAGGATTTAGAGAGTGATGACTGGGGGCATAATATTTTCTTTTTCTTTTGCTTGTATGTGAAAATCTCACAACTTTGGAAATTCTGGATTGAAATGGTGTTCGACTGTAAGAACCTCTATCTTGACTTGGATGGCCATGTGTACCTCGACCATTGATACCCAAAAAATTCAAGGAAGTTTGATTTAACTATTGTCTTTTTGAGTGCATTCTTTCTCCTACTGTGAAACATGATTGTACCTAAAGATGTGAATGATAAAGGGTCACTACGGGTAATTCACATTGGATTTAGAATGATCTCTTGACTGCTTGATGTGTTTGTAATGCAAGATGTATTCAGGTCATCATGATGTTTATGTTTTGATGCTTATACAAATTTCTATATCAAAATGGACATGATATTCAGGTCATCCTGGAGCTTATGCCTTGGTGCTTATATCTAATCTGACATTCTGAAAAACAAAATCAATATTCATATATCCATGGTTTCCTAATTAGTGGGTGTTGTATTGATTCTTGCGCATACAAATTGATATTCATATGTCTATGGTTTCATAACTAGTGGGCATTGTATTGATTTATTCGGTTACCTAAAAAGTTCAATGATGATAACAAATTGACACATGATTAGTGACTAGGTCCTAGGTCCTAGGTTTGCATTTCATTTTGCACTTTGCATGATTGCATGATCTCACAAATTATTGAGTTAAACTTAAATGCTTAAACAATTCTTCAAAAATGGTAAAAACATATCATAAGAGCTGAATTTCACATGAAGGTTGCTCCAACGAAATAGCAAGTAGAATCCTTTTTTGGGATCAAAATCAAAATCTGAGATCATTTATATTATTCACTACTTGCATAATCGACCTTCAATCATCATAGAAATCCATTATTCAACTTAATTGATTATCTTACATCAAACTATCAAAATTTCAACTTGGTCAACCATGGTCAACTCATGGTCAAACCTAGTCAAACTTGGTCTTTTGGACCTCCAAACGATGTAGAATGCATTCTCGGATGTGTTTAACCACGTCTCAAATCAATTAACATGCTTCTGAACTATTCATCGATGACTTTTCTTGCCAAATTTCAATTTTTATCCCGAAGGGGGCATGGTATTGCACATCATTTAAAGTTTGTAATCTAATTTGAAATCATATCTTTCCTTAGTTATCGAGACAACAACCATGTGTAGCTGTTGATTCATCAAAAAGACCTCATCACTTGGGGCAAATCAATCATCGCTCAGGGCATATCAGATTCATCAAGATCCATATCAATCTGGTATTCTCCTAATCTTATAAATTGTATCAGTCTTTTGTAACCATCAGTTCATTCATGTTATTTCCTTGCTTCTTCATAATTGAAGGGTTCATATGTGATACCAATGTGATTCTTATCAACAATCGAGTCTGGAATCAGTCACTCACTTCTTTGCAATCATAAGGTTCAGAATCAGGTGTTTTGACACTTTTTCACAATCATCGGTTCATTTGTTGTTATAGTTAACATTATCTTTGGTCATTCAGGACCTGATATCTTTATATCAATTTCAATCAGTTTCTATTCCATATCAATTTCAATTTCAAACATCAGTTTCAACAGCATACACAGACTGTCTTTGAACCACTATGCTTCCCATAGTAATTCAAAGAGGGGCAAAATGTAATACCCCAAAAATGGGCTATAAGTTCATTAACTTCCTATATCGACACATTGAATGAAATCGACATCAAATTCCTAACCTAAGGCACATCTAAACATTATTGAATCTTAATTGATTATCCTAAATTCTGCATCGGGGAATATTCCTAGCAATATTCCTATTTATCCTAATTATCTTTAATTTAATGATTATTTGGTGATAAATCCTATTTATCCTAAAGTTTGATTAATTGAATATTCTAAATATTTAATTAATTAGATTTAATACTGCCACTTAATTATTTAATTGGATTTAATTATATTTATTCCTAAATTGTATTATTTCATTTTGACAATAAATCAAATATCCTGACTAATTGATTAAATTCTATTTAATTAATTAATGTCAGTTGTCAAATTTAATAATATAGTTTTTGGAATAAAAGTTTGATTTAATAATTGATTAACCTATAAATCAATTATTTTATTTTTAAAATCAATTAAGTTGAGGATAAATCACTTTAGTTATTTATTTAATTCATAATTAATTATGCACATCCAAAAAGCAGTTGAACTTTAAATCAAAAAATCAATTCAAGTTGTTTTAAAAATAAACTCAACTCTCTTTAGAGTTAAAAGTTGATCTCAACATCTGATTTAAATCAAAAAGCTATTTTTGCATGATTTTTTGTGAGTTAACTATCTTTAATTCCTTGTTGACTCAAAAATCAACCTAAGTGATTTACAACTTTTTTCATGCATCCCCAAAGCCCTGGATTTCTATAAAATCAAGGCTCAACTCTTCACAATTCATCTCATAAGTTTGCATACTTACTCTACCAAAATCAATCCACGAATTTGCACAATCACACTTGTGAATTGACATCTGAAGAATTGAAGCTTCTTTGTAAATCAACAACTTTTGTGAGATTAACCTTATTTGCAATTCATTGTAGCTTAATTTGCATATCAATTTTTCATCTAAAATAGATTCATATCAGTTTATTTTATCTTATTGCACCAAAAAACCAAAAATGTAGATTAATTTACATACATCTCATATCTAGATTCTGAATTCAAATCCTTCATTTAGGTGTCGTCAAGGTCACTGATCTCGGTCCAATCTGAGAATACATACTCACATCTACTAGAAGACAATAAATCACTTGGGTAGATTAGTTTCCATTTCACTGCACGATTTTGATTTTAACTAACCTCTAATGTTTTACTGAAGTGTTTTGTCTATAGCTAGGAACAAAATTCACACACACAAAGGGTATCTCATGTTGGAACAAGTCTTCTCTATAAGCCTTAAGGTCATCATAGGACCAAGAAAATACATGTCTATATTTGCTTAATTAACTAACAATATCAGCTTTGATTTTAGGAGTTAACTTTTTACAAATGAAAACCTCTTTAGGAGTATGTTCATTTCCTAAGTTTATCCTTTCTACTTCCTCTATAGTAGTATTTTGCATTTTAACCCTACTACTAGAATCCTTATTATCAAACATTCTTTCTAATGCAAAAAGACCTTTAGGAATTTTATTAGTTTTAAGTTGAATTACATCTTTTCCAAATAAAGTATCCTTTTCATCTATTGTTTCAACATAAGTATTTAAATCAATAAACTGATCTTCATACTTTTCTTCACATGCAAGGAACTTTATGATGTCTCTATCATCCTCAAAGATTTGCCAATTATGAACATTATCAAGTATTGTCAGCCTTGATTTGATCTCTACCTATGCAATATATTCACATGGAATATCATTATGCTTAACTACTAGGTTAGCCATGAAATCAACAAGAATATTCTTAGACCTATCTATCCATGTTATTGAAAAAGCATCAAAACATTCTATAGAATCCCAAACTTCATTCTTGTATCTTTTTAGAGTATGATTCTTAGTAACAAACTTATCCCTAATCTAAGACACAACCAATTCAGAATCACCAAAATAGAAAGAATTTTGATACCATATTTACCTGCTATTTTTAGACCTAATAGGAGTGCTTCATATTTTGCAGTATTATTAGTACATTCAAAAGCTAACAAAAAAGAATATTTAAAGGATTTCCCATTTGGGGATATGAAGACTACACCTGCTTCATTACCACTTTTGCTACATGATCCATCAAAAAACATTTTTCAAATGAAATGACTATTTTCCTTAGCACATATTTCAATAGGACTAGTGTTTTCAATGAGATTTTTATGAATACTTGGAAATTCTCCATGTCGGTATGGAAAAAGTGTGTAACATGACTTGGATCAATATCTTCAATGATGTAAGTAGATGTTGGTTCCCTATCGATCCTTATAACCCTATCATTCACTAGGATAGAAGCATAAGATATATCTAATTGAACATTTACACCTACTAAATTGGACCACTATCTAGATAATAACATTCCACAACTAGGTGGTACTTCTACAATAGTAATATCAATTTTATAGGACTTTTCAAGATAATAAGGGAACTTAATTTCAACATTTTTCATTATTCCAATAACTAGGACCGATCTATTATCCATAGCGTAGCATTTTCCATAAGTAGTATCCACATTCATTCTTGATTCTTTCATCACTCCATGAGACATAATATTTACCGCCGGTCCAGAGTCTAACATACAATTTTTAACTAATTTATTGTTTATCAACAAAGTTAGAAAGAAAGGATCTACTTTAGTAGCATCTTCATTAACAAAAGTTCCTAAGTAAATAACTGGTAATTATTCATTATCCTTTTGTTCCTTTGAATATTTTTTAACAACATCATTTATTATCTTGATCGTTTCATTCCTACTATCAGTTAATTTAACTATTTCCATTAGAGGGATAGAAAGTTTTACCTAAGATAATGCTTGAGACATGAATGAGGTATAGTTTGAAATTATCTTACCATTGATTTTCTTATCCACAGGTTCTCTTATCTTTGATGTCTGATCAACTTGCCTTTTAGGGACATCTGTCTTTGCCTTCTTTATCTCATCATTCTTGTTCAAAATTTTGAACATCCCTGCTGCTTGTTCATTACCTGAGTTTACATTCTTGTTCCTTAGGTGATACTTGCTAAGAACCTATTCCATTGTTGCCACAATGTAAGCCTCTCTTTCCTCTTTTGTTGTCCTTCTAATAACTAGATTTTCATCACTGTCTGAAAAGACTTGTTATTCTTGTTGGTATCCCAACCTCCTGTAACTTTCATCTGGCATGTATTCACTATCTGAATCATCGCTATCTCCTAACCAAAAGGGTGTAGATGAAAGAGAATTTATCATAGGCCTCTCTTCACATCCTTGGTTTTCCTCCTCTAGAATCTTATGTGCTATAAGGTATTACTCCTAAGGGTGAGGCATTTTGCAAATGTCGCACCAAAGCTCATCCCCTATGAAATGATTATTTTTCTTAAGAAGGTCTGGAGTGTCTGTTTTCTTTTTTAAAGGCTTTCCATCTTTCCATTCTAAATTTTATTTGTTTGTAAATTTTTCATCAAATTCATTAGTTCATCCATCTTATCATTTTCTTCATTCTTCTTCGGGGCTGTAGGATTGAATAGCCTGAGATTGTTTCTTTTATCAACTTTCCCGACAGCTATTCTATTATTTTCAATATTTAATGCAATTTTGAAAGCCTATTGTAATTTTGTTGGGTTATGAGACCTTATCTCAGTATTCATTTTGACATCAAAGGCTATCAAATAAAAAGTGATTAGAAAGGAATCAATAGGGCAAATTTCTTTTGGAATTTTATTCAACACCTTATTAAATCTTTTGTTAAATTCCTTCACTGTCTCATTCACATTTTTCCTTATACTAGTTAATTCATGAGATGCAAAGCATGGGTCTTTGTGATTCCCAAACTCTTCAATAAACTGATCAAAAAAGTTTTGCCAACAGGTAATTGATCTCTGGAAAATTTCTATACTACTCATCTGCACTATCCTTGAGTGAATGTACTAACATTTTCATACGCACATCCTCATAAGTAATGTCAAATTCATAAATAATATTTTTGACATTAATGACATGATGTTCTGCTAATTGGGATCCATCGCCAGTAAACTTAGGGATAGCAGCCTTTAACTTATTAGGTATTGGGTCAGGACAACATATTATATTTGAAATATCCAATGGTTTATATCTTTCATTAATTTATTGAAATTTGACATCAAATTGATTTCTATTATGATTATTATTTTTAAAATTTTGATTTTGGCACACAAGATTACCTCTCTGGTATTGATTTGCCTGGTGACCATGCTGACCTATGTGAGGTTGCTGAGCCATAGTCGTTGGATTTTGCATCCATTCCCTATGTTGTTGATGTTGTTGTTGTCTAGGATTTCCATATTGTTGATTCATGCCCATACCATATTGTGGATGATTCATTTGGTGTGCTTGACTACAATGATTACCAAAGCTTGGAGCCTATGTGTAATTTTCAAACTGTTGCTGGTTATGCACTTCGTTATTAGGCTATGAATAGAAATATCCACAATCTCCTTGCACATTATTTCTTAAATGCATGTGATCTTTGGCACTCCAAATATGATTATTATTTAAAAAATCATATTTATTTCCATCCTCAATACACTGGCTATACATTTTATTTCTTCCCACATTAAAGTTTTCGTTATATAAATAATCACTTTGTTGTAAATGAAATCCTTTATTACCTTTTATATCCTCAAGGTTGGCGTGAATATTTTTATTATTATATTCATCTTCCGTGTGCCCAAGTTGGTAAAAATTACTTGGCTGCAAAAAATCATCATTCAATTGCTCGTTATACCTTTTTCCTTGACAATAATGGTTTCTATCTTTAGTGCCTGCTCCTACTATCATATTGTTACTAGCTCTATGTAAATAATTTAACTTGTATTCACTTTCATCTTTATTTTTAACATGTTGGTCATGTTTATTCCATCCAAACTACACATTATTATTATTTTTCCTTTTACAATATTCTTCTTCATTTTGCACAAACAGGTAGGTCTCACATGGCTGTGAGTTGTTATTATATTGTTCATCCTCTCTCTATGTGACTTTATACATTTTACCTGGCTGTCTATCAAAACTATTTTTATATTGCTTATTGTAAATATTTACACACTCTTCCCTTTGTGCAAGTGTGGAGTTACTTGGTTGCATATCAAAAGTATTATTGCTTAACTCATTTTGTATATTTTCCTCCGTATATTCCTCCTCACACCTATAAATGCTAGGGCATTGCATGTAATGTTTTTGTTGAGGCATATTATCTCCTTGTGCATTATATCCATAGTTATGGATATATCACTGCATGTGTTTCTCATTTTTCTACCAATTATTTTTATTTCCCAGCATACACTCCTTATTAAGCTGCATAGTATTATTAATCTAGTGAGATTTATCGTGACTAGATTGTTATGCATGATTCTCATTGTGCTACTGATTATCATTATTTCCTAGCATATTATTCATTTGGTAATTGTTAACATGCTGCTCATGCACATTATTTCTTGCCTGCTCATACAAATTAGAATGTTGTATATTTTGCATTTGCTGATTTTCTTGAATGGCTTGCGCAGAGAAGTATTGGGACTGCGTGGGAATATTTTGTTGAATGTTTTTGTGCCTATGATACACATTATGTGTATTAGGTTGGGTGTTTGTGTCTTTCTTGCATTGATGTATATACCTTTTGTCTTGCGTATAGTGCTGAAATGTGCCAGCAACCTTAATGCCTTGCCCAACGTGATATTTTGCTAAAGTATCTTCCTTATAATATTTATTCCAGTTGTTATTTAAGTCCATGTAATGCTCCTTTTGTTGTATGTCATGATGGAGTTGGTGCTACATACGTAGATGAACATCTGTCATTTTCTCATGCATCAGCTGGTAGTTCCCTTTGTTTATACCTTTTAACTATGCACTCTCATAATCCATACCATGCAAATATTTACTAGAATGTTGTGAAAATAGCCTTTTTTGTTCTTTATTGTGTTCATGATATATATCATACATAATATGTTGTTGTTCCTATGGATTATCGTGATTGGTGTACTGACTATCATTTTTGCAATAATATTCTTTATCTTGCGCAAGCTGGCCATCATTTAGATGTTCATAAAAGTTTTTATTCTATTGTTCATTTTTCACATATTCCTCATCCTCTTGCATGTATAAATTAGGGTAATGTACTTCATTTATTTTTTGATGTGAGTGAAGGATTTACGTGGATACCTCCGGATGGGTTTTATTGCTTCTATGATACACGTTATGTGTATTTGGTTGTTGCTGATAATGCACACCTCTACATGAATACTTCTGGTTGCACAGTATGGTATCCACAATGTATATCATATTTTTGTTGACATGGCATTAGGGTATGCTATATTTTACTAATTTCCAAATCCATAACATCACATTTTCCCACCATATGATCTTCATGAGGCTTCCCATGCCACTTAATAATATTATAATGTTGATCATTTCTACCTTTTAAATGATTTTGATCATTTCTAGGTTGTCAGGCATCATCCCTCTTATTATTATTTATAATATCTCTTCTCTAATAATGTTGAGTTTCATAATATTGTTCATTAATATTTTTATCTCCTTGCATATTGTCATAATGCTTCTCATTATAATTTTGCTCAAAATTATTAAAATTATGACCAAAATGATCATTATCCCTCCGCTGTTGTGAACCTCCACCATACTAGGAGTGACTATGTTCACCATTTTGAACAAACTATAGACATTTCCATTATGCATAGGTCATCCTTGCAAATTATGCAAATTATATTCATTATCCCGATTTTGATTTTCCTAACCCCTGTTATTCCTTGAAGTCCCTTGTGCATTGTCTTGATTTTCATAGTGATCATTATTATCTCCTTGCTATTTATCCATGTTATACATTGGATTAGAAAAAACCTTAAACTGATCATTGTCACTTCCTATAATTATTTCTCCATTGTTCAGTTCAAACATAAGATTAACATAACTGTTGTTAAAAATATGACCACTGTTCTTTCTATGAGGAGGAGTGTAAACTGAAACCTGAATTCTTTTATTAATAGCTTCATTATTATTTACTTCCTCATTTTCAGTATCACTTCTTTTAGGTGAAATAATGCTTTCTCTTTCTATTCCCAACTTCCTAAGAGCTTCGTCAGGCTATCTTCTAAGGGCTCTAAGCATCCTCTTATCTTTATTCTCCAATCTAATCATCCCCTCAATTACTTCATCCATCCATCTATCCTCCTGCTCATGTTCACACATAGGTTCTTGATTACCAGGCACATAATATGGAAAAGTATTTCTATACTCATTGTTACTCATTGGGCTATGGTGATTTGAACTTGGGAACTACTCATAGTCAAACTCCTGACCTTCACCTTTGTCAAGTTGCTTTTCAGGATACACATACAACATCTTCTTTTTTGATTTCTTATTTCTCCTATTTGGTTTGAGTTTAGCAAGCAACTTATTCTTTAGAGATCTTCTCCCTAACATAGGCTTCGCCTGATACTGAGTTTTAGAGTTTCCACCTCACCTTCTATGAGGAATCTATAACTGTTTTGAGTCCTTTATCCCAGTAGAGTCTCTGCAATAGTAACCAAAGATTCGAAAACTATCCTTTGCTGATGGCGATCCCCAGTAGAGTCACCAATTTGTTGGTGCTCAAAAATGCTGGACCATTTTGAGGTCAACTGATAGGCACACACAAGTGCCTCTACAATTCTGACTCAGTTGAGCCAAGGTTGGTGGGCCTGAATTCACCAATGCCCTATGCTACAAAATGCATGCACAAATAAGACAATAATTCCTTCCAAAGGGGTAAACAATCCTTGGAGGAAAAACTATAATCTCCTAATAGTTAAATTGCTTGAAATCTAAACTAAACCTTATAAGTATTACTAAAACCTAATTTAATTCTTTGTAAAGAGAGATATCAGATTTAAATATATAAACTACAAAAAGAACCAAATAACAATTTTAAATGAAATCAGATTAGTTCTTGATGCAAAATTGGGAATAGAGTCAATTACATTCAATCATACGTATAGTTAGAGACATTTTTAAGGTAACTCACTCCTATAAAGTGAGACCATCACCCTACAGGCTTATGTTGAATCATGAATTAAAAATAATTTATACAATTAGTCCTATCGATTTTAACCCAAATTAAGAGCCTGAAAGGAACAACAATAGGTTCATAGACCTTGCAATTGTTATTCAAATTGTACAAATTAACCATAAACAAATGAATCAAAGAAAGAACATAGTAGGATACCCTGGTTCACATGGTAATCTGAAAAACTAATTAAAAAATAAGAAACTATATAACCTCAAAGCATAAACACTTATCTGTCATTTGCACTTGAAAATTTGGACATTAGGTTCAAATCTGTAATTTGGGAGAGTTTTCCAATTTTTGCCATGATGTCCTCATTTACAAATTTTTCTTTATATAAATATGTTTCCCAAAGGTTCACTGTGAAAAGACACGCCCTTTCACATGACCTAATCCTAGCAACTAACCCTAAAAAATACAAATTAAACCATAATGGTTCTTAGGGAAATATTTCTCGTACAATTAACTTGATTTATTATACTTTAGGTGTTCGTACATAATAATCTGATGTTTAGTTTCTTGCACAAAAACATCTATCATTAGATAGTCTTAAATCCTAAAATCAAAATCATTACATTCATAACATATTAGGTTTTCATAAAGACCATTATTATTTATTTATTAATTAATAATTAATTGAAAATAAATTCATGCCATACTTTATAGATGTAATTGATAAATAAAGTGGAAAATAAATATTAATTATAATTTACCCACATTAATTATCAACACATAAGAAATCACATTAATGAGATAATACTTAAAACGTTAAATAAATAAAAACTGACATTATGTTTAGAATTTTTCTTTTATTTTCAAGATAAGACATATTGCATTTATATTTATTTTTATAATATATCTATTCATAAACATAGTGCAATGTAACATAGAAATATAAAAAACATTAGGGTAAAGAATTTTATAATTCACCCTTAAAAGGGGGCAGTTACCCTAAATTCACGATAACATTTAAATAAATTCACATAGGGTAAATGTAAATTCAATAACAACCCTAATATTATAAATACTTTTAATAAAACCATCTAATAGAACAAAATTTAAGGGTTCTTAGAAATAAAATATTTCAAGACACAAACCCTAAAATTAAAGGTGAGAAATCAATTATTATTTACAAATAAATTTTAATAGTAATGCATGTAATACTCTAAAAATGGGCTATAGGTTCATTAACCTTCTATATCGAAACATCGAACGAGATCGATATCAAAGTCGTAACCTAAGGCACATCGACACATTATCAAATTTTAATTGATTATCCTAAATTCTGCATCGGGGAATATTCTTTATTCCTATTTATCCTATCTATCTTTAATTTAATGATTATTTGGTGATAAATCCTATTTATCCTAAAGTTTGATTAATTAAATATTCTGAATATTTAATTAATTAGATTTAATACTGCCACTTAATCATTTAATTGGATTTAATTATAGTTATTCCTAAATTTTATTATTTAAATTTTGACAATAAATCAAATATCCTATGACTAATTGATTAAATTCTTATTTAATTAATTAATGTCAATTGTCAAATTTAATAATATAGTTTTTGATTAAAAGTTTGATTTAATAATTGATTAACCCATAAATCAATTGTTTTATTTTTAAAATCAGTTAAGTTGAGGATAAATTACTTTATTTATTTAATTAATTCATAATTAATTATGAACATCCAAAAAGCAGTTGAACTTTAAATCAAAAAATCTATTCAAGTTGTTTTAAAAATAAACTCAACTCTCTTTTGAGTTGAAAGTTGATCTCAACTTTTGATTTAAATTAAAAAGCTGATTTGCATGATTTTGTGAGTTAATCTATCTCTAAATTCTTGATAACTTAAAATCAACCTGAGTTTATCAAGAGTGATTTATGGCTTTTTCCATGCACCTCCAAAGTCCTGGATTTCTATAAATTAAGGGCTCAGCTCTTCATTTTGCATCCATCCATGAATTGCATCCTCACGCTGGCGAATTGGTGATCAAATAATCAATCTTTGCGAATCAAAGTTGTGATATTTTCATTGTTTTTGAGCATTCATATCAGTTAGCATATCATTATTAGATTAATTGCATGTCATATTAGTTTCTCATATAGAATAGATTCATATTGGTTTATCTCATCTTATTGCATAGAAAATCAAAAAATATAGATTAATTTGCATTCATCTCATATATAGATTCCACATTCAAATCCTTTGTTTAGGTGTCGTTAAGGTCACTGATCTCGATCCAATATGAGAATATCATACTTGCACCTATTAGAAGGCAGTAAATCGCTTGGTTAGCATAGTTTCAATTACTTACAAATTTTGATTTTAGCTAACATCTAATGTTTTACTGAAGTGTTGTGTCTACAACTAGGTACAAAATTCACACATTCATTTCTGGCACCCACCGTGGGGCCCCAAAATGGGTTTCCATTCCAATTCTATCAATTTCTATCTATTTCTTGTCATTTTCTGATCAAAACTATGATTTTTATTTTCTATCTGTACATTTTTGTATGACTTTTGTCAAAAAGTCATTTTGGGAGGTGTCCACTGTCGTACGGTAGGTTCAGATTTCAAGGCTCGTATCAGAGTGTACACATTGTCATTTGAAAGCACAATTATCATATGAACAGGTACCCACAATCGTACGAGTTTCCAGACTATCATCTGGCAGGTAACCCAATGTCGTATGAGTTTTGACTCTAGATTCAATTGTTGTTTCATATTTTCAGGCAGTTTTCTAGATTTGATTTCCAGATTTGGACTAACAACTAACATTAACAATTGAAATATTCTTTTTCTGATTGGTATTTGCTAGTTTTGATTGGGAAAAGCATGAGAATAGCTAAAAATAGGTAAGAATATACTAAGTGCATTGCAAGGAATTCAGGTAATCTTCTTAGCTGATAACATTTTGATTTGGACTAAAATGAACTCTCACGTGTCAAGCTTGTGTGACCTTTATTGCTTTCATATCACATATTTCATTTTGGGCTATAAAACGAATGTAGATTTTCTTTCTGCATATCTGTTACACATAGTAAATAGGCCCTATGAACACTATTTGTGGTTCTTGAGAGAGTGGGTTTCCAGTGAAGCTCTTCTCAATGAGAGAACCCTTATAGGTAGGGAGGTTACTAAGAGCATTTCATGTTCTACTAGATTTGTGCATCTTCAGCTTCTGATTGATACATTCTCTCTCTAGGGAGGTTGATAGATCATAAGTAAATGACATCATAGATCTTTTTGAGATAATCTTGGTCTTAGCATGTTGGATTAATCTGTCTTCTTTGTCTTGGTGAGGTGAAGAGGTTAGGGGATTATGCTCTACTTCCTTTTTGGATAGTACCAGAAACCAAGATCCTTGGATCTGATCTAGTCCCCCTTTGGTCTCTTTTGTGAGTCACCTTTAGAGAGGGTTAACCGTAGTGGACATTCCCTTAATTGGGTCAACCACATGGATGGAACCTTAAGCAGTAATAGCCATTTTCACCATGGTAGTAGCAACCGCTATATAAATGTCCTTGTGGAGGAAATCTTCACAGGTGTGGTCTCTTGTTAGGCTGTCAGATCTCCCTAGTAGCTCCTGATTGATTAATTTCTCAAACTGTGTCAAAACCCTGGTGTGCCTAGATTGGAGTTCACCCTCTTGAGATCACAAAATTTGTAGAGTCAGGCCATTACTACAAACCCTAGTGAGGCCAAATTTTCATTTTCTAGGAATATGTGCATTATTGCAAAATTTTTTGGAACATACACTGTTAGCACTCCTAGGGATTAGCACATTTAGTCACTTGGTTGTTCATGCATAGGGTTTCTTTGTCCCTTGTTCATTGTTTTTAGACATGCTTGAAATCACTTGCTTGTTGTTTTGCGTGCCTATTTATTTATCTAGTTACTAAGAATGAATCAATCTGGTACAATCTTCAAATCTAGATAGACAATTTTGTGAACAATTTGAAACTGAGAAACCTAAAAAATTGCAAAATCTAATGGAAAACACCTTTCTAGAGTCAAAAGTTATCCCATAAAGTTAGAAAGTCATACGACTTTTGGCTATTGTCATTTCAGAACTCCCAGATTGTCATATGATAGCTTGTATAGTGTCGTATGAGTTTTTCCACCAGTTAATAACAAAAGTCAAAAACCCTACTATCAACTATCATGTGAGTTTTTCAATTGTCATACAAGCTCTTCAATTGTCATTTCATAGCCTACCCACTATCGTACAAGCCTGTAGACAGTCATTTGAGAAAAATCTAAAAAATTGTCAAAAAGTGTTAAAAATTGTCAGAGACCCATCTTTTCCAACCTATTTCCAGAGTCTGTCAAGAAAATCACTATGTCAAGAATAGAGAAGAAACTAGAATGAATCCAATAATTTTCCTAAAGTGGCCTCTTGAGTCTGACTCAGCATTCTATTTAATCGATTTGAGTCTTTTTCATCTTGTGTCAAAACCTTGTCATAACTATCAATCTTCAATCCATCTTCAAAATAGCTAAGTGATGTGAACTCATGTCTGCTATCTTTTGGGCATCTACCCATACATCTAGGGCATAGTATCCTTCATTTACATACAATCTTATCCTCAATCAATCAAACTTTGACAGGGTTGCGTCATTTGATCTTCTTGAATCAGATCTTTCTTCAGTTGTCTTCATTGTATTCTTTTGCTTCACCCAAGGTTAATGGTGGAGACTAGAGCTTCCTCTCACAAGAAATTAGGGGAGACATCTCATACCTTACCTTTGACCACTATCCAGGGTCCAAATCTTGGGCAACTCTACAATTTTGGTCTTTACAAAGACAACAGTCTTGGCAATTTTTGATTGAAAACTCATTACATACCCCCTCCCTCAACTCACGGAGGTATTCAACAAACCCCTCCTCAATCTAATCTAGGGAGTCCTAAAACTCCTAACATGTCTCATGGAGGGACACATCATGGGTCTCAAGGACATCGGTCTCAACATGGTATGGATCAAGAACCTACACTTGCTGAAATTCCTCAATATCAAAATGATGATAACTTCAAAAGAATGATGAAACATTTCTTGAAAGAAAATAGAGAAACATACTTTCTAGAGTTAGCTCATCAAGGAGCTAAACTTCCTCCCAGCTTTAATGTGGAAGATATCATTACACATGAGGAAGAAAATCCTATTACGGCTATGATGAAACAAATGCATGCCATGCAAATAAAACTTAACAAAATGGAAAAAGAAAAAGAACCTAAGGAGTTCTCCATGGAGGCCCTATGTCCTTTTCCATTTGATAAAGACTTGTATATGCCACCATTCCCTAAGAGGGTGGAAATTCTGAAATATGATAAGTATGATGGAAACTCTAATCCTCAAGATCAAGTCAGAGAATTCTATGCTCAATCTATGGAGTTCATGCACGAACTAACCTATCTGATGCATCTTTTCCCCCAATCTCTGGGAGGGTCGGCCATTCATTGGTTCTCTAGGATGCCTCCTACAATCAAAACCTTTGAGAAGTTGATCAAATTTTTCTATCAGCAATACTCCTACAACATCCAACATCTAGTCACCATGATTGATATCTACAATCTCAAACAATATCTAGGAGAACCATTCCTGACATTTCTCAAAAGATGGAGAAAGAAATTCTCTCTATATGCTAGGTCTATTCTAGAAATTGAGAAGCTAGAAATATCCATCAACAATCTTGTTCCAGAAATCAACTACCCTTTACAAATGCAAAATCATACATCTTTTGACAAGATGGTGGACAATGCAATCAAAATTGAAAAAATACTTGTGAAAAAAGGAGACATCACACTTCAAAAGGACAAGTATGAATCTAGATCTAAGGATAAGAACAAAAATTGGAACAAGAATATGGGCATCATCATAGATGGCATTGTTGATAATCTCGATGCCCCATCTAAGGCACCTACTTTCAATCTAACCATTGGTACCCAAGCCATCAAAGCTTCAGAACAAAAGGTGTCTGAATCATCTCAAAAGAAGTCGGAATACAAATCTTGGTCCACTAATAATAAATGAAAGTTCACTCCTCTTGGAGAATCTTTGGAATCAGCTATGAGAACTCTACTAGCTAATAACATCATCTCTTTGCCTGAGATCTAACAATTTGATCCTGACCCTAAGCCAAAATGGTGGAGAGAGAATGAATTATGTGATTTCCATTGGGGTAAAGGTCACAAAACTAATAACTTCTTGCGCTTGAAGCATACCATTCAAGACAAGATTGATAATGGAGAAATCATGATTGATAATCCTAAAACCAACAATGATCACATAGCATTCACTGAACCATTTCCAAAGCATAGCCAAGGAGATTCATCTTCTTAGCCTAATGTGGGTGCTAAGGTCAATTATGCCTATCCTAGAAATAATATTGTTATCAATATGATTGAACCAAGCCTATTTGAGCATTGCAATGTCATCACAATTGTAAGAAGAGATAGAGAAAATCAATCAGCTAATGCAGTCACTCGATCACAAGCTCAGGCACACCTACAAGGACAAATCCCAGATCAATCAAATGTCCCCAAGGTGCCTTTCAATTTTTCTTCTACTTATAAATAGAGGGAAACATCTAAATCTTCAAATCCTAAGGACACGAGGCCTACTTCATACAGTATTGTCCAACAACTCTAGCACACAAATGCTAAAATCTCCATGTTTGAGTTGCTTCGGATATCCCCAGCTCATAGAGCCATTCTAGACAAAGCTCTGCTTGGATCTAATGTTCCTAATAACATTGATTTAGATAGATTCTAGGATATGGTTGGTCATCTTACATCTCCATAGTATATCTCCTTTTCAAAGGATGATGATAACTCCTTAAGTCATCCACATAACTAGCCCTTGCATATAGAAGTCTTGTTCCAAAACTATAGTGTCAAATGTGTGTTGATAGATGGGGGCATTTGTCTAAATATTTGTTCTTATAGCTTGATCACACAATTTGGATTTTCAAAAATGGCCTTTGATCCTAGAAAGAAAATAACTATCAAAGAATATGATGAAGAAGAAAGATCATCCAAGGGAACAATTGTCTTGCCTATCAAAACAAGTCCTGTCATCAGAGATACTATATGTCAAGTTCTTGATATACCTTTGGTTTACAACATCCTTCTAGGGAGACCCTAGATACATGAAATGAAAGCTATTCCTTCTACATATTGTCAGTGCTT
The DNA here is from genome assembly GCA_027943335.1 of Chamaecyparis obtusa. Lineage (NCBI taxonomy): Eukaryota > Viridiplantae > Streptophyta > Pinopsida > Cupressales > Cupressaceae > Chamaecyparis > Chamaecyparis obtusa. Next base: position 290,692 of record BSBK01005001.1, read on the forward strand.
GAAATTTCCTTGTGACGGAGTAGAGGTAACCATTCTAGCTAACATGTCAACAACTTGCAATGCATTGAAGGAAAATGTGGATAAACTTGTTCCTAATAATAGAGAATCTTCCACTAAGAAAACAGATGTAGCATCCACATCTAAGATTGAAGATATTGCAAAAGAGGTCAATATCAAAGAAAATGGTATGGGAGAATATACTATAGATCTAATCTTGTCTTTGACATCTCTCCCTATCTTGCCTAAGTCTTATGGGCAAGCTCTAAAACAGTTCAAACCAGAATCTAAGGAGCCTCTTGAGGCATATAAAGGAAAATTTGTTGTAGAAAAGGTACCTAAGCAAGAATTTGAAGAAGATGAAGTTGTGCTTGCATGGCTCTACAAAGATGAACCTGAATCCCAAGTTGTTCCACCTAGAGACTCTAAAGTATTGAAGGTTCCTTCTAAGTCATATGGCCCAAGGGATACACTGATAACTAAAATGGGATATACAAGAAAAGGACCTCTAGGAATCCATGGTAAGGGTCTTCTATCACCTCTTGAACATCATGGTCAAGCCAACAAGAATATGATAGGTCTAGGATACATGAAGAAGCCTTTTTATCTTAGCAAGAATTCCTCACATGTCTTAGAACAAATTGAACCTTCTATAGCAAATCAACTAAAGTGGGAAATAACTAAAAAATTTGATACTGATGATTTAGACACCACTGATGAGCTCATTCCTTATGAGCATTTACCTAAAGAAATCAAAGACCTCCTTGATGTTGAAGATGATCCAATCAAAAGAATTAATGTAGTAGAAACATAAGAACCTACTATAAAGTGAGAGATAGTTGTACCACAAGAACCAACAGATCTCAAAGACAATCAAATAGACAAAGAGGAAGGTGGTAGTTCTTCTGAGATAGATTCTCATGAGTATGAATTCAAATCAGAATCTGAGGGTAACCCTTCTTGGGGTATTCATCCTGACTTTACTCATGTTCTTAGATTTCCTAGAGGCATAGATGAAGAATCTAATGACTATGAATGGGGAGCCATTCCAGAAGAAGATGAGCTTATTATAGAGAAACATGTTAATGTTATTCATCAATATGCACCTAAACCCAATGTAAGTCTAGAGAGAAATGATGAACTTATTGAGTCTGATCCACCAATGGCTCAAGTGGACTATCACATTGAAATTGAGCCTATTCATGAATTGAATGTCTTAAGTTGTAATATCACCTTTGAACTCAAGCATTAGGTTAGGACCAATGATGACAGATCCATATCCATAAACACTCTTTCCCAATCTTTCCCCACTTTGACTATCCAACATCCTGAACTTCTTGATCAAACCTCCACAAACCCAAGCAATGGTATTTATACCTTCCCAAATGACTATGCCCTTGCTTGCTACCTCAATGCAGTTGATCCTATGAGGACTTCCATCAATGAACCAAGTGTTAGCATGATGGATTCAAACATCAAGTATCTTAGAAAAATAAGAATAAGAATAAAAAGAAAATGAGTTCTGAGGGTGAAAACCACTTTGTGGCAGTCTCAAAACCTACAAAAGTAAAAATAAAAGATGTATTTGAAGGTGAAAACCTCTCTGAGGCACCTAAGGATGAGATATTTAATGTCCATCTGAGTCATTTATAGGACAAATCTCTAGTTCTAATTGAACCCACTCAATCTATCAACTTGGGAACAACAGAAGAACCACAGTTGATCCATGTAGCACAATCTTTATTAGAACAAGAGAAGCAAAAATTTACAACCTTCCTCACAGAGAAGAAGATCAACTTTGCATGGAAGTATTCAGATATGCCAGGGTTGGATCCTGATCTTATAATGCACCACTTATCTATAGTGCCAAACGTTAAACCTATTAAGAAAAAATTGAGAAAGATCCATCCACGAATTGCATCCTCACACTGGCGAATTAGTGATCAAAGAATCAATCTTTGCAAATCAAAGTTGTGAGATTTTTATTATTTTTGAGGATTCATATCATTTAGCATATCATTATTAGATTAATTTCATGTCATATCAGTTTCTCATATAGAATAGATTCATAACAATTTATCTCATCTTATTGCATAGAAAATCCAAAAATATAGATTAATTTGCATTCATCTCATATCTAGATTCCACATTCAAATCCTTCATTTAGGTGTCGTCAAGGTCACTGATCTTGGTCCAATATGAGAATATCATACTCACACCTATTGGAAGGTATTAAATCACCTGGTTAACATAGTTTCAATTACTTACAGATTTTGATTTTAGCTAACCTCTAATGTTTTACTAAAGTGTTGTGTCTACAACTAGGTACAAAATTCACACACACAATGCATAATTATTTAAGCTCTTTTACACTACAAGTTAAAATTTTAAAATTAAAATTAAAATTACAACAAGGTAAAATTATACAATCACAACTAGGTATATGAAAACTAAAACTAATATCAAAATTATTTGACAACCCTAAAACATAGCAATCTATATCACATACACATATTAAAAAATAAATTTATTTCAAAAAAGAGATAAGATTATCTTTAATTTATACATTTATTTATACCTACACTCTTAAGGAATAACATAGAGTAATTGGTAGGGGTAGAGTTGGGTAGTTAGGTAGGAAAAAGGATGGGTCAAGAGGTTGAGTGTTCAACTCCCTCTCCCCATTCTTTTTTCTAAAATAAAAAAATGAGAAATACATGGACAAATAATGTTTTCATTATTTAATTTGAAAAGCAATTAAGGAAAAGATTACTCTCTATGTAAGAGGTTGTATTAACTTCTCACCTACACATGAAAACATAGATAAATTAGTTTCTCCTCCTAATCCTCTCGAAGAAAATAAATAGACTAACTGGTTAGGGGGTAGGAGGGTAGGTAGATAGGAAAAAGGTTGCCTTGAGAGGTTGAGTGGTCAACTCCCTCTCGCCACCTTTTTTCACTTAATTATCTTTTATAATTTTTAATTTTTAAAATGAACATGCATTAAGTTGATTGAAATAAAATAACTAACAACCTAATACATGAAAATAAAATAATGATAAACATATATGCCTTTTTATTCATTTTAATTTTTTAGCATAGGGAAATTATATAAAACTAAATTGTAAGGTCATACTTCCCTGATGTTTTGCTCATTTAGGACTTGAAATTTTTAGTGTCAACATGCTTAGCATGTCGATAAGTCTTCAGAGACCCTACTATTGGTTATGCTCACATCTAGTGGGCTTAGTTTGTTTCATTCCCTATTTTACCAGCTGCTCTTGGTACTCTAATTGGAGGTTTCCTTCTTCTTGATAGGTGTGGGCATGGATTTTCTATTGGCTGGGGTCCCATTTTGGAGGACTTGATGGAAAAGCCTCATTGGTTCGACCAGGGTTCCTATGTGTTGGCTCAATTATATCATGAGTTACACATAGTTGTGTATAGACAATCTACCACTTTGACTGCTGGAGCTATCTTATTACAGCTTTGGACCTAGGAGCATATCCCAGTGACACATCCTGTTACAACATGAGATCATCAACTAGGTTGGCCTTTTTCTTGGATGTATGAGGGTATCATTATCCAAACCCATATGGGTAAGCTAGATTACTGGTGACATAGGATTGATGATATGGATATAGTTTTCTGGAGGCCCTATCTCGATTGTGAGGCTTGGTCAGAGGATGACTCCGAGCTATCTTATATGTTTTTTCCTTGTTGGATGATTGGATGGTCTAATTTTTTATAGAGAGATTCTGATTCCACAGGGTATTTCGTTAGTACGAGTGCAGACAGTGTATGTTGTAGGGAGTAGCGATGTATGCCCATGTTCAGGTAGAGAGATCTTTGTGGGGCCCTTGTGTTGATTTTGGTAATGCTATGAGGGAGAGTCGAGACCTTTTGTATCTTCCCTAGTCTATGAGAGGAAATATTGTAGATGTAGGTATTATAGATGATTACGGTGCTTGGATACATCAGTACCCTTTTCCTAGATTTATAGATCCTTTTGAGAGGATTCCCACTATTGATGAGTTATCAGATGGGGATGACGGTGGTGGTGAAGATGGTGATGGTGCTAGTGGAGATGGTGGTGATGATGATGATGATGATGATGGAGATGATGATGGAGGTGGTAGTTGAAGGATTAGGGGATGGTGTGGATGATGGGGTTGTTGAGGAGCTAGAGTAGGTAGAGTGCAGATGCCAGTGATAGCTGCTACTCTGATTCCTCCTAGGGGTGGTGATCAGGTGAGAGGTCAATGGGTTGACATGATTTTACATTAGGTGGCTAGAGATCTACCAGATAGGCCTAGGGCTAGGTGCCAGAGGGAGATGGATGCAAATATTGCACTGTATTACTTGATCAAGCACAAGGTCCTCCTTCTCAGTAGGTTATTCCTCTAATTGTTCCTCAGGTTCAGGAAGCTTCTTTTTCTTCTGTTTCAGTTTCTATGCCTTCATTGTCTTCACATCCATTATCTTCTCATTTTATTCCATCTTTGGGTGATCCATATTCTTCTATGCCATCTACTTTTGTTCATCCTCCTCAGTCTTCTGCAACACAGACTCTTGCCCCAACATCAACATCAAAGGTTGCATCTCTACAGACTCATATTTTGGTAGTACAATAGTAGGTTTCATAGTTGAGCTTGATGATGCAGAGTTTCATGGATGCTATGAGTCAGCATGGTTTACAAGCTAGTTCTAGTCAACCTCCAGATAGTGCTCCTAGTCCCGATGGTCCTGATGGTACTGGTGACTTCATCAATTGATCTATTCTCTGATATCTTTCCATTGTTTCACTTATACTTTGATGATATATGATCTCCTTTCTATTATTATGATTGAGACATTGACCTCTTGTTGTATCATATTTTATCAATTTATATTGTTTGTGTTGATACTTTGATAGTTGATGAACATTGTTATTTGGATATTGCTTTGATGATTATTCATGTGGAATTTGATATCTTGTTGATTTTATGATGATGTTACCATGGACTCTGATACTCTCTTTGATAGATTTTAGTATAGATGATATCATCATGTGTTGGATCTCTTTTTTGGTTGTTTTGCATGATATGCAATTTTATATGATTCTATCTCTATATGCTTTGTTTTATGCTTTTCAGAATGCAATTTTTCAAATGTATGGATATGTCCTAATGATTCTTTTAATGATCATCTTATGTATGATGTAGACTAGATGAATGCGATGTATTTTAATTATTTATGGTATTGATGAATGTATGCAATGGATATATGTATGATGTTAGATGGATAATGAATATTGGCTCTAATGTATCTCTTTCTTTTTAATATGCAAATGTGATGAATTTATGAATGCTTTTCACTTGATATGTAAATGTGATGAATTTATGAATGTTTTTCACTTGATATGTAAATGTGATGGATCTATGTAAGAATGCAATGAGATTTTAATGATTAATGGTATATGGAACATGGAACATGGATGATTCTATCATGGATGATATGCATTTAATGTTGAACGATCCTAATGTATGTAAATAATGATTAACTAACTTAATGCAATGCACTTAATGAATTGATATTTTAGAATGAGATGAACGCAATCTAATGTTAATGCATTTTAATGAACTTAATGCAATCTAGGTGGATGCTATAGATGAAATCTAATGATTATGCAACTTAAAAATGACCTTAATCAATGCAAGTGAACTAATGAAATGCACTTTGTTTTTTATTTCCAACACACTCAATCTTATATAGGTGTTTGTGATGATCCTTTGATTTTTGATTTGAATAGACCCCCTTTTTATTTTCCTTTTGCAATTTAAGCTAAGAAAGGAAAACAAAATACAATGCACTTAATCTAAGATGTATGTAGCTAACTATCATTATTCAAAATTTGGAGCTTATAGTCATCATTGAGTGTTTTTGGATCCTGTTTTAGTACAATCATCACTAGCTCAACTATGATGATATGAATACTTTTTGTACCTCTTTCTTTTCTTTCCCTTCTCTCTTTGGTACAACTATCACTGATTGAAGCCAATCATGAGAGTGAGAATACCATTTTTATCAGAATCTATGTTGCAAGTGGATTTTGGTATTATGATATTGAAGATCAAAATAACTAAGGTATCCTTTTGCGTAAACAAGAAGAAATCTCAATTTTATCCTATGTACAAGTCCTTGATGATTCTTTGATGATCATGTCCTTAGACAAATAATACATGATTTAAATCTTTGATTTTAAGATAGTCATTTAGAAATCAACAAAATAATATCATCCTTTCATCATAGCTTGTCTAGTCTAAAACTTTCATTGATTCGCTAGAAAGACAAGATTTCATCAATTGAGTCAACACTTAGAAAAATTTCTTGCAATGTTTTTCAAATCCATATTTCAAGTGTAGTTCCATCCATTTCATACTTTTAATCCTCATAAAGATAAGGTCATGTAAGATCTTGGATCAAATTTTGTGTTTTGGCTCAAATTGGATTATAATGTAGATTTGATTAAGTGTTCCACTTTCAAATTTGATGAATTGATTCCATGATTGAATAAAGCTTGCTTTGATGAATCCTTTCTCCTTTCGAGTAGATTGCCCCTAGTTTGAGATAATTTCATTGGTGGGCCTTAGGACAATTTGTTGATTAGGTGACCAAAATCTTGAGGTATTTGCAAATGCAATTGTGGGGTTTTATTATGCAATATATACAAATGCTGGTGAATGCAATAGTTACAAGGTGACCTTCTAGGCATGTGACTGACTTGGACTTCCAATGGTGTCTATTTACCAAGTTTTCACCAATTGAATAGATCTTTCTCTTTTTCTATTTTTAAAGCTTTTCTCTTTTTTTTGCTACCAAGGTGCCTATTTGCGAAGTTTTCACCAAGGTACTTTTTCTCTTTTTCTCCTTTTTTTTTGTATTTTTCTCTTTTTCATTTTTTTTTCATATCATCAAGGTGCCTATTCGCTAGGTTTTCACCAAGAAAACATCTTTTTGAGGATCATATATGAATGTTTTTGCTTTCTTCATGCTCAATTTTGCACTATTTTTGATCTTTTATGCTTTTCAATTTGTTTGTTCTTTTATGCTTTTCAATTTGTTTGTTCTTTTCTACTTTTCAAATGTTTTTGGTATTTTCCAATCTCTTTTGACTATATACAATAAATATTATGCCTTCTATCTCATACTCTTTATACTCCTTCATCTACCTCATATATAGAACCTTTTTATATGTATGCTATTAATAGGTTCTTTTAGCTCTTCTCCATCACAATCTGCTAATTTGTATGTGCCAGTCCCAAAATTTTCAATGATGATAAATGGTCCTAACTATTTTTCCTCCCATTTTCCTTTATTTTCCCTTTCTGCCTGATTTTTTGGATTCTCTAGCAAAACTAGGTCACCTATTTGAAATTTTCTTGACTAGATGTGCTTATTATAAGTCCTTAACATTCTATTTTGGTACACTTTCAAATGATCAAATGCTTACTTCTATTTCTCATCTATGAGTTCTAGTTCTTGCAATCTAGCAACCCTATAGTCTTCCTCACTTATCAAGCCATGAAGAGATACCCTCAAAGATGGGAGTTCTACCTCCAAAGGTAAAATTGCTTCTATTCCAAAGACTAAGGAAAAAGGTGTAGCACCTGTTGGTGTTCTTATGCTTGTTCTATAAGCCCATAAGGTCAGGTTTATTTTGATGTGCCAATCTCTACCTGAATTATCCACTGTTCTCTTCAATATCTTCAAAATGTTTTTATGTGTTGCCTCAACTTGTCCATTACCTTGGCGGTAATAGAATGAAGAAGAATGATGAATCATGTGAAACTTGGTGCATAATTCCTTTAGGTCTTTTTTTTTGAAATGTTTTTTATTATCCATTATGATGGCATGAGGTATGCCCTATCTAAAAATAATGTGATTGAGGATAAACAAAGATATCTATTTTCCCATCGCAGTTGATAAGGGTACAACTTCCACCCACTTAGTAAAGTACTCCATTGGTGTGATGATGAATTTATGACCATTTGAGAATGGTGGATAAATCATGCCTATTAAGTCTAGACCCCATTGATAAAATGACCAAGGTGTTGTCACTGGATGAAGCTCTTGTGCAAGCACATGTATTAAGTTTCCATGGAATTGAAACTTTCTACAAGTTTTGGAAAAGTTACAAGCATCTTTCTCCATTGTAGACCAAAAATATCCTATCTTAAGAAATTTCTTAGCTAGGGTTAATCTATTCGAGTGTGATCCAAAAATTCCTTCGTGGATTTCTTGTAAGGCTACATTTGATTCTTCTTCTTCTAAACATCTAAGGAGCATTCTGTCTAAACTTTTGCGATACAATTTTTTAGAGATTATGGTGTATCAGATGGCTTGGCGAGTGAAACTTTTCTTTTGATTCTTGGTTTGGTCTATGGGAAGGATTTGATCTTTTAAGTAAGTATAAATAGGTCCATACCAATGTGACTCGTGTAGTTAACAAGAAAATGGTATAAGGGTGGGTATGGTCAAATGCAAGTTGATCCACTTCTTCTACCAAGAATTCATATCTGGCACTTTGATCAGGCATTTGTAGAAGTGAAGCCAAAGTTGCCATTGCATCCACTACTTGTTGGAAATATTCAAGACTAGCCAAGTTGTTGAGAGGGGAGGGGTGAATCAGTAACTTCAAAACTTCTATATCAATTTTTGATCTTAACCATATTCCAAATAACATTTAGATCAATAAGCTAACTACATGCATGAGTAATAGAAAGAATAAAACATTCATAACACTTTGAACACATAGATTTGGTTACCTACAAACCTTCCAAATAGAAAGTAAAACTGGGGTGGGGATGATACCCACAAAACTTCAATACTACAGTATAAAGTTGGCTGGTTAAGGCTTACAATGATCACTTCTGATGATCTGCCTTGTTAGGAGCAATTAGGACTACTAGGTCCACCTTGTTAGAGGATTTACAAACATATATCGAAGTATGCACTCGGTTAAGAGATTTTACAAAAGACTGTTAAGTCTACCTTGTTAAAGGATTTCAAGCTGATTCACTTGTTAGGATGAAATAGTAGATCTCTTACTTGCAACTATACTTGCTGATTGAGATTCTTTGATGTACTTATCACCTTTTGTGATAGATATGTCTTTGCTACTCCTTATACTATTGTAGCCCTTTGTAATTTTCTTATCTCTACCTTTTTCTCTTTTTCACACTTCTCGCTTATTCACACCTTGGATATGATACAAAACATTGCTTCTATATCAATCCAAAATAATTACAAAGTTGGCTGCTAAAATATAAGTCAACACAAGTATTACTGAGTCGGCCCAAATATAGTTACAAAGTTCCCGCAAACTAACTCAGTTACTTTTTGATACTTGGCATCGACTGCAATACTTGGCATCATCATGCTCTTGGTAGGAGTGGAGACTCAGTCCATACTAACCACTCGGTCATAGTTTCGAACTTGGTATACACTGGAGACTTCGTAGATATAGTGTCACTCGGTAGAAACTTAATTCCTTGTTTACCGTGCTAGCACTCGATAAACACTGCTCATCTCATCACTTGGTAATGATAACTCGGTAAGCACTGTGAAGCTCGGTCTACTCGGTAAGCACTATTCTGCTTGGATTGCTTGGTAAACACTTTTCTACTAGATGAGCTCAGTAAGCACACAGAGTCTGAATAAGTGTTGTCACTAATGACAAACATACTTAATGCCAAAAATCTCCCCCTTTTGCATTAGTGACAAAAACACTTATTGCCCAAAACTTATATACAAAAATCATGCTGAATCTGTTTTTGATTTTTTAAAATTTGTCTTTGTCAATCTGTTGTATATACATTTCATGACTTCCCCATACAGTATACATATATAAAAATATTTTATTTCACCTCATACTCATATTTCCTATTTCTCTCATATATTTTCTCCCCCTTTCATATCTCTCATATCTTTCCATATATCTCCCCCTATCTTATATACTTTCTCCCCCTTTTTGACAATAATGCCAAAGGTGTATATACAAATATTTTACATAGAGATACCAAAATGTGAGAGAAAATCATAATGTACCTTACTTATTAATGCTAGAGTTCTATCCCAATCCTCTTGCAGAATCTTGCATGTATGGAGTGCAACTTGGACTTCTGCAGAGAGTTCAATCATATGATCTGCAATTGAAAACTGATTGTCATGGATCAATGTTTTTGAGTGTACAATATACTTCTACATTGTATCCATGATGGGAAGGATCATGTTCTAAATATCTATTAATGTTGACCTGATCCTTGCATCTTCTCTCAATAACTCTAAATGCTTATCAGATAGGAATATGACTGTCATATGATGTGCAGAGCTTGAACTAGGTTCAAGTTGCAACTTTTGTGCACTGATCTTCAAATTCTCATCAATCTTATTTATTTTGTCCTTAATCTCCTTAGAGAACTTGACAACATTACATACCTTGACAAAAAATGATGTTACCATGGAATAGGAGGATTCAATGTTAGTCAAAACTGAAGATAACCCCGCCTGATTGATAGCTATTCACTAAGAAATACACTCAAGCACTTTATTATCAAACTTCTTCTCATCCTTCTCAATAAAATTTTCTTGACCAGAAGAGTCCTCATTGAACTTGTTTAGTGCCTCTACCAATTGTAACAAAATGTGTTGAGAGGAATCAACTTCAACACCTATTGCTTCTATCAAAATATTCTTGGCATCCTGAATTCCCTATCTCTTTCTTCTTTTAGTTTCTTCTGCTTTCCTTTCTTCTAGAGGAGTTCACCAACCATTTGCATTTGGTCTGCTAAAAGATTTGCAAATTCTAATTGTGGAATTTATATCTACTCATCCAAATCTATATCTTCTTCTATGTCTTTACTCCTACTCAAAAATCTTGTACTCGATTGAGCCTTAGGTTCAACTGTCATTGTACTTAATGTCTTTGTAGTAGAAGTTATTGTATACATAGTAGGACTTGTAGTGAAAAATAATAAACCTCCAACTAATGGAATGCTAACTGGAATACTTGATAAACTCAAAACTGAAGTATTTACAATTGTAGAATCTAAAGTACTTACTGAGGTATCCAAAACTGAAGTACTTACTGCTGAAAAACTCAAAATTGTAGAAGGTACTGAATTAGATGTTGGAGACTGCAACTCAGTGGAAGAAGGAGGCTGAAGCTTGATAGATGAAGTGGTAGCCACTTTTTTCATTGATACATTGAGCTGTGCTGAGGATGATTGGACATTTGATGTATCTATTGGTTTTGTCACAATCACACTTGAAGTTATCTCCGGGCTAGATGTAGCAACTTTTGCTGGAGAGTGAGGAAGTGAGGCAATTACCTCTACAACTATCTGAACTGGATCATCTTCCTCAAAATTTTGCTTAGCTTCCTTGATAGCTTCTTCCTCTGCTACTTCTTCAACTTCAATACTATCTAGCTGAATTGTTTCTGTGGTAGCTTCTTCTTCTTTATCTTCATCATTGTCATCTTCAATATCTTTTATTATCATAGTTTCAACACTCGATTTGTGAAGATGATAGATGTTTTTCCATGTATTAGTGGCACTCTTTACAATTGATTCTATATTTTTTGATCAGAATTAGACAAGTGTTGAATTTTAGTGTTGTCTTGCACTCATTTTCTATCAATGCCTTATTGATTTTAGCATTTTTCAAACTAGGCATTAGCTGTCTTAAGGTTTGAGCATATATGTCCTTGATAGTTTACCTTGCATTGGACCATCTCATCTTAACTTTCTCCAATGGAACACCTAGAATTTGAGAAGCCATATCATCAAGTGAGTACTTTCATTTTCCCATTTTCTCAATAATAGCATCTTCAATTTCCTACTGCTCTGCCTCTGATGTAATTTCATATTTGAGAGATTTGAAATTTGAAATTCCAGATCCTTCTCTCAAATCCTTAATCTTTTCTTCTAATGTGGGAGGAGGCCTTTTGAGTACTATATCATCACTAACTTTACCTTCCTTGCCCCTTGTTTTTCTTGTGAAGATTGCAATAGATTGTTTTGGTGCCTTAGTGATTGTCGCCTTCCCTTTCTTCTTCACAGGTACTTGTTCTTCTTCACTCTCATTATTTTCTTCTTCTTCTTCAATGTCCTCTCTTTTTCCCTCGGTTAACATTAGAGGTGTGCTAGATTGCATCTTGGCCATCCTCTTTCTGCCTTTGTTAACTGCCTGTGGAAGCTTTATACTTAGCTCAATTCTTACCTTAGCTTCATCATATGTTCCAAAGTATGGAGCCTTTGGATCAACAGGTTGATTTACTAGGGCTTCAATTATATCCTTTGTCTCATCAATGTTTACCTCATAAGGAAGAGGTTTCACCCATACAATCCTAGGCCTTCCTGCCTAAATGTATACTCTATCACAATCAACCATGAAACAAATATCATCCTTATAATCTTCCACCAACTTTTGTGGAATCCAAAATCTATTATTCATCTTTTCCTTAAAAGATTCAAAATATTTATCCATTATGTTTACAAAATTCTCACCCATTTCTGCAATGTACTCATTTATCTGATAAAGAATGGGCACATCTTTTCTCCATTTTATCGTGTCTTTTGATGGGAAAAACTTTTGAGCATAGAAAAATAAACAAACCAACAGTGAGCCAAACTTACATGGATTGTTCTTTGAGGCTTGAATGCTCTCCATATTCTTGTTGAACTGCTTCAACAACAAATCTGCTAGGTCAAATGACAAGTTGTTCTTTACAATTTTGTAAGCTAGGTCAACTGCTTCACACGGAACACTATTCTGTCGACTTGAACTGTATATCTTGTGAGCTATGACATATGTACTAAATTTTAGTTCTGCATCAATAATACTATTTATTCTCATACCTCTACCATCCCATTTGGCTAGGGTTTTCTTTTCCAGCTCTACCCGACCTAGGGTTTTTGTAGATTTTGCCTTGGCAAGCATGGGAAGACTAGTGATCCAATGAATCATATTCTCTATTATTTCTACTGGTTGCTCAAGCCAAATTTCACCTTCATGTACTCGGCTTAGGATATATCTAATCCATTTTATCTAGAAACTCCGAGGCAAGTGGGTGATATGTGTCAAACCCTTATCTTCCAAATGTTTATACTTTGGTTTGAGAACACCATCAACACATAGTTCATCATGAACAACATCTATCTCTAGGGTTCCAAGCTCTTGAATTGTGCCCTTAAAATGACTGTGAATGTCATTTACAAGAAGTACCTTGGGAGGGATTTGAGATTGAGCTCCACTCGGGTCTAGGGCTTCTGTAATTGTAGGCACAAGTTTGAAATCCGACACTTTCCATTCTCCTTGAACTAACATTTCTGAACCTTTCTTTACTTTAGTGTTGGATGATGCCATGGTAGCTTGGTAGAAAATTCTTCAAAAAATTTCTGCTGCAAATTTTGCTTCGAATCGCTTGATCACACTAGGAAATTTCTCTACTCAATATGCTGATATTCGCAGTGAAGAATGAACTTGATTTCATGATTTTTGTTAAAATTTTGTCATTAATGCTTTGTAGGAATTAGGGCATTGAACTAGATAGACTGTCATCCACTATGCATTAATTACTCAGTGAAGACTCCACAACTCGATGAACATACAAATTCATACTGCTCTAACCATAGTCGGTAACTACATGAAATTAGGTTACTCCTGACCTTGCTCAGTGGTAACTGATACCGACCTTCCTGTGATCCTGCTGTATCTTGCATACTGATTTGGATCTTTCTTTCTTTCAATTCTGGAACTATTTTGGAATATGTCTATGAAGATACCGTTCCAGTTCTTCCTTGGAGACTTAGAATTGATAGAGCCACCCACTTCATGAGTGACTTCATTACTTGGACTAGTTTGCTCAGTAGGTTTAGGAATCCACTGTTGTCTCATCTACTTCCTGATGCTATTTTCTTTTGCTTTCTTTTCATCTACAACTCTACCTATATTCATGCAATTTTAAGCTATATGACCAAGTTCAGTGCATGCATGACATCTTATGGTAGTATCCCTTTTTCTCAAGTGATGCCTTACAAAATTCATGCCAATGTGTCCATATTCTCCACAGTAATGACACCTACACCAAGTGTTGTAATACCAACCAAATATTGCTTTTACAATTTGTTCTACTGGATTGGGTGTTTTAGATCTGTATTTAGATGCCTTGTGACCTTGTTTGTTACATTTGTGACATTTGCCTTTAAATCTTGGTTTCTCCTTGCATTCATTTACTTTATGACCATGCTGATTGAAATTGTAGCATTTTCCATTGAATTTTTCTTTTCCATTGCTCCGACATTTGTTTGAAGTATGACCAATTTTGCCACAGTGATTACAAGTAGGTTTCTGATTCTTTTGAGTACCTTGTTTGGAGGATTCACCTTCCACTTTGTATCCAAGTCCTTCTTTTCCTTTTCACTTATGAAGGTTTTGTTCATACAACTAATTCATATCTTCTTGAGATTTCCTCATTCTCTCATTGATTTTCCTTTTAGTGTTTAGGTCATTCACCAATCTTAAACTGATTTGCTTTTCAAATCTCAGCTCTTCTATTATCCTGTCATTTTCTGATCTCAGAGTCAAGATTTATTCATTTGCATTGGAGACTTGATCAATAAGGTTTTCTAGCTGAAGAGTTTGATTCTGGATTTCATTGTTCTTTCCTTCTATTTCATCTTTTATCTTGTTTCTTTGTTCCAAGATTTCACAAAATCTTGTTGACTGAATTTCCTATTCTCTTTTCAATTTTCTTACTTCTTCTTGCAGAAATCCATTCTTTTCTAGGAGTTCTTTGATTGCATTGTTTGCTTCATCTGAGCTGCTTGAAGGGAAAAAATATTCAATCTTTTCTTCAACATACTGGTGGTCATTCATCTAGTTTGTAAGTTCCTTCCTTCTTTTTAGAGATTGGGAAAGATGCTCTCTTGCTTCCTTGAGTTGAGCTATGGCCATTTCTAGATCTAGCTTTTCATTTTCAATTACTTTGTTAAGTCTGAATATCTCCATTTTCTTGGATCTTTGCTCAAGCTATCAAACTTTATCCTGAGAACCACAATGCTCTGATACCAATTGTTGGAAATATTCAAGACTAGCCAAGTTACTGAGAGGGGAGGGGTGAATTAGTAACTTCAAAAATTTTATATCAATTTCAGATCTTAACCATATTCCAAATAACATTTAGATCAATAAGCTAACTGCATGCATGAGTAACAGAAAGAATAAAACATTCATAACACTTTGAACACACAGAGTTGGTTACCCAGAAACCTTCCAAATAAAAAGTAAAACTGGGGTGGGATGATACCCACAAAACTTCAATACTGCAGTATAAAGTTGGCTGGTTAAGGCTTACAATGATCACTTCTGATGATTTGCCCTATTAGGAGCAATTAGGATTGCTAGGTCCACCTTGTTAGAGGATTTACAAACATACAATGAAGTATGCACTCAGTTAAGAGATTTTACAAAAGACTGTTAAGTCTACCCTGTTAAAGGATTTCAAGCTGATTCACCTATTAGGATGAAATAGTAGATCTCTTACTTGCAACTGTACTTGCTAATTGAGATTCTTTGATGTACTAATCACCTTCTATGATAGATATGTCTTTGCTACTCCTTATACTATTTTAGCCCTTTGTAATTTTCTTATCTCTACCTTTTTCTCTTTTTCACACTTCTCGCTTATTTACACCTTGGATATGATACAAAAAATTGCTTATATATCAATCCAAAATAATTACAAAGTCGGCTACTAAAATACAAGTCAACACAAGTATTACTGAGTCAACCCAAATATAGTTACAAAGTTCCTGCAAACTAACTCGGTGACTTTCTGATACTCAGCATCCACTGCAATACTCGGCATCATCATGCTCTTGGTAGGAGTGGAGACTCAGTCCATACTAACCACTCGGTCATAGTTTCAAACTTGGTATACACTGGAGACTCGGTAGATACAGTGTCACTTGGTAGAAACTGAATTCCCTATTTACCGTGCTGGCACTCGGTAAACACTGCTCATCTCATCACTCGGTAATGATAACTTGGTAAGCACTATGAAGCTCAGTCTACTTAGTAAGCACTATTCTGCTTAGATTTCTCAGCAAACACTAGTCTGCTAGATGAGCTCAGTAAGCACACCGAGTCTGAATAAGTGTTGTCACTAATGACAAACATACTTAATGCCAACACTACTTTTTTCTTTTCTCTTGGCACTTTCTCAAATGTAATAAGTATGAAATACTTTTTAAGACTTTCCACCATGTTTTTGTAGGGTACCAATTTTTCATCCTTTGTTTGATATTCTTCATTAACTTGATTAATGACTAATTGTGAATCTCCATACACCTTTAATTTTGTTACTTTCCATTCTAGTGCCTACTTGATTCCAATGACCAAAGCTTCACATTCTACTATATTATTGGTGCATGGAAATAGCAATTTATAGGACTTAGGAATAGTAGATCCTTAAGGAGTGATTAGAAGTATGCCTTCTTGTGACCCGTGTTGAGTGTATGAACCATCAAAATATAGTTGCCATGTTTTTGCCTCAACATTCACAATCTCTAAATCTAGGAATTCCACTTGAATGGGATGATCATCTTGAAGTGGTGTTTCTGCTAACTAGTCAAAAATGACTTTCCCTTCGATTGATTTTATATCAACATATTCAATGTCAAATTCTCTTAGCACCATAACCCACTTTGCTATGTTACCATTTAATGTTGTTTTACTAAGTAGATATTTTAAAGGGTCAATTTTGGAAATGAGCCTTATCTTGTGGGCTAGCATATAATGGTGTAATTTTTGTGAAGAAAAAACCACGGCCAAGAATTCCCTTTCCATGAATGTATAGTTCAACTCATATTTGACTAGACTTCTACTTATGTAGTAAATTGCCTTTTCTTTTCTTGTTTCATCTTTTGTGCTAAAAGTTCCCCCAATGAATTCTTCATTGATGAAATATATAGGATCAAGGGCTTACCTTTGATAGGTGGCATCAAGATTGGTGGGTTCATGAGATATTTCTTCAATAGATTAAAGGCTTCTTCACACTTTTCATCCCATTTAAAAATTATATCTTTATGCAGAAGTTGGGTGAAATTATGACATTTTTCCTCTAATTGGGAGATACATCTCCTGATGGATTGTATCCTTCCTTGTAAAGACCTCATTTGACTAATGTTTTTAGGTTCTTCCATTTCCATAATAGCCTTCACTTTAGTAGGATCCACCTCTATTCCCTTTGCAGATACAATGTAGCCTAGTAGTTTTTTGGATTAGACTCCAAATGCACACTTTTTTGGGTTAAGCCTTACTTTGAATTGCTCTAATCTTTCAAAAAATTTCACCAAAATTGGTAGGTGCTCTTTTCTCGAGTGAGATTTGGTAATATTTTCTCCACATAGTCCTCCATGAAATTATTCATCATATCATGAAATATTGTGGTCATTGCTCATTGATAGGTCACTTCAGCATTATTCAAACCAAAAGGCATGACATTCCAGCAAAAAGTACCCCATACACATGTAAAAGTTGTCTTATCTTGGTCTTTTAGTGCTATCTTTATCTGTTTGTATCTGCTAAATCCATCCATGAGTGAAAACATAGAGCGTCCTACTGTTAAGTCCACAATGGCATCTATACTCAGAAGTGGGAAGTCATCTTTAGGACATGCCAAATTTAAGTCCCTAAAATCCATGTAGATTCTGATGGATTTGTCTACTTTTGATATGAGAACTATATTTGAGATCCATTATGCATAATCAATGGCCCTTATAAATCCTACTTTCAATAATTTTTCTAACTCCACTTTGACAAGTAGTGCTATATGTGGATGCATCTTAGCTTTTGCTTAACAGGTTTGGCTCCTTCCTTGATATTTAGATGATGCATTATCAAATTTGGGTCTAATCCTGGCATATCATCATAAGACCATGTGAAGTTAACTTGCTTTTCCTTAAAGAACTTAATGATTTTTGTTCTTTCTTCGCTAGATAGTGATGCCGCTAGGTGGATGATCTTCGGCTCTATTTCTAATCCAATATTTATCTTTTCTATGGGCTCAATCAAGATTGGAGATCTTTCCTAATAATGTTCTGGTAGAGAATCCAAACTCCCTTCCTTAGGTGCCTCAATTGGGTTTTCACCTTTGGAAACATCCTTTATTTCTTTATTTTTTCTTCTTGATCTAATGTTGCCACAATGTGGTTTTCAACACTTGATTCTTTTCCTTTTTTTTTCTTTTTTTTTTTCTTTTTTTCTCTAATTGAAAGTTTGGATGCTCCCCTTGATCAATTCTTATTGATATTCATTGATAGAAGAGGGTTCAACTATGTTGAGGTATTGGGACACCACATTGTCATTCAAGAATATTGGAAGGATAGTGGGTTCAATGGAATTCCATTCAATCAATTCTGGGTGTATGAGAGTTAATGGGTCAATACTTGGGTTCATTTCAATGGGGTTTAAGGCTAATACTTCATTAGAAGGCTCATACATTATATTGTGTAAGTCTATAACATGGGCCTCTTCTAAATGTTCTAAAGAAGAAGGATCAAAGTCCTCCTCACTAGACTCCTCTAAGGTTTCTATTGGATAAAATTCGTGTAGATTAAACCTAACATTTGATTCCTCCATAGTAGGTCTCCATGAAGGTATTTAGGGTTCACCTACTCATTGATTTATCTCTATTTCTATTCTTGGTACATAATTTAGAAACACTTGGTTTGAACTAGATGCTTGATTTGAACTTGATTCTGCTATGGGTCCTTTATCCTTGGTAGAAGTATAAGTATGAATAACATCAACACCCTTATCATGACATGACTCATTAGATAATGTCTCCCATTCCCACTCATTATAATCCTCATCACTATGAGATTCTAATTGCAATATTTGGCTATGAAGTTTGGGATAATGTTTTTGAGTGTATCCTTCTTCAATATACCCTAGTCTTGTTTTCTCCTTCCTATCTCACCATGTACTTTCTATGGGTTCAAAAAGTCCTTCATTCCTTGTGCTCATAGGTCCTTGACCTTTGTACCCCAACTTTTGCATGATTTGAAACCCTTTCCCATATTGATGTGTTGGAATGGTTATATTTTGAATATATTTGATATGTGCACTTGATTCTTCATCTTTATATGGTTAGTTTAGGATCACATTGTCTTCTTCATCCATGGAAAATGATGTACTTTCCCTCACAAAATTATCATTATATCTATGGGGTAGGTTTGAGGGTCTTCCATAGGACTTGGGTGATAAGGGTAAGTGCATCATAGATAAGGAGTATTCACCTACACATTTTTGCTTGATCTTGCATTGCTTATCAAAATTATTCATCATTTGGTCCATTTTTTGATAATGGGCTTCTTTGGTGGATACTTGGATAGCTTTGGTATGGTCTTCTTTTGATTCTTTAATAATATTATCCTCACCAACCTTCTCTTTTCCTTTATTTGATGTAGTTAGGTTAGTGAGTTTTGGTGTATCTTCAATAAAAATTGCCTCTTCCATCTTTTCTTTTCCCTTCAATAATGGGATGTCTTTAGAACTTTTCCCTTGCTCCCTTTGATTATGTATAGACCCTTCTGCATTGTGTTAGACTAAAGAGTCATTAATAGGCTTAATTTTGTTACAATATTGGAAAGGGTTTAGGTCCCTAGTTACCATTATCTCTTGCCCTAGATAAGGAAATTTTAGGCATTGATGATAAGAAGATGACATAGATTGCATCTCATGAATCCATGACCTTCCTAGTAAGATATTGTAAGTCAACTTTACATCCAACACTTGGGATATGGTCTCTTTTTTCATAGGGCCAACTCTTATGGGTAACACTATCACTCCTTTTGAAGCTCTTTCTTCATCATCGTAGGCTTTTATGGTTATCTTTTTCTTCGGGTCAATAGCCTCCTCAGAAAATCCTAGGGCTTTCACTAGGCTAAGGGTACTATTATACACTAAGTTTGTACCCTTGTTTCAAGCTCTCTTGGTCTTGATAACTTAGTATAACATGGGAATCATCTCTAGGTGTGGGACCTATGCTAACTAAGATGAGACCTCCAACTTCTAGACTGGTTCCTCTTGGATAATCACCTGAATTTGCTTCTAGATAGGAAAGTAAACTCTTGAGGGAAAAGGGATAGGAGGAATGCATGAAGGGAAATAACTGAAAGAAAACTACCTACTAGGTGATACAGTGAATTGAAATGAACACAATACACTGACCAAATTAGCATGAAGGCTCTCAGATCTAATAGAACACAATCTTCCTAAGCAGGCTTGCATAAGTGTTTCACAGAGAGGCCTGAACAAAAGACACAGACTATGACTTGCAAGCAAACATTCTCTTCAGCAAAAGGGCACAGGAATGAGACAGAATGAGAGGGGGTTGAAGTATACCCACAAAATCATTCAAATCAAATCAGACACAATAGTACACAAATGAGCTAAAAGAAAGAAGGGCTCTAGAACTCCACGATTTCTCTAAAAAAGCTAGTATATTATACTCAATAAGAGAAATACAGACAAGGGAAAGACCAGAGGGAAAAAAATGCCACCGATAGCCTCTATTGAATCTGAGATTTCAGTGAAAGATTACAAACTGTAAGAGCTAGAGGGCAGAACAATTGCTTCATATAACTCCTAAGAAAGAAAAATCTTTTTATAAAATGTAAACTCTGAGCTCTAAAAGCTCCAAAAAAATAATATATACATCTCCTTTATTGCACATAGGTAGGAGCAAAAAATCTAATTAGGGTTACAAAGATTTTCATAGAATAATGGAAAACCCTAATTCTATCATTTCTGATCATAAATGCATCATTGAAAATATCTTGGTCGATCAAATATGTATCCCTACCCATAATTCCATCACCATAACTGCCTTTGAGAAGGTCGGCCGATCCATCTACCACCCTACAAGTTAGGCTCACCATAACTGCACAAATCTGGTACTTTAGATATTTTGAATTTTAAAATATAAATGGTCACAGGTGGCACCAAGCCTTTATCTTTATCAACGGCTGATATTCAAACTTGATCTATCTTTAAAATGTAGTCGTAGATCCTTCCATTTTACATGGGCACCACTTCTATTCTTAATCCTAACTCATCTGACGAATATGTGACTAAGTCTTTCTATCAGTCGCTGAGTCTCTTGACCTTTTCACTCACTCCGGCTTGGTCTAGTGATTATGCAACAAGCATTGATCCCTTTGGTAGTCACTTTATCTCTTGAAGTCTTTAGAATATTCCCTCTCATTAGGAGGTTGCCCGACTGAAGAGAACCTCACAGTCATAGAATAGAAAAGAGCATTCTC
This sequence comes from Chamaecyparis obtusa, assembly GCA_027943335.1. Classification (NCBI taxonomy): domain Eukaryota; kingdom Viridiplantae; phylum Streptophyta; class Pinopsida; order Cupressales; family Cupressaceae; genus Chamaecyparis; species Chamaecyparis obtusa. The sequence continues at coordinate 312,063 of BSBK01005001.1, forward strand.
TTTTTACTGAGCGATCACCTGAATAAGCTTATAGACCTAGGCCCATCTTGCCACCTGTCACTCCTTCATTTTCTTTCAACTGCCTTGTCCGCTCTAACAACCGCCAACTATTCTTGAAATAACTCAACTTGTCATTGACCATGGGGAATTTAGAGATTGGGTGACTATGTATTGTCTAGATCACTGAAATATTTCCTTAACCTCGGTCAAATATAGAGATCACTTGAATGAAGAGAATCGTGAGGTCACTAGATAAAAGTCTATCCTTGAGTTATGTCTAGAGATAAGGCGACAACTATTGATCTTCTTTCATCCTACAGTCCTCGCTGAGTCATTTGATCTTGTTTCACTTAGCTGCTACATTTTGAGACCAAGAGATAACCATGTCGCTAAGTCTCTGAATGTTTGGGACATAACTACCAGGATTGAGAGATCTCAAGAACACACAGTCACTGGATCTCTGAATGTTTAACATAGCCGCCAGTTCTAACATAACATTAACCTTTAATTTAACTCAAGCATATATGGAGATCAAGTGACAATAGACTTCACTAAAGCTCATAATCCTTTTCTTAACTGGGGTTAAAAACTAAGAATACACAACCAAAGAAATCTCCAAGTCACTAAAAAAACTTCTTTACCCTAGGTTTGATCTGTAGACCTCATGACTAAGGGGTTTTCAACTTATATTTAATCATGTATTTGAATTCAAAGATCTAGCAACTAAGCCCTCATTCTCCAAGTCTCACGAGCCTTTGGAATATTCCCTTTGCACTAGGTGATTACCCGACTAAGGAAGATCTCACTATCACCAGACCTCATGGAATATTCATTCTGCATTATGAGATCACTCAACTAAAGCCTTAGTCACTGAATCACTAAAATAATTTAACCTCTCCCAAGACCTGACTACCAACCATCTAGAGATTGCGTGACTGAAGGAAACTAAAACTACCCGCCAAGTTGTCGAAGATTAAGGACTTGACCACCAGAAATAAGAGATTTTGTGACCAATGTAGTCACTTAATCACTAAGTAAAATCTTAACCATCTTAAAGAACTGGAGACCTAGCAGCTATTCAACTTAACTCAATTCTCTTTTGACCAAGGTATATCTGGTGAATGTCAAACTGAAACAATCTCAGAGTCGCGTGAACTTTTTCTAACTCTAGGTTAACTCATGAGACTTCCCGACTGAAGGAAATCTAACCCAGCTTTAACCTCTCCCTTTAATCAAGTGATCATGCGACTATGCCTTTAAACTCCAATTCTCTTAATCATTTGGAATATTCCTTTTCTATTCTGATATCACCCGACTAAGGGGATATCTCATTGTCTCTTAATAGGAAAGAATATTCTCTTTGGGTCTCGTGACTAAGAGACTAAGCTTATAAAGTCGGGCCCACCGGAGACATGTGGCACCTTTCCATTTATTGTTGCACTTTACCTTGAGCTAACCACCTTTGATCACAATTAAATCTGGTGACTAGGTGACTAAAGAAAAATTGAAGTCTCATGAACTTTTGGTTGATCATGGTTAACTCATGAGACTTCCGAACTGAGGAGAAACTTTTAACTCAGCACTGACATGAGTCATAAATGCAGTTAGGAAAAATACTTAAGTTGCCAGATCTTTGGAAGAATTGCTAACTTTGGGTTTCATTGTGAGATTTCCCAACTAAAGGAATATTGCCAAGTCACTGGATGAAAAAGAATATTCTCCTTCTATTCTGAGATAGAGACAAAAGGAAGTCGCGGGGTCAGGGGATTGAAAAGAATATTCCACTAGGCCTTAGAGATCTCGTGACTAGCCTCAACATGGAAAAGCACATATGGGAAATGTAGAGACTTAAGTGGCTGAAAAAGTAATGACAAAATAGAACATGAGATAGGGTTTCTAGGGTTTTTGTCCTCTAATGGTCACATTTTTTTGAATTTAATGGCTTGTAACCAAAATTGAATAGATAAGAAATTTTGGGTAACATTTTGGTGATTTCTACTAGATGTCAGCCTGCTAAACATTAGATAAGTGGCCTTAGATGCAATTCATTAGGCATGGAGTCATCCTTTGAACACAAAGAATTCCTGACAGAGAGACAAACCTGGAATTGGGAGGAACAAAAATGCGCATAAGAACTTCTTGAAAAGTAGGAAAACTAACCTAGAAAGCATGGACAAAAAAATAGGGAAACATATTTACAAAGATTTACAAGGAAGGATTAACCTCAAAGCAAGGCTTCAAGTGGAATCCATTAACTGATATAGGCAAGGTATCTCCTTCAAGAGTTGATAGCTGAAAAGCATTAGGCCCCTTGCATTCTATAATAATAAATGGTCCACCCCAAAAGGAATTAAACTTCGTATGTCTGCCAGGCTTTGATCTGAACTCATCCCACTTGAGGACTATATCTCCAATCTTGAAATTTCTAGCCCTGGCTCTTTTATCAAAACTTTTCTTTGTTTGTATCTGATGGAACTCCATATTTTTCATGGATTTATCTTTGAGTTCTTCTAAATCCATCAGCTGAGCATACCTGATTTGTAAGGGATCTCCTTCTTCAAATAGGACATATTGAGTGGCCATGTCCAAAGCTGGCAATTCAGTTGAAATGGACAATTTAGCTTCTCTGCCATATACTAACATATAAGGAGGATTCCTAATGATCTTCTTTGGGGTTATCCTTTCTAACCATAAGGCATATTTCAATTTAGTATTCCAATCCCTTTATTTATCTTGCAAAGTCTTCTTGATTATCCTAATCAAGTTCTTATTAGTTGATTCTGCCAAACCATTGCCTTGAGGGTAGTAATTTGAACTTGTATTCAGATAAATGCCATTTCTGATTGCCCATTCTGAGACTTTAAGGCCTGTGAATGCCAATGCATTATTTGATATTATGGAGTCTGGAGTGCTGAATCTATGAATTATATCATCATAAAAACTTAAGACAGAACTCTCATTTGATTCTTTCAAGGCACCTGCCTCTATCCATCTAGTGAAATAATCTATTGTAGTGATTATCCACTTGTGGCCTACACTAGATAGAGGATTAATCATGCCAATAAAGTCTATGCCCCATCTCATGAAAGGTTGTTTTGTTCTGAATGGATGAAGGGGTAGAGCTACAAGCTTTTCTTTTCCTGCAAACATGGCACATTTGATGCATTTTATCACATAATCATGACTATCCTTGAAGATAGATGGCCAATAGTATCCGACCCTCATGATTTTAAAAGTAGTAGTCCTAGGAGAAAAGTGACCTCCAGAAGGTCCATCATGAAATTCAAATAGGACATCAGCTATCTTTTCTAAATCAATACATCTCAAAAGGACACCATTGTGATCCTTTTTGAAAAGAACTTCATCTATCCGCACAAAGGGAACAAATTATAATCTATAATATCTTCTTCTTGCTAAATCTAGATCTGTAGGACATTGTCCTATCTTTAAGTAATGAATCATGTTAGGAAACCAACCTGCTACCTTGGCATGTTCTTCTATAGAATGCATGACCAGAGATGCATCTGTTTGCTCTGATTTCTTTGAATTTTCATCCTCTTCCAAATGTTCACAAAGACCTCTTCCTCTAACTAGCTTGGTGGTTTGGATATCAATGTCATACTCCATCACTTTGGTAATCCAACCAGCTCTTTTCTCATTTAGGTCCTTGGAAAGCAAAAATTCTTTGACACTTGGATGAGTAACCTTCAAATGTACCTTGCTATGGGTCAATAGATATCTAAACTTTTTAAGACTTTTTACCACAGCAAGTACATGTTTTTCCACAAAAGAGTATCTCTATTCATACTCTTCTAAACCTTTTTTGAAGAAAGCAATAGGCTAATCCAATCCATCTAAATTTTCTTGAGTCAGCATAGAAAATATAGCATCATGACCTCCATAAGTATAAAGGATAAAATCCTTACTAAAATTTGGGTTTAATAGATTAGGAGCTTTTGTCAAGGCTTCTTTGATAGCTTGGAAATTGGCTTTCCTTTCTTTAGTCCAGTTGAAGGTTGAGCCCTTCTTTAACATGGCTGTCAAAGGCTTCAGTAAATTTGCAATATTAGGTAAGAAACACCTAACAAAATTAATCCTTCCTATGAAAGATTGAAGGATTTTCTTATGATGTGGCAAGGGTAGCTCTACGATGGCTACAATCCTTTTAGGGTCTACTATGATTCCTTCTTTAGACACTATATATCCTAACAATTTCCCCTCATGAACTAAAAACACACATTTCTTGGGATTAAGAGATATCCCAAACTCTCTACACCTTTCAAAGACCTTCCTTAGATGTTTGATATGATCTTCTACATGTTTAGAATAGATAGTTATGTCATCTAAGTAGACCAGTACAAATGTGTACATGATGCTTTTAAAGGCCATATCCATTGCCTTTTGAAAAGTAGCACCTGCATTTGACAAACCAAAGGGCATCTTTTGATAAGCCATGGTTCCCCACTTGGTTGTAAATGCAGTCTTGTATTGATCCTTTTCATTAACTAGAATCTGATTATATCCTGAATAGCCATCCAATAATGAAAATCTCTCAGATCCAGAGACACATTGTAAGATTTGTTCCATACAGGGTAATGGATGGTGATCTTTTAAAGAGGCTCTGTTGAGATCCCTGAAGTCAACACATAATCTCAACTCCCCATTCTTCTTCCTTACAAGAACAAGGTTGGAAACCCAACTAGTATACTTGATGGGGTAGATGATACCACTTTCTATCAATTTGAGAACTTCTCTATGCATAAGTGGCTTAAGCTTGGGATTAACAGGCCTTTGTTTTTTCCTTACTGGCTTGGTATTAGGCTCTAGTTCAATAGTGTGCTGAGCAAGGGCTGGATTAAAACCTTTGAGGTCTTCATATTTCCATGCAAATATATCACTAAACTCTTTGAATAATTGGGTATAAGCCTACTTTTCAAAATCAGTATTTACTTTTCCAAGTTGTAATCTTTTACCTGGTTCCAACTCTAATTCAACACAATGTTCTTGTTGAACTACCAGGCTAGCTTTGTTATTCTTAACTTGATCATCCTTGTTGAAGATAGTTTCTAAGGTGAAAATACCTCTAGGCATCTTATTAGATTTAAGTTGTATCACTTGTCACTTGGTCACCATAGTTCTGCAATAATCTATCTTGATTATGCTCTGAGAAGACATCCTCTTCAAACAAGAACTACAGAATCTGCTCATCATTGTCAAACACTTGCCAATTGACATTGTTATCAGGGATAGAAGGTCTGAAAATTACTTTGATATGCCATTGGGTCTCTTCCTTTGAAATACTATTAGGAATGTCATACCGAGATCCAACAATAGCTAATCTATCTACATTTTGATTTAGCTTCCTAGGGATGGCAATAATATTGAAAGCACAAAAGTCTTCAATTGCATCCCAAACTCTATGTTTGTATGTTTTCATGGTGTCATTTTTGGTTGCACCTATCCCTCTCACTTGGCTAACTACTAAATCACTATCACCATAAAATTTTAGGACATTGACCCCTCTTTTCCTAGCCCACTCCAGTCCATTCACTAGACTTTCATACTCTGTAGTGTTGCTAGTACAAGAGAAACTCAATTTGAAAGTTGTCTAGTATCTTTCTCCTTTTGGGGACACTAGCATAGCACCACCACTAGAACCATGTCTACTTCTAGCTCCATCAAAAAACATTTCCCAAACCTGGTTGCTCTGATCCTCTAAATCAGTATCCTCTTTGAGGAGGTTTGGCTATATGGATCCACTTTCTTATATCAAATAGCTTCCCAAACAAACATCCCAGATAGCATTTTCTTGGGCTTTTGAAGCCTTTTTTGATTCTAATTCATCTAGTAAAATATCAGGGATATTTTCTATCCTAGTTTTTGCTTCTCTAATAGTGGGGAAGTCATTGCTATCAAATGCAAGGTAGCTTGCATTGATAGTCTTGGACACATGTGGTTCTATATGGTGTGCTACCAATGATTTAGATTTGATGGTGATCCTGGTACCATATCTTGTATGAAAAATCATGTGAGACTAGTCAAAAGAAAGGTATCCTCCTATCTTGGCTATAAACTCCCTTGACAAACATATGGCAAATAAAGCAAGGAGATCTATGATAAATATATCAAGTAGGATGGAGAAATTAGGACTTGCATGAAGGATTAGACTGGTATTCTTAGCCACACCTATAGTGTTAACTAAGGATCCATCAAGTTGTGTAACCCTCTTTTGGAAGGGTTCATATTTTAGTCCTAGTTGGTCAGCCACCTTTTTGGGCATTACAGTACTAGTAGCTCTGCTATCTACCATACAGTTATGTACTAAGGATTTTCCAATAATTAAAGATACATAAAAGGGAGGGGGTTTTGAGTTCCTACCTTGAATGGTATTTTCCTTCTAGTTACAACTTGGAGCCTCCTTTTCTTGATCAATGTTGACCAACACTGGCTTTTCAGTCTCTTTTGTAGGCCGAGGAGCTGTTACTTCAATCATGGCTTTCTTCAAAATCTTAGGTTGTCTTAGAATAGCCAAAGAGTCCCACAAAGACATGGTAACATTCACCTTCTTCATGTTGTTTACAATGTTGAAAGGTGTCACAGTGTGTACTCTTTGTTGTGCTTTTACTATGATAGGCTCCACTTCTTTGAGAGTCTAGCCTTCTTTGCTTGTAATGATAGGAGCCTTCTTAAATATGATGGGAGTAGCTTGTTGTAGTGGTTCTATAGATGTAGTAGCTTTAGTCCCAGAATCTACTCACTCCATGTCTTGAGCTCTTCTCTTTGACCTTGTGTTGGTAGCAATGGAAAATTCACCATTGACTCCATTGAAGTCTTGCTACTCCCAATTGAAAAGAGAAGTCTCATTAACTTATGATTCTTGTTGAGGAATTGATCCACTAGAAGAGGCCTCTAATTGGGCATGTGAGGCATTCTAAACCATTAGCTCTTGATTCATCCATCCATTTGAATATGTAGCCTGATTATGAGGTTGATTACAAGGAAAGCACCATTCATTTTCCAAGACCATATTATTTTGACTAGGAACCATGTCCCTAACTGGATTTGTAGAATTAAGAGGTGCAGGGTTATATGGCTGGAATGGTCTTTGATTAAATTTTGCTTTTTTCCTTGATAACCTTCTTGATATGGTGGCCTATTTTGCTGATAAGGTTGTCCTTGATTCTAATATTGTTGATTAGGTACTTGGCCTTGCGATTGAAAAGTGGGTCTGATTCCTTTCCCTTGATTCTTTAGGTTTGTCACCTCTTTAGTTAAAGTCTGCAACAAATTTGTCATTTCTTGCTGACTACTTTGCTGACTATTCTTCATCTCTTGCAATTCTTGAGAGAAACTTGCCTTTAGCTCCTAACTACTTGCACTAGCCTGAGGTGCTAATATGGTGGGAATAGGGGTAAAAGGAGGTATTTGTAGAGGTGTAGTGGGCTGAAGGATAGGAAAGATGGGCATGGGTGGCCTTCTTGCTATCATACTTGCCTAGATTAAACAATTTTCAACTCTCACAACTATGTCAAAAGCTTGGGGTAAAGAGGTACCACCCATAGATTGGATCATGACAAAGATTTGATCATTCAAGCTTTGCAAGAAGTATAGGAAAGCATGATCATTTGATGGCCTCACCAAGACTAGAATTCTATTCCATGTCTTGAGGAATCTTTTGTTATAATATGTCATTTTTTCTTGAGGGTCTCTTTTAATGGTTATCAACTGCTCAACCAAAGACAAGTTGTTTGATTTATCCTCAAAATTTTTACTCAATGCATCTCCTAATCCATCCCATGAATTAATGGAACCAATAGCTGAAGTTCTAAACCATTCAAGAGCCTTACCCTTGAGAGAGGTTGCTAATAACTTAGTGGCCACATCTTCTTGAGTTATATTATGTATGCTACAGATAGTGGTCACATATCTAATGTGTTGAAAAGTTGTAGTTTGTCCTTCACCTGTGAAATCAGGTAGACTCTTTAATGCCAGCAAGGGCACATCATGATGTTGAGAAAAAATCAATGGACTTCCCTAGTTGAAAGGTGCAAAAGCAAACTACCTAGCCATTGTAGGAGCTGAAATTTTCTGAGTAGCAGCTGTGTGAGTTGTATTTGATGTTGGATTTGAATCTTCTTCTAGATCTCTAGTTAGAGATATCCCTCTTCTTCTGAGATGAAAGGGAAAAGGTCTCCTTTCTAAAGTATCAGGTGGTGTAGATGGTACTCTCCTTATAGGGGATGTTCTCTGGGTTGATCTACCTTTGTAGCTTCTTTTTAAGGGAAACTCTAAAAATTCAGTGGGCTTTGAGCTCCTAGTCTCAATCTTTCTCATAAACTTTGAACAAGGTTAGCCTAAATCTATGAAATCAGTGGAGTTGCTAGATATACTTGATAGAAAAACTTCTAAAAGTCTGTATTATGCAATCAGTATATTAGAGATAGCAAAATCCTTACAGATGAACTTCTTTTAATGTCCCACCAAGTGTGCCAAAATTGTTATACACTAAGTTTGCACCCTTGTTTCAAGCTCTCTTGGTCTTAATAACTTAGTATAACATGGGAATCATCTCCAGGTGTGGGACCTATGCTAACTAAGATGAGACCTCCAGGTTCTAGGCTGGTTCCTCTTGGATAATCACCTTAATTTGCTTCTAGATAGGAAAGTAAAATCTTGAGGGAAAAGGGATAGGAGGAATGCATGAAGGGAAATGACCAAAAGAAAACTACCTACTAGGTGATACAGTGAATTGAAATGAACACAATACGCTGACCAAATTAGCATGAAGGCTCTCAAATATAATAGAACACAATCTTCCTAAATAGGCTTGCATAAGTGTTTCATAGAGAGGCCTAAACAAAAGACACAGACTGTGACCTGCAAGAAAACATTCTCCTCAGCAAAAGGGCACATGAATGAGACAAAATGATAGGGGGTTGAAGTATACCCACAAACTCATTCAAATCAAATTAGACACAATACTACACAAATGAGCTAAAAGAAAGAAGGGCTCTGGATCTCCAAGATTTCTCTAACAAATCCAGTATATTATACTCAATAAGAGAAATAAAGACAAGGGAAAGACCAGACGACAAAAAAAATGCCATGGACAGCCTATCTTGAATCTAAGATTTCAATGAAAGATTATAAATTGTAAGAGCCAGAGGGCAGAAAAATTACCTTAGATAACTCCTAAGAAAGAAAATTTTTTTTACAAAATGTAAAATTTGAGCTCTAAAAGCTCCAAAAAACTAATATATACATCTCCTTTATTGCACACAGGCAGGAGCAAAAAATCTAATTAGGGTTACAAAGATTTTCATAGAATAATGGAAAACCCTAATTCTATCATTTCTAATCATAAATGCATCATTGAAAATATCTTGTTCGATCAATTATCTATCCCCACCTACAATTCTATCACCATAACTGCCTCTAAGAAGGTTAGCCAATCCATCTACCTCCTTTCAAGTTAGGCTCGCCATAACTGCTCAAATCTGGTACTTCAAATATTTTGAATTTTAAAATATAAATGATCACAGGTGGTGCCAAGCCTTTATCTTTATCAATGGCTGATATTCAAACTTGATCTATCTTTAAAATGTAGCTGTAGATCCTTCCATTTTACCATGGCACCACTTTTGTTCTTAACCCTAACTCATCTGGTGAATACGCGACTGAGGCTTTCTATCAGTCGCTAAGTCTCTTGACCTTTTCACTCACTCTAGCTTGGTCTAGTGATTATGCGACAAGCATTGATCCCTTTGGTAGTCACTTTATCTCCTAAAGTCTTCAGAATATTCCTTCTCTTTAGGAGGTTTCCTGACTAAAGAGAACCTCACAATCATAGAATAGAAAAGAATATTTTCTTTTTACTGAGCGATCACCCGACTAAGCTTACAGACCTGGGCCCATCCTACCACCTGTCACTCTTTCATTTTCTTTCAACTGCCTTGTCAGCTCTGACAACCGCCAACTATTCTTGAAATAACTCAACCTATCATTGACCATGGGGAATCTATAGATTGGGCAATTGTGTATTGTCTAGATCACTGAAAGATTTTATTAACCTCAGTCAAATCTAGAGATCATCCGAATGAAGAGAATCATGAGGTTTCTAGATAAAAGTCTAACCTTGAGTTATGTCCAAAGATAAGGCGATAGCTATTGATCTTCTTTCATCTTACGGTCCTCATTGTGTCACTTGATCTTCTTTCACTTAGCTACTACATTTCAAGACCAAGAGATAACCGCGTTGCTAAGTCTCTAAATGTTTGGGACATAACCGCCAAGATTGAGAGATGTTGAGAACACACAGTCACTGGATCTTTGAATGTTTAACATAGCCATCGGGTCTAACATAATGTTAACCTTTAATTTAACTCAGGCATATCTAGAGATCAAGTGACAAAATACTTCATTGAAGCTCATAATCCTTTTCTTAACTAGGGTTAAACCCTGAGAATACACGACCAAAGCAATCTCCAAGTCGCTGAAAAAACTTCTTTACCCTGGGTTTGATTTAGAGACCTCACGACTAAGGGATTTTCAACTTATATTTAATCATGTATTTGAATTCAGAGATCTAGCAACTAAGCCCTCATTCTCCAAGTCTCACAAGCCTTTGGAATATTCCCTTTGCACTAGGCGATTACCCGACTAAGGAAGATCTCACTATCGCTAGACCTCATGGAATATTCATTCTACATTATGAGATCACTTGACTGAAGTCTTAATCATTAAATCACTGAAAGATTTTAACCTCTCCCAAGACCTAACCACTGACCATCTGGAGATTATGTGACTGAAGGAAACTAAAACTACCTGCTAGGTTGTCGAAGGTTAAGGACTTGACCACTAGAAATAAGAGATTTTGTGACCAATGCAGTCACTTAATCACTGAGTAAAATCTTAACCATCTCAAAGAACTGGAGACCTAGCGACTATTCAACTTAACTCAATTCTCTTTTGACCAAGGTATATCTGGAAAATGTCCAACTGAAACAATCTCAGAGTCACGTGAACTTTTGCTAACTCTAGGTTAACTCATGAGACTTCTTGACTAAAGGAAATCTAACCTAACTTTAACCTCTCCCTTTAATCAATTGATGACACAATTATGCCTTTAAACTCCAAGTCTCTTAATCATTTAGAATATTCCTTTTCTCTTCTAAGATCACCTGATCGAAGGGATATCTCATTGTCTCTTAATAGGAAAGAAAATTCTCTTTGGGTCTCGCGACTAAGAGACTAAGCTTATAAAGTCAGGCCACCAAAGACATGTGGCACCTTGCCATTTTTTGTTGCACTTTACCTTGAGCTGTCCACCTTTGATCACAATTAAATTTGTCAACTGGGTGACTAAAGAAAAATTGAAGTCTCATGAACTTTTGGTTGATCATGGTTAACTCACAAGACTTCTCGACTGAGATAAAGAGACAAAAGGAAGTCGCAGGGTTGGGGGATTGAAAAGAATATTCCACTTGGCCTTAGAGATCTCGTGACTAGCCTCAACTTGGAAAAATGCATATGGGAAATGTAGAGACTTAAGTGGCCAAAAAAGTAATTGCAAAATAGAACATGAGATAGGGTTTCTAGGGTTTTTGGCCTCTAATGGTCACATTTTTTCAAATTTAATGGCTTGTAACCAAAATTGAATAGATAGGAAATTTTGATTAATAGGTACAAATGTTTAGGCTGGCTCCTCCATCTATAAGGACTCTTTTCACCCTATGCTTGTGAATCAAAACTTCTATGTGCAAGGGAAGATTTTGAGGATGATTAAGGGACATGTCATCCTGTTCAGAAAATGATAGGCAATGGGGTGCAATAAGGTGCCCCACCATATTTTGGAATTTTTCTACCTCCAAGTTTAGAGTCACATTGGTTTCCAATAAGGATTTCTCCAAAATGTCTTTATGGATTGGTGACGATTTGAGTAACTCCAAAATAGAGATTTGAGTGGGAGTTCTTTGTTGTTGATTAACCAAGTTGTATTGCTTTGATGATGAGGTTAAAGCTTGGTTTGATACCACCATTTTAGGAGCATTATTAGGTAGGATAGTTTTTTATGCTTTCCCCCTAGTGACAACATTTGATGATGCTTCTCTTGAATTGTTCTTTACTATGACAACATTTATAGTATTATCCTCTTCTCTTAAAGTGTTGATCATGTTATCATAAGTATGAGAAAAGTTTACTTTCTCATTGCCTTTTTTTTTTACTTTTATTAGCATTAGATGACTCACCCTTTTCATGGCTCAAAAAGGGATTCTTGAAGGCCATGTGATCCTCATTGTTTTGAGGTCCTTCAATTTTGATAGTTCCATTATCTATTAAATATTGCACCAAGTGTTTTAATCTCATGCACTCATTGGTTGGATGACCTCTATTTTGATGATATTCACAATGATTTGAGTCATTCCACCAATTAGGTTTGACTTGAGGTTCATAATCTCTCACATCAGGTAATGTGATGATTTTATTGGCAACCAAGGTCCTTAATGCATTCTCCAAAGGTTCACCTAGATAGGTGAATTTTCTCTTATTATAAGTGGAGTAAAAGGATTTGGACTTATTCCCATTAGCATTATTATAATGATTATTGACATTATTGTTGGAATTGTTAGAATTGTTATTGGAATTATTGGAATTAAATGGAGCCTTGTTTTATTAATTGACATTATTTGAAGAATAAGCTCCATATGGTAAGGTAAAAGGGGTTTCCTTCAAGTTGTGGGCCTCCACAACTCCATCATTCACAAGGTTTTTGTTGTTATTCTTTATCCATGACTAAGATTTATCATTGTAATTATTGGACCCTTGATTATTAACATATTTAGGCACATAATTATTCTTGTTGTTGTTGTTGGTGTTATTGGATTTGTTATCTTTAAATAATTTTATCTCACCTCTCTTGACCAATACATCCTCAATCTTGATCCCATTTTCAATGAGATTTTCAAATGTTGGGGGACTTTGGAGTTGTAATCTATAATTCATTTCTGTGTTCAAATTGTTTGTGAAGATTTCCATCTTTTCTTTCTTGGGGATACTTTGTGGATACCTTGCGAAAACGGTCCTCCACCTTTATAGGAATCCTATGAAGGACTCTCCATCCTTTTCTTTGGTACCATAAAACTTGAGAATTGTAATTTTGAGTTCAATGTTATAAGAATAATGGGTTACAAACTTGGAGGCTAACTCCACAAAGGTCTTTATTCCTTGGGGTATGTTGGTACTCAAAAATACAACATGGGTTTTTGACTACCTTGTTAAAATTTTGCAGTTTGAAGCCCTTTAAATGCTTTTCATGCATATGTACCCGGCTATCATTTTGAAGCTTATCAGGTGTTCCATATGTTTAACACACTCCATTCAGTATATGCATGCATTCTATGATGTTATTTTATCATCCCAAATCATTCGGTGAACTCCCATTTTGAACAAGTGTCAAATAGAGTACATTAGCCCAGTTTGCCTTTGAATATCTTTTGTCCAAAAATGTTTCATGACCTGCCACTTTGAAGATGTTTAGTATGCATATCAAAGAACCTATGTTCCAATTTTCAAGTCATTTTGAATCCGTTTGATTAGGTTTTGAACCCCTCAAAGTTGGTAGTTTGTTGTTGTCATCCACTTGTGTAATTGTTCAGAATTCTGGAAGGGCCTGTTTGACCAGTCATATCTTTGACCCAATTGACCCTATCAAGAAAATTCATTTTGCATCACATTCCAGTGGTCAAATAATTCCTATGTTTCAATTTTGAGGTCATTACGAATCCGTTTACTCAATTTACAAATGCGATTCCAAATACAACTTCTATTGTTTTACAAGTTGTGAAATGTGCAGAATGATCTGTACCCCTGTTCATGATGTTATAACTTTTGATCTATGATTGATGAGCCTGAATGGGTTGTACAATTTTGTTCTACTCTGAAAGTACTACAAGTATGCCAAGTTAGAAGTCTTGACAAATCTTTCAGCATACTTTCCCAGGGTCATTCCATATGCACAAATCATTGTTTTACTATGTTTCCCAGTTTGCAATTCTGAGAGCCTATCTTTGGGTCTGCCAAATGTGACCGGTTGATCATCATGAGTTACTCTTCTAGATTCATGTTCCTTGTATGAGGGTGCATTAATGCTCAAGTTACCCATTTATGAAAATTTCAGTTGGTTAGTTTTAAGGGCTGGTTCCGAAGAGAATTTATATAATTCTGGCAATGTAGACAGTCAGTGTTTTTAGGATGCCATGTTTGGTCATTATTACCTTTCAGCTCCAATCTTCCAGGAAGTTTTCCTTTGACTGGCGGGTTATAATTTTGGAAATGATCTTATCTTCTCGATGATGCTCTCATGTCAGTCTTTTTTGTCAGTTTTTGAGGCTGCTTCCGAGTGCCAGTTAGTGTTATCTGGTAGTTTTGCTAAAGTTTGAAAGGGTGAGTTATATGTTTGAATCTCCAGTGTTCCATGATGAATATTCTTTGAGTGACTCCTTATTGACGTAGGGAAGATATTAGAAGGACTCCTTATATGGTTGTAGAATAGTCCTCAATGGGATGTTGTCACAAATGAGATTTGCACATTTGTTAATTGAGCTCATTGTGTTCAGCCTTTCATGCTTCTTTTGCAAAGACTTCCAGAATCAATAAGGACTGTGATTAGGGACATTCTTGCAAAGAATATTTGAAGATTCTCTATACACTCCAGATATCATAGTTCAAAACAATGTTCTAAGCTACCATGGAAATTAACCAATGAAAGATATATGTTACGAAAAAGTTAAAAGGGGTATATAAATTTATAACAAGGTATGCTTAAGCATGTTTATGGGACCTTTAATAAGTCAACTTGAGCTGTGTAGATAAATTTGTGTCATTCTTTACTCATTTTAAAAGGATCTGAGGTGAGCCATAGTATTTGTGTAATTTGAAAATAATAAATAATTGTACATCAATGTGCGTGTGAAGAGAGGAGCTACCAGTACAAGGTACAAAAGAAATGTGGGATCTGTTGCAAACATAATCAAGTGATGTGCACCAATGCAAATAACTAAAATGTATATGTCTATGCTGGGTGTTGTGCAAGAGATATGAAGGAAACTAAACACAGAGGAGATGCCTTGCACATTAATGTGGAGGTTGTGAGTGTAACAACGTAAAGGAACTAGGGTAAGAGCAAAATCTATTAAGGAATGTGTTCTTGAGGCTCTAGATTCATATTTTGTGAGAAACATATTGGAGATATAGCTCATGTAAGGGACCAAAGTAGTACTTTACACAAGTGTGGGGATGCTAGCACATGAACAATGGAGGCTCACGTGAATATGAAACAAAGAGGCCAGCATGAAACTTTATAGGGGCTGCGTTTGAAGATTGCCAATGCTCATATGGAAGATGTTGTTGGAAGCCCATGTACCAATACAAAGGATTTCTCATGCAATGAAGGAAGAATTCTGACACAAATATGATACTAAGGCCTTGCGTAATACACCAAGTAGCTTGCATATGGAAGCATGGAGAAAGGTGAAGGCCACCTGTGTAAGGCAAAGGGGTTTTCCATTTTACTGGGGAGGCCGGCTCATGAAGGAGTATCATGCAAGGCAACAGCCAAATGTGACCTAAGTGAGTGGATGATCCATGTGCTAAGATTTAAATGCCCCATGAAATAAAAGAGAGGCTTGCGTAAGGTTAGTAGATGTACAACATTTGCTAAGTGGACTGCACATTAAGTAGTGCTTTGCGCAATGTGTGAAGGCCTACACAATAAAAGCACATGCGCAAGTGGTGAAGGGAAACCTTGTGCAATGTGATGGGGCTGCCCATGCATTCCAAGTTTTGGAGGAAGTGCGATCATTGGGACCTCATGCAATAGTGAATGGGAAGGCACCAGCATAAGCGACACTACCTCATGTAATTTTTGGGGTTGCCAGCAATAAGAGAAGCTCACGCAAGGAGGGATGACAACCAATGTGATATTAAAAATGGGGGCTCACATTCAATGTTTGAAGTAATCACAAAATGGTTGGAGGTAGCCAATACCAAAAAGTGCAAGGTTGAAGCAGATTCACACAAAGAAGGTAAGATTTTGGGCACTCATAGGAAATGAAAAAAGGCTTGGAAATACATATGCCATTATCCCACATTGGGCGGGTAGATATTTTTATTTTTTATTTATATACACCAGCACTTACTATGCATTGTAAGTAAGAGCCAAGAGGCTATTGGTGGGCCCTCTTGGCTGGAAGTCTTAGTGCATGGTGGGCCCCTCTACTTTTGGCACTGGAAATGTGAAGGCTTTAAAAACTTTGAGGGATTTAGTCCCACATTAATGCCGAGACTAACATTTCAAGTGCATATAACCAAGTCCACTCACACAATGAAATATGAAGATGAAGTGGGGGCTATGCTCATGCGACCCTCAGTGTTGGTGCCTTGATTTCCATGCCCACAGGCTGGTGGATAACAAATTTTGCAGAGGATAGGTGACATGGTTACTGGGCCAAATGGACACATGTTGAGCATTCGTTGAGTCGTGGAACGGAGCCTGCAGTTAACCAAAAATCTAGAGATTCAGAGGTAGTGGCTAGTTAACCACTAGTTTCCAAGTTTTTGAATGCTAGCAGTTAAGGCCATGACATTTTGAGATTAGGAGAACACATAGTTGCCACTTCTCCAAGTCTGAGCAGTTAGTGACAAAACATTTGGAGATTGGGAGAATGGGCTCAGTCATCCATTCTCCATATATAACCTGAAGTCAAGGAAGAATTCAGAGAATTAGAGAATGGCTTATTCGTGTAATCTCAGGGTTTAACCATGGCCAAGGAATCTGTTCAAAGACTTGGAGATTGCATGTATTCACCAGTTCTCCAAATGAGGGGTTAACTTGAGGTCAAGTTTGAGCATCCAATGAGGAGATGACAAGTGTCAAGTTCTGGTGCATTCTATAGATAAAGTGCATAAAAATGGTTTAAATGACAGATTTAAAAGATTTAAATAAATGATATAGTCTATACATTTGAAAATATTCAAAAATTTAAAAGAAAAAAGCATGTTCATGGAAAAATGTCCTAGAAACTCATTTTTTATTAGAATATATAAGTGTTATATGTTTCCAGAAATGGGAAAAGATAAGGAATCTCATGGTGATGATTATTTTCAGTTTCAGTCAAGTGTGAAAGAGTAGTCTAGGTTTCAAATCCTAGGATCAAAATCTAGATTAGTCTATTGGAGAAATGATTGCACATAGTGGATCGATTTTGAGAATCAGTTGCAGGGAAAAGTGTGGGAAAACCTGGAGATATTTTCATGCCAAAGATGGACAGCTGTCAGTTAGTTTTCAACTAACTCTCATTTTCTATATCTTTGTT
This sequence comes from Chamaecyparis obtusa, assembly GCA_027943335.1. Taxonomy (NCBI): domain Eukaryota; kingdom Viridiplantae; phylum Streptophyta; class Pinopsida; order Cupressales; family Cupressaceae; genus Chamaecyparis; species Chamaecyparis obtusa. The sequence goes on from BSBK01005001.1 coordinate 329,435, forward strand.
TTTCTCTCATTTTGTAAGAGATGGTGAAATTAATCTGTAAGGAAGCTTTCTGGTTCTAGGGTCATGTTTTCTAAGTTTCTTTTGTCATTCTAGATGTATTGAAGCAAAAAGATCTTAATAAAACATAGTGTAGTTCCTGTTCTAGATTATTGTTGTCTCTTTATATTTTTAGGTTGTACGGCATTCTGAATATACTAGTTACAAGGTAACTATGCAATCACCTGTGAGTTTCCTTCAAGGAAGGAGTCAGTCTCCTGAGTAATTTCAAAGGGATAAGCATTTGTATGAGGATTTGATACAGTAGTTTGGGAATGATAAGACAGTCTATAAGGCATTCTATCTGAACTACATATAGATTGTAAGGCATTCTATTTGTGTTCCTATTAAGTGGTTTCTATTGATGTACATTTGTATGACTCTATTGCCCATTAGATATGGTAGTGGTCTTTTCTTGTCCTATAGTTTCATCATCAAACCATAAATTCAATTCATTTACATTTCCTGTTTGAAAGCATAAATGTTCAGAATTAGTATTGAATAGTACAGACATTATTGGTGATTCCTTGTAGAAGTGAATCTGATAGGTTAGCCTGCTTGAGCCTCTGGGTTCAAAGAGAAGAAGGGTGAATATCCTTTTTATAATCCACTATTTTTCATGTTTGCATAAAGGGTTTAGTGAGAGAGTGTTTATGTATGCAGGTTTAATATGTATTAGGTACACCTGCCTGGGTCTGTGGAGCTAGAAGTGTAGAAGGAGTTTCTCCTTGTCAATTAGTCTTTTCTTGCTTGGAATCAAGATTTTATGAATCACAGAGTTCAATTGAAGCATTTAAGGCTTGTAATAGGATTCAGCAAGAAAAATCACTAATAGATTGGCGACTCTACTGGGGATAAAATAAATGATAGCAAGTTGAAGATGCTCAATTCCTTGCTTGGCTAAATCATCCCAGGGTCTGGTCTAGTTTGGATATAGACTCAATTCTTATAAAAAATTGTTATATTATCTCACTGAACATGAGTGGAAACTCTAAATCTTTGTTTGATAAGTGTTTTGTAAATTGAAGTAGCAATATATTTTGTGATCCTGACAAATAGTGCATCCTATGAATTTTTTTTGTGTTTACTGATAAAGAAGGTCCAGGTGTGAGATAAAGGTTCTCAACTGGTTCTAGATTGGTTCTTTGCAAAGAGGTGGTGGCTCTATAAAGATTTGAAAGGTGATTTGAGGAAGGCTTTAGATCATTATTTTACACCAACAACAACACTTCTAGGTAATCTTTTATCAAAGTTAAAAAATATTCCCTAAATAGGTGAATCAGTCACTAAAGAAAAGGGAAATTAGTTTGAAGGTTCATGCCATATTTATGGATAGAAGATTTAGTTGCTAAAGAGTATTAGAAATATGTTTATGTTATATGAAGTCACTGGTTGCATGAATTTGGATAGAAATATTTTCATGAGAATAGGCTTTATTATTTTATCAGTGAGTTAAAATGGAGTTCCCAGCCATGATGAGTCAAGATGCTTCTAGATCTAAAAGTTTTCAGTCAAATTTAGAGAGTTACAATAATGAACTTCATTTGATAAATAAAAGAATTCAACATAATTGTATACTGATGTTAAGATGTGCAATAGGAGAAAGAAATGAAGAGTCTACATTGTCTTATTACAAGAAGTTTCTTATTGCATGTGGTGAACTTCCTGTGGGTTTAGATTTTCATGAATCCCAGTATGCTAAGATGTTTCTAGAACTTTCAATGCCCGAGTCAGTCAGTTAGACTGCATCCTTAAAAAATGAAGCACTAGAAAATCTTAAGGAATGGATAGACTCTTTTATAAATGTTGAATTCAATCATACTAAGTCTTATTAATTTGGGGATGTTGAGTCTTGTGATGGTTATAATGCTGGTTATTGTACTAGTGATGAAATTTATGAGTGTCAAGGAGGGGAAAATGAATCTTTAGTTCATAGTGATTTCCTTGAGCTTGTATATTTCCCCTTTTCTCAGCATGATGCTGATGTGTCCTTGTTTCAGTTTAGTGATGTTTTGTGTGAACATGAAGAACATGGATATAATGCAGATGATAGTTCTTGTAGTAGTTACTTCACACAATGCAATGTGAGACAAATAAATTCAGTCCCTATTTTTGATGGAGAAGAGACTAGAAGCATCAACGGTAAGAATGAAGAAATGAAATGTGATGTTCAATGCTTGCTAAGTTGTGAGTAGACTTCAAGTCTCTTGGATGCTGATTTTCAGAGGTATGGTACTAAGTTTGTTTCCAGATTTCCATGCCCGATGAAAATAAGTTTTGATGAAAGTGATTTGGATGATGGCATGATGAGTGAAACACATCTTGATGTCTTTTCTCCAATTTTAAATCAGCAAGATTCAAGTGCATTTCATTGTGATGATGTTGATAATGTTTTTTTGATGAGTACAATGATGAATGTGCTAGTGAGTATTCCGATTTCCAAGAGCTTGCTAACTATGGTTCTTCTTGAAATTTTGATGCTGAAAGTTTTAGTAAATTTGGAAGTGTACTCTCAGATTTGCTAATGCCTAATGAGTCACTCATTGACGGAGCTTGTTCCTTTCTAAACTATGCTGATGTGGTTTGTGATCAGAAAGATGTTTCTGGTCTTGTGCAATTAGATTGTTGTTTTGATAATTTTTATGTTATTTTGCAAAGTGATGAGATGGAAGTGTTTTATTCTTTCTTGCAAACTAATGATCAGAGTGTTAATGTTTCTAGCCATGATGTGGAGTTGGAATGTTTCAATTTTCAGTATAACAGTGACAATGAAGAGTGATGTTTCTATATCTCAAAATGATCAATACTCATGGCATCCTGATGGCTTTCCTTTTTCAGGTAATGGTGAGTTTAGTGATCAAGTTTTCTATGATATGTTGAAGTTAAATCATAATGTTTTTGACCGGTTGGATGAAACATGTAGTCTCAGTTTGCCTTCGTTGTATGGAGATGAGAATCACTTTTTTGATAGAGGAAAAATTGATTAGAATTTTAGGGCTTTGAGCCTTTTTGTAAATGTTGTAAGTTCATGTACAGTCACTTTCCCTTCAGTTGTGTGTTGTCCCTACTTTAAATAAAGGGTTTCCAGATTTTGAAGTAAGAGAGAGGTCCTAGTTCGGAGTTTCGAGATGTAGCTAAAAAGTGAAAAGTTTGATTCCTATTTTCGGGGTGGTCTGCTTCTACCATTAGATTATGATCTTCTTTGCCTACCCACATGGGGCACACATCCATAGTCAGAGCCACTGTTGGTACTCAAAAATACAACATGGGTTTTTGAGTACCTTGTTAAAATTTTGCAGTTTGAAGTCCTTTAAATGCTTTTCATGCATATGTATCTGGCTGTCATTTTGAAGCTTATGAGTTGCTCCAAGTGTTTAACACACTCCATTCAGTATATGCATGCATTCTATGATGTTATTTTATCATCCTGAATCATTCGGTGAAGTCCCATTTTGAACAAAAGTCAAATTGCACAATTCTACCCGTGTCAAACAAAGTACAGTAGCCCAGTTTTCCTTTGAATATCTTCTGTCCAGAAAAGTTTCATGAGCCACCACTTTGAGAATGTTTAGTATGCATATAAAAGAATCTATGTTCCAATTTTCAAGTCATTTCGAATCCGTTTGATTAGGTTTTGAACCCCTCAAAGTTGGTAGTTTGTTGTTGTCATGCACTTCTGTAATTGTTCAAAATTCTAGAAGGGCCTGTTTGACCAATCATATCTTCGACCTAGTTTATCCTATCAAGAAAATTCCTTTTACATCACATTCCAGGGGTCAAATACTTCCCATCTTTCAATTTTGAGGTCATGAAGAATCCGTTTACTCAGTTTACAAATGTGATTCCAAATACAACTTCTGTTGTTTTACAAGTTGTGAAATGTGTAGATTGATTTGTACCCCTGTTCGTGATGTTATAACTTTTGATCCATGATTGATGAGCCTGAATGGGTTGTACAACTATGTTCTACTCTAAAAGTACTACAAGTATGCCAAGTTAGAAGTCTTGACAAATCTTTTAGCATACTTTTCTAGGGTCATACCGTATGCACAAATCACTATTTTACTATGTTTCCCAATTTGCAATTCTGAGAGCCTATCTTTGGGTCTGCCAAATGTGACCGGTTGATCGTCATTGGTTACTCTTCTAGATTTATGTTCCTTGTATGAGGATGCATCAATGCTCAAGTTTTCAGTTTATGAAAGTTTCAGTTGGTAAGTTTTAAGGGCCGATTTTGGAGGCAATTTATGTAATTTTGGCAATGTGGACAGTCAGTGTTTTCATGATGCCATGTTTGGTCATTATTACCTTTTAGCTCCACTCTTCTGGGAATTTTTCCTTTGACTGGCATGTTATAATTTTAGAAATGATCTTATCTTCTTGATGGCACTCTCATGTCAGTCTTTTTTGTCAGTTTTTGAGGCTGCTTTCAGATGTCGGTTAGTGTTATCTGGTAGTTTTGCTGAAGTTTGAATCTCCAATGCACCATGATGAATATTCTTTGAGCAACTCCTTATTGACGTAGGGAAGATATTAGGACTCCTTATATGGTTTCAAAATAGTCCTCAATGGGATGTTGTCACAAATGAGATTTGCACATTGCTTAATCGAGCTCATTGTGTTCAACCTTTTATGCTTCTTTTGTGAAGACTTCTAGAATCAATAAGGACTGTGATTAGGGACATTCTTGCAAACAATATTCTGAGGAAGTGAATAGTGCAGATGAGGGAGGTTAGGAAGTTTCATCCTTACTAATAACATTTGAAGATTCTCTGTACACTCCAGATGTCATAGTTCAAAACAATGTTCTAAGCTGCCATGGAAATTAACCAATGAAAGATATATGTTATGAAAAAGTTAAAAGGGGTATATAAATTTATAACGAGGTATGCTTAAGCATGTTTATGGGACCTTCAATAAGTCAACTTGAGCTATGTAGATAAATTTGTGTCATTCTTCCCTTATTTTAAAAGGATCTGAGGTGAGCCATAGTATTTGTGTAATTTCAAAATAATAAATAATTGTACATCAATGTGCATGTGAAGAGAGGAGCTACCAGTGCAAGGTGCAAAAGAAATGAGGGATCTGTTGTGAACAGAATCAATTAATGTGCACCAATGAAAATAACTAAAATGTATATGTATATGCTGGGTGTTGTGCAAGAGATATGAAGGCAACCAAACACAGAGGAGATGCCTTGTGCATTAATGTGGAGGTTTCCAGTGTAACAATGTAAAGGAACTAGCGTAAGAGCAAAATCTGTTAAGGAATGTGTTCCTAGGGCTCTGGATTCATATTTTGTGAGAAACATATTGGAGATACAACTCACGTAAGGGACCAAAGTAGTGTTGTACACAAGTGTGGGGATGCCAACACATGAACAATGGAGGCTCACATGCATATGAGATGAAGAGGTCAGCATGAAACTTTATAGAGGCTGCCTTTGAAGAGTGCCAATGCTTACATGAAAGATGTTGTCAGAAGCCCATGTACCAATACAGAGGGTTTCTCATGCAATGAAGGGAGAAATATAATGCAAATGTGATACTAAGGCCTCAAGAAATACACCTAGTAGCTTGCGTATGGCAGCATGGAGAAAGGTGAAGGCCACCTGCATGAGTCAAAGGGTTTTTCCATTTTACAAGGTAGGCCAGCTCATGAAGGAGTATCACACAAGGCAAGAGCCAGATGTGACCTAAGTGAGTGGATGATCCATGCACTAAGAATTAAATGCCCCATGAAATAAAAGAGAGGCCTGCGTAAGGTTAGTAGGTGTACAACATTTGCTAAGTGGATTGCACATTAAGTAGTGCTTTGCGCAATGTGTTAAGGCCTACATAATAAAAGCACATGCGCAAGTGGTGAAGGGAAACCTTGTGCAATGTGATGGGCTGCCCATGCATTCCAAGTTTTGTAGGAAGTGTGATCATTGGGACCTCATGCAACAGTGAAGGGAGAGGCACTAGCATAAGCGACACTACCTCATGCAATTTTTGGGGCTACCAGCAATAAGAGCAGCTCACGCAAGGAGGGATGATAGCCAGTGTGATATTAAAAATGGGGGTTCCCATTCAATGTTTGAAGGTGTCAAAAAATGTTTGGAGGTATCCAATACCAAAAAGTGCAAGGTTTAAGCAGATTCATGCAAAGAAAGTAAGATTTTGGGCACTCACAGGCAATGAAAAAAGGCTTGGAAATACATACACCATTATCCCACATTGGGCGGGTAGAGATTTTTATTTGTATTTATATACACCATCACTTACTATGCATTGTAAGTAAGAGCCAAGAGGCTATTGGTGGGCCCTCTTGGCTAGAAGTCTCAGTGCATGGTGGGCCCCTCTAATTTTGGCACTGGAAATGTGAAGGCTTTAAAAACCTTGAGGGATTTAGTCCCACATTGATGCCGAGACTAACATTTCAAGTGCATATAACCAAGTCCACTCACACAATGAAATATGAAGATGAAGTGGGGGCTATGCTCACGCAACCCTCTGTGTTGGTGCATCAATTTCTATGCCGGCGGGCTAGTGGATAACAAATTTTGTAGAGGACAGGTGACCTGCTAACTGGGTGAAATGGACACGTGTCGAGCATTCACTGAGTCATGGAATGGAGCCTGCAGTTGGCCAAAAAACTGGAGGTTCAGAGGTAGCAGCTAGTTAAGAGCCAGTCGCCAGGTCACTGAACACTAGCAATTAAGGCCAAGACATTCCAAGATCAGGAGAACACATAGTTGCCACTTCTCCAAGTCTGAGCAATTAGTGACCAAATATTTGGAGGTTGGGAGAATGGGCTCAGTCGCCCATTCTCCAGATCTAACCCGAGGTCAAGGCAAAATTCAGAGAATTAGAGAATGGCTTATTCGTGTGATCTCAGGGCTTAACAATGGTCAAGGAATCTATTCAGAGACTTGGAGATTGCATGTATTCGCTAGTTCTCTGAATGAGGGGTTAACCTGAGGTCAAGTTTGAGCATCCAATGAGGAGATGACAAGTGTCAAATTCTAGTGCATTCTATGGATAAAGTGCATAAAAATGGTTAAAATGATAGATTTAAAAGATTTAAATAAAATATATAGTCCAGACATTTGAAAATATTCAAAAATTTAAAAGACCAAGCTTGTTCATGGAAAAATGTCTTAGAAATTCAATTTTTATCAGAAGATATAAGTGTTATATGTTTCCAAAAATGGGAAAAGACAAGGAATCTCATGGTGATGATTATTTTCAATTTCAGTCAAGTGTGAAAGAGTAGTCTGGGTTTGAAATCCGAGGATCAAAGTTTGGATAAATCTGTTGGAGAAATTATTGCACATAGTGGATCATTTTTGAGAATCAATTGCAAGGAAAAGCGTGGGAAGACTTGGAGATATTTTCATGCCAAAGATGGATAGTTGTTAGTTAGTTTTCAACTAACTCTCATTTGCTATATCTTTGTTTTTCTCTCATTTTGTAAGAGATGGTGAAATTAATGCTGCAAGGCAGCTTTCTGGTTCTAGGGTCATGTTTTCTGAGTTTCTTTTATCATTCTGGATGTATTGAAGCAGAAAGATCTTAATAAAACATAGTGTAGTTCCTGTTCCATATTATTGTTGTCTCTTTATATTTTGTTGATGCTCTTGTTTTCTTAGCTTGTAAGGCATTCTGAATAAATTGGTTACAAGGTAACTATGCAATTACCTATTGGTTTCCTTCAAGGAAGGAGTTAGTCTCATGAGTAATTTTAGAGGGATAAGCATTTGTATGAGGATTTGATATAGTAGTTTGGGAATGATAAGATAGTCTGTAAGGCATTCTATCTGAACTACATATAGATTGTAAGACATCCTATTTGTGTTTTTATTAAGTGGTTTCTATTGATGTACATTTGTATGACTCGATTGCCCATTAGATATGGCACTGGTCTTTGCTTGTCCTACAGTTTCATCATCAAACCATGAAATCAAATCATTTTACATTTCCTGTTTGAAAGCATGAATGTTCAAAATATGTATTGAATAGTACAGACATTATTGGTGATTCCTTGTAGAAGTGAATCTGATAGGTTAGCCTGCCTGAGCCTCCAGGTTCAAAGAGAAGAAGGGTGAATATCCTTGTTATAATCCACTGATTTTCATGTCTGCATAAAGGTTTTAGTGAGAGAGTGTTTATGTATGTAGATTTAATATGTATTAGGTACACCCGTTTGGGTCTGTGGAGACCGAAGTGTAGAAGGATTTTCTTCTTCTCAATTAGTCTTTTCTTGCTTGGAATTAGGAGTTTAGGAATCACAAAGTTCAATTGAAGTATTTAAGGCTTGTAATAGGATTCAGCAAGAAAAATCACTAACATAGTAGTTTCGAGAACCACTCCATGGTGGGACCTCCTAAACTTCTAGGAAAGAGTCTCATTAGGTATGTGTCATTGTGCATGAACTCAATGATTAGGGCACAAAACTCCCTTAAATGATCCCATGGGTCTATTTTACCCATATATTTATCATATTTAGGAAAAATAGTATTAAAAGGAAAAGATACCATAACTAAGCTTTTATCAAATGGAAAAGGACACAAAGCTTCAATAGAAAAAGCCTTAGGTTTAGCCATCTTTTTCATGGTATCTATTTTTTCTTGGAAGGCCTTTATTTTCCTAGTCATAGCATTCATGGGATTATCTTTCTCTTGATCTTTCTTAAGTTGTTCTATATCGAAATCATGGGGAAGCTTTACTCCCGCTTGAGCTAGGTTTAGGAAAAAATTATCCCTATCCTTATCTACTAATTTCTCCATGACCTCTAGGAATTCTTGATCTTGGGCTTCTCTCTCAACCTTTTCTTCAAGTGTTTCTTTGGGATTATGATTGGCATTGTTGATCATATGATTATTTACTCCTTGTTGGTAATTATGATATTCATAATTTCTATCCATTCCTCCAAGTCTTTTGTCAAACAAGTTTGGGAAAATTCCTTCTTGATTAGGACCTTTGAAAAGACTTTGGTATTCTTTTCCTTCATTTGCAACAAGAGTGCTATCTCCTTGTATAGATACCCTATATGTGTGGGACAACGTGGAAACTGGCATCCAACAAGGGTTTGATTTGGAATGATCCTCAGTTCAAGAATTATTGATTTTAAATTGAAGAGATTAAAAATATAAGATGAATTTTCAATGGATATATCTCACTTTTTTATGTATTTCAAACACAACAATCACACATTCACTTGTCTCTTTTTACCCACTTAACACAAAATGTTTGATTTGAAAGAACATTGTCACAGGTTTTGCACAAAAAGAAACTTCAAGCAGCTACCTAGCACAAGATTTGGTTCATAAACATGGCTCTAAAAGGTGGTCTTGCTATTTTATCAAGGATTTAATATAGATTTTGTTCAAAATGGATCTTAAACTTTCATCCCCCAAGTATGTTAAGGGGCTTCCACCACTGATATATCAGAGTTTTGCGCAATTCGTGAGGACTACTCGAGGAAGTTTGAAAATTTAAAATCCTTTTGTCACACATCCCATTAAGGATGTATGTGTTTCATTTTATAGTGGATTTGATTATTGTAGAAAAAGAAAGTTTATCCCACTTTGGGTTGTCCCTCTCATCGGCCTCGTTAAGGTAATTTCTTGAGAGGTGAGCCCACTAATGTTCTAGCATGTTCATGTAAAGCAAGGAAATGGAGTTAAGGACAAGTTTTTGGGAATTTGGTTCACCTAAAAGGTGAAGAGAATATCCCTAACTTTTCCTTAATTTCCCAAACACAATAAACAATGTTCAATTCTTTCACCCACTAACTATAGAGAATTGAGTATTTCTACTCTCTTCTACAAACAAGGGGCTTTGATTTCATGTTCTTGATTCCTCAACCTTTCTTCTTAATCGAAAAGTTCAACACCTTTGGCATTTTGATTCACTAGAAGAAGTGAAGAGCATAGGCCTAAATGCTAAACTTTCCAAACAAAGATAGGTTGTTTTGTAATTACTAGATTTTTAAATGCACCAATGCCACAATTTAAGGGAAAATATTCACTAGTTTGAGGCTTACCTTTCCTTGTAGCTAGCATAGGCTAGGGGCATTTTTGAGTGATTTTTGTCATTTTTAGCTTACCTTGGCTATAGTTCCTTTCCAATGTACTTTTCCTCCCACAAAGTTAGTTAACAAAAACAACAACAATGAAGGAAACCAAAATGAATTTGAAGAAGCAAAGTTTGAATTAAATCTTAAGACCTTATTTGCAAATTTTGAGAAAAACTTGAACTAAGGTGAGAAAATATAAGCTTCTACAATTTTGACGTAGTTCTCATAAACCCAATTTTCCTCCTCTTGTGATTCCTTAAGAACTGATTTGATGTGCACAAAGTTCTCCCTCTTGATTTTCCTAGCCAAAGCCTTTCCTTCTTGGTTAAATCTACTCTCTGGTTTTCTCACTTTTCGGTGATCAGACATCCTATAGGGTCAAATAAATCATTTTACCATAGTCAGATTATGAAGATTAACAATTTATGCAAAAGCACTCCTGAAATGCTTAAAAGTGCTATTTTAATACTTAAAAGCATTGCTAATCTGATTGAAAGTGTTGTTTTAACTCTGTCAAAAAATTCAAAAGCGCAAAAATAATTTGCAAAAGCACTGCAGAATTGATTAAAGGTAGTAAAAAGATAGCGAAAGCACTCCGTAAAATAGCAAAAATGCTTAGCAGTCAGGGAAAATGCATTGTGGATCCATGCAAAGGCATTGTTAGAATGATAGATAGAAAATAGAAAGTGTGAAAGCATCGTGGATCAATGCAAAGGTGCACTACTTTATCATGAAAGTGCCAAAACAGTGCTTGAAAGTGCCATTTTATCTATCGGAAGCATTGTTTAATCTATCAAAAGCATTGTTTCCTGAAAAACCTAAGAGTTAAACATATGCAAATTTGACAAAAATGAGATAAATCCGAGCATTTAATAAAGTGAATCAATCTGCCCCACGGTGGGCACTATTTTGTGTACAAGAGAATGTACCTTCATAGAATTAGTATTGAAAATAAATGAAATAGAAACTAAATAAACCACAATTATAACAACTATTTAGCAATTTTAAGATCAAGTGAGCATCCTATGGCTCTCTATCTAAGAGTGTTAATAGAAGCTCTCAACAAGCTACCATTAATGACAATCCTAGAATGAGAAATGATAGAGATTAAGATAAAGCTAACAATTAGATCAAATTGAATGATAATTAAGCTCTTAAAATGTCTTTCTAGCTGTAAAATGCAAGAGGTTTGATGCAATTCTAAGATGTGTGGTTATGAATTATGAGGAATTTAGGCCTTCTTTTTATAGATTTTCCCAATGGTAGGGGGTGTAGTGTAGTTGATCATGATTAAGCATTGGTTGAGTCTTTGGTTCCACCCTTTAAGATAATGAAAAGTTTGCATCCTCAAAGCTTGGGACAAGTAGACAAGATCAATGGACAAGATTCTCTTTCACTTTGAGTGATTAAGATTGAATTTGGCTTGATCCATGTGAATGCCTTCGATCAAATCCTATTGGTTGATTGAATTTCCTTCCCTTTTGGGTTGTTGAGAGAAATTAGGATTTACTAATTGATTTTAATTGATTTGTTTAGTCATGTGCCCATTGAATGGGTTGAATTTGATTTAATCCAAGTCTGTACAATTATCTGATTTAATTGTACTTTGCTTTGATTGCATTTGATTAAAATACTTTCTATTTTGATTTATCTTGAATTAAGACTTGATTTTAATTTTGATTGGTTAATTATGCATTGTGATTCAATTACTTCAATTTTGTCCTAAATTTGCTTTGATTTGACTTGATTTATCCTTAATTGTCTTTGTCCATTTTTAGGTGATTACAAGTATTTTAGAATTTTTGGAAGAAAATGTTATATTGAGAGAGATGATGACATTGGAAAGTTTGATCCTAGAAGTGATGAAGGTATATTTCTTGGATATTCATTGAAGAGAAAAGCTTATAAATGTTAAAATAAGAGAACTAAGACTGTTGTTGAGAGTTCAAATGTTAAAGTTGATGAAAAGTTCAAAATTCAGGAAAGAATGCTTGATTATGAATCAGATGAAGGAACTTAGCCTAGACCTAATCTATAGACTACTGAACTATTCTATGAAATTGATAGTGATTTGTTGAATGAAAGCCATAGTGAAGAAACCATTGAATAACCTACAATAGAAACAAGTATTGAGATAGTGACACCTAATAGGAATCTATCAAGGAATCATCCTATTGAGAAGATTATTGGAAGCATAGATAGAGGATTTTTGACATGAAATAAGGCACAAGAATAGTTGTGTTTGATTTCTCAAATTGAACCTAAATCTACTAGTGAATCTTGTGAAGATGAACATTGGATTAAAAAAATGAAAGAAGAATTGGATCAGATTGAAAAGAACAAGACATGGGAATTGGTCCCTAGACTTAAAGATAAGAATGTTATAGAACAAAATGGGTATTCAAAAACAAGATGAATGAACAAGGAGAAGTTGAAAGGAACAAAGCAATATTGGTATGTAAAGGATATTCACACAAGAAGAAATTAACTATGAAGAAAATTTTGCACCAATAGAAAGAATTGAAGCAGTAAGAACATTTTTGGCCTATGCAGCTTACAAGAAATTCAAAGTGTATCAGATGGATGTGAAGTCAGCATTTCTGAATGGAGAATTGGAAGAAGAAGTCTACATTGAGTAGCCTGAAGGTTTTCCTTTAAGTCAAGAAGGAGATATGGTATGTAAACTAAAGAAAGCTTTATATGGACTAAAGCAAGCACCTAAAACTTGGTATCTGAGATTGGATAAGTCTTTATTGAAATTAGGATTACAAAAGGCATAGATGATAGAAACCTATACACAAAGGAAATTGAAAATGGTTTGTTGGTTGTTATTTTTTTTTTTATGATATTATCTTTAGAGGAGAAGATGAAGCCAGTGATAAATTTGTAGATGAAATGAAGACTGAATTCAAAATGAGTATGATTGGTGAAATGAAATAATTTTTAGGATTGCAGATAACATAGAATAGTGATGGTATCTTTGTAAGTTAGAAAAAGTACTTGAATGACTTATTGAAGAGATTTGGAATGGAGAATTGTAAACTAGTTGGAACACCTATGGTAACTAGACATAAGTTATCTAGCACAAATGAGACTCTTGCAGTTGAACAGAAGAAGTACAAATCTATGAGTGCAAGATTGCAATATTAGACTCATAAAAGACTTGATATAGCACATGCAGTTGGAATTGTAGCAAGATTTCAAGCTGAATCTAGAGAATCACATTATGCAGCAGTAAAGAGGATACTGAGATACTTAAGAGGTACAATTGAGTATGGATTGTGGTATGAAAAATTTGATGATTTTACCCTATGTGCATATACAGATGTTGATTGGGGAGGTAGTGTGGATGATGAAAAGAGCACCAGTTCTAGAGCATTTTTCCTTGGAGGAAGATTAGTTTCTTGGCTAAGCAAGAAGTAGAATTTGATTTCATGGATCATAGCAGAATCAGAGTATGTGGCAATAGCAAACAATTGTAATCAGATAATTTGGATGAAGGAAATGTTGAAGGATATTGGAATAAAATTTGTTGAGCCTGTTGTTATACATTGTGATAACACCAGCATACTTAGTATGTCATGTTACATTCTAAGACAAAGCATATAGAGATAAAGTATCATGTAGTGAGAGAGAAATTGGTAGAGAAAGAAGTCAGATTTGAGTACATAAGCACAAAGGAGCAGATTACAAATTTACAAAACCTTTTCCTAAGGATACATTTGAGTATCTGAGAGGTACGCTTGTGGTTATGCCCCAGCCTACTTTTGAGAAGTGATGCAGATTGTTGCATCTATCTAGTGGTATATGAGACTTATCTTTCTTCTGGACTGAATGTTGGTACTTTCTCTATGGGGGAGTATGTGTATCTGAGCTGAGTCATGAGGACTCTAGTGAATGTATTTTCTAAATAGTGTCTTTTCACATTAAAGTTGTTGTTGACATAATATGAAACATCTATCATTGATGTCAATGGGGGAGAAGTATACATTAAAAACCATCTATTGGAGAGAAGTGAATAGGAAAATGAAGAAATATTTGATTGATGAAGAGGATATGAAATTATTTAAGAGAAGCAGTGTTGGATTCATGGAACTTGGATGTTTTTTCATCTATGTTGCCATCAATGCCAATGGGGGAGATTGTTAGGAATGAATGTTGAATATATCCTATGGGGGAGTATTTGAATCCATTGTGTAGCAGTTGTTGTTGCATTCATGACTGTGATTGTCATTGATGTCAACACAGTGATCTACTGGAGATTAGTAGAGAAGCAGACGGTATTTGAGCTAGTGCACTTGGGATATTGAAGATGAAGCTATGAAAAATTGAGTACTTACTCTATGATGTGCTATGAGATCATGGTTAAGAGCGCAAACATAAATTCATGTATTCATGATAGTTATGAGGAAATTAGTGGAAGCAGTATTCAGGCAACGTTCTTGAGTAGTGGTTTGTGGAAATCGGATGATATCTCCTAATTAGGATAGAATTTGATCATGTGTAGTTATGAGGTAGTTGAATACATGATGTTAGTGACATGGACATGAGCACAAGATCTAAGGTCACACGAGTGAAGAATTATCTTAATTGGAAGCTGACAGTTTTGTGTAATTTTTATGTAACGTGTGGAAAATTTTATTTTGTAATTTGTATGCCAACTCATTTGTAATTTTACTTGAGTGTGGTATAAAGGAAGGAATGTTTTCCTTGTTGTAATGTAATAAAGTGAATAAATAAATTGTGAAAGCAAATTTGTTGGAAGAGGATATGCGAAGTATAGAGATCTGACATTGAGATCTGAAGAAGCAGTTGGTGTGGTTTGGCATAGTTAGAGAAGGAGTATTGAATTGTTGAGACAATTAATCCTGTGGTATTAATCTATTGAGTAATACTAAAATTAGTTGGACAGTGAGTTTAGTGATGTTACCTTGAAGCTATTTGGGAAGTGGGTCCTTCTATCTTCCATAACTCCTAACAGAGTTAGAATCTTTTAGCAGGGATTCAAAGTATCCTAACAAGGACTCATATATACTAAATGTATTTTATAAGACTCCTAACAAAGTCCATCCTCTCACAAGGAACTTGTTGGAGATTTTCTAGCAGGCTAGTACTGACTGTATATTTGTCATTGATGACAACATATGGAAAGTAGCATGCATGGAAGTCTTATGTAGTAAGGTTTCACTATATGTAGCATGGACATGATATCAGCATGATATCATGGGTGCGGAGGTTAAATGTTAGCACAGACAGTTATATTACAGTTGGTATCAATAGTGTTCCTAACAAAGTAACAGATAGTGGTCTGTGTATGGTTGTCCATATAGTTGTCCTATGGGTATGCACCCTTGGATCTATGTTGAAGATATGTTATTGATGTTTCTATTATGGACACATAAATCTAATGATGAACGCAAGTGAAGTTATGTAGTTGTTAGTTGCCAGTAGTAGTTTCATGTGTTTATTCAGAAGAGCTAACATAGATTTTATTGGTTCTTGAGTTGTGCCTATCTTGAGGGTATGCACCCTTGGAGTTAAGCTTGGAGAAGTGCTATTAATGTCCACTTAAGAGCGCATGAGTTAATTCAGCTTACAAAGAAAGTTCCAGTTGTTTTGGTAGAATTGACAATGTGTAGTGCATGTCTACATTTATTTTATTAGACAGGTCCCAGAATGAGTTGCATGCATAATAGAGCTGATAGAATATTTGTTGGAGTTTATTATGGTTTCTCTAATATGATTTCAATGTGGTTCTAATAGGATGACTTGATTATATCATTTGGAGGAAAGATATTTATAGGCAGTCATTTGTGATTGCTGAAGTGTGGTTTGTGGTTGATCAAGAAAAGCAGAGCAGAGTGTGTGAAGTGTTGAACCATCAGAAGAAGGTCTATGTGACCAAGTAAAGTACTTGTGATATTCATTGGAACTGATCCAGATAGTAGGTCAAAGTGCAGTTCACCAAGATCTAGATATAGTGTGTATCTATTATTCAAAAGGTTGTAGCCTTCACCCATTTGAGTAGTGAGATCTCAAACAGTGCATCCTCTCCCCTAATAGGGACAATTATAAAAGGCTCCTAATAGGGTCCAACCCTTAACTAGGTCTACTTTACTTAATATATTGTAAAGCTACTCCTAATAGGGTAAAGGATCTTCTAGGAAGGATCATTATACACTAGTACAAAATATTAGTGGGTATTAAGTCCCACCAGGGTTTTTACCTATTTGGGTTTCCCCGTAACCAAAATATTGCTATTGTGTTCAAGTGTTCTTTCATTGTGTTTATGCTTTGTGCTTAAGTATAATTAATTGGATAAAGAATTGAATCTTGTAGATAACTAATTCACCAACACCCCCCTCCCCCTCTCAGTTATCTCTTGGGACTATTCCTAACAGAACTTTCATATTAGTGCATCTTTTGTGGGCATCATTCCCACCAGGGTTTACTCTTTAATCAAGAGGTTCCCTAGTCAACATATCTTATGTATTTTTTTTATTGTGCATGTATATCTTTCTATGGTTATTGATTACATTGCTTGCATGGTTAAAATCTATTACGGTTGATAAAAGTTGTATTTATATGATAACTGATTCACCCCCCCTCTTAGTTATCTTGGTGGACTTTAATTTCTAACACTTTGACCTGCTAGCTGGATTAGTTCTAATGTATAGCATAAACTCTTCCCTTGGTCACATAGACCTTCTACTAATGACTCAACACTTCACACACTCTTCTCTACTCTTCACAATCAACTCTAAACTATACTTTAGCAATCACAAATAACTAGCTATAAATATCTTTCCTCTAAATGATATAATCAAGTTGGCCTATTAGAACCACCTTGAAATTATATTAGAGAAACCATAACATACTCCAATAATAATTTTTTCAGCTCTACTAAGCATGCAACACAATTTGGGACCTGTCCAATATTAATAAATGTAGACGCACGCTACACACAGTCAGATCTACCAAAGTAATTGAAACTTTCTCCTCAAGATGAATTACATCATGTGCCCTTAATAAAACATTCTCAACTCTTCTCCAATCTATAATCCAAGGGTGCATACCGATATGATAAGTGCAACTCCTGAACCAATATAATCTTTGTCAGTTCTTCTGAATAAGCACATGAAACTGCTACTAGTAAATAGTGACTGCATAACTTCACTTCTACTAATCATCAAACTTTGCATCCATGATTTTAACATCATCAACATGTCTTCATCATATATCAAAAGGAGCAAGGCTCCATGATGACTGTACAGACAATCACTCATAGAACACTGCCTATAACTCTGTTAGGAATACTGCTGATACAAGCTGCTACATAATTGTCTGTTCTAACAATTAACCTCTACATCCATGATATCATGTTGATAACATTTCCATGCTTCATATACTCAAAAATTACTACATAATTCTTCCACGCATGCTACTTACCATATGTTGTCATCAATGACAAACATACAGTCAACACTATCTTGCTAGCAAATCTCTAACACGATGATCATGGCTTAATCTATTTAATATTGATTTCTTGATAGAAATGTGTAGTTATGCAATCAATGCTTAATCTAATTAATCCATGATGTACCTTTTAATTTTTTTAATTCATATGGGATGCTTATGGTTTTTAATGTACTTACTATGTGATTTTGAGTATATGTATCATAAATTTTTTAGCTAACAATAGATAATTGAATTACATATGTAGGTACCTAGACCCCTTCCACGAGCATCCCACACAATCTCATGGATTGATAGGTATAAGTCAATACACCCTATAGAGATTAATGTATTCATAATTTGCAAAATATCTCGCATTACTTGCTATCTCTCTCATTTGATGGAGTGCAGGTAGCAACAAATAGGTATTTGCTAGATGTGTCTTCCTCGAGCAAAGAAAGTGAGTCATGTAGTATGTCTGAATTAGGAAGATCAACTAGAGGTCAAAATACTAGAAGGAAATTCAATAAATGCATGAAATTTTTCCTTTCTCAAGGGGGGTCATGTTCTTATTATGATGAGAGAAACAGCGACATCGAGGTGCCCTCTAGGTACCAAAATCTATAGAAATAATGGGTCCCCAAGGAACTTCCTCCAGTAAACATTGATTTTAGTGTTAAAGGAAAGATATATCATATTACACCATCATCAATACATGGTTTGGGCCTATTTTCTATGGATGACATAAAGGTATCTTACAAAAAAGTTGTTGAATTAATGGAGTATGTTGGACCTTGTTTTGATTACAAAAGTTGGATGCGAATTGTTTAATATAAAAAAAGTATGTGTAGGTATTCACTCTTAGAAAATTATATTCAACAAAAAGACAATGAGTAAAGTAAAAGAGTGGCTATATACATTGACAGAAGGCCAAAAGAATTAGGGAATATTGTAAGTTTTATAAATAGAATGCGACCTCTGTCAACTATTAAGCAACCCAATTGCATATTTGAGGCACGGGAGGGAAATCATGTATTTGTATGTGTGATAAAATCAATAAGTGGAGGGGAATAACTTCTTATTGATTAAAATTTGAATCGCATAGATACAAAAAATGTCACTATCATTAGGGTGCAAGTACATACTATGTACCATTAAATAATTTAGTTTTTTTGCCAACCACATTTAGAGTCTCCTCACCATCCACCTCATCTCCATCATCATCTTCTAATGAAATTTATTAATGTAGTCCTTTCTAATTATTGGTTAACTTTAAATAATAACACAGGGCCACAATATGGAGCAACCACATAGAGGGGACAATGATGATCATGCATGCACTTCTTCCCAGTAGGTAAACCTCTTTGTTATTGTACTACAAATTGGATAAAAGAAAAAAGTCAAATAAAGTTTTCTATTATATTCTTTTCATCACTATTTCAGATTAATTCTAATACTATTAGTAATATTGTTGTCATAGACATGTGTACAACAGAGAAAGGGAAAGGAACCCACAGTCCCCGAAGAGGAGTCCTTTGATGAGGACCTAGCTGTTGATTTTTCTACTTGTGATGACTTGGCCTCTGCAATTAAAAATTGCCTCCACAAAATTGGAAAAAGAGTGGCTAAATTGGCATCTATATTCCCTCCAACTCCTGAGTCACAAAAGAGGGCAACTAAACTAATGCACCTATCTCAAAATTATAAAGTAAGTATTAATGTAATTTTTAATTATAACAAAAGTTCAATAATAGTTTTTATGTTATACTAGTCTTTTATGTCATTAAAAAATAAGTGGATGTGTTGCTTTTACAACTTTTTTTGCATAATTCTTATCCTCGCAGCCATGATGAGGGTACTGCAGCTAGTTCAGGTAGATCACATGTTGGACTATATTTTTTTTTACCCTCTAACAATATTGTCCATGCTAATCACTACTTTTGTTATGCTCTAAAAATCTTATTCTTTAGCACGTGTCAATGATCATTTACTATCGCCACCTCATACGATGGCAGACTCAGATG
Source organism: Chamaecyparis obtusa (assembly GCA_027943335.1). Lineage (NCBI taxonomy): Eukaryota > Viridiplantae > Streptophyta > Pinopsida > Cupressales > Cupressaceae > Chamaecyparis > Chamaecyparis obtusa. The sequence continues at coordinate 349,012 of BSBK01005001.1, forward strand.
TACTATGTCCTACAATGTCGGAAACACATAGCATGGCCACAAACACCATGGCACCACCTACTCATACATAGATTTTATTTTCTTTGTCATTATATATATGTTTATTTCCCTTGAAGTGTTCTTTCTTAGGGCCATTTCATGATGGATTCAATTTATGCAACAAGGGATGCAACACTTGATGGTGATTTTCCTAGATGTACTAGTATTCCTAGTATAGGAATGGTGAAGGGTTGTATATTGCTTGTGAGCAACGAAGGAGTTCCCTTGAAAATAGAAAAACTTCCAGGTACGTTAAAGATTGGACCTTTCTTTTACTATACAATCGTATGTTAATTACACCTTGCATTCAATATGAGAAGCTTACATCTATTGTATTCTTATTTTATACTATTATATTTGACTAATGATCACATGATTATTTTGTAGGGAATGATGTTTTTTATGATAAACTTAGTGACAAGTGTTTGCAGATATTTGGGCCCACAATCTGTATAGGGTGGAACATCATATCCAAACTAAAACCCCAATCCACTATTTTGATTTCATATCATTGCTAGGATATTTATCATTACAGGCATTTCTTAAACTATATTAAAGGTGTTGGTTCCTTTTCTTTCCACTTGCAGATTTACACTATGATTGACAAACTAATGTCATTGACTCTATCGCCACCCCAAACTCTGCAAGAAAAAGGGGCCAATTAACAAGGATCAACAAGGATCCTCCTACACTTTGAGCCTAATGCTCAGGTGGGTGTACCCTTGACTCACTTCTTGAAAGGAGTCTCCAAAATATAACACATTCATGCCCTTTACAAACTAATTTAAAGATTTTATCATTTATATTTGTTTGATTGATGATGGGAAAAATGCCTCATGAGAATGGACCAATGTCTCCTCCTAGAGCACAGAGTCACAATACAACATACATCACTAGAAATCTAACTCCAACACACCCAAATCTAGAATAAGTGCTTTACCTATTATTCCTCTCCAACCTCACACTTAGACATCAAATTCTCATTCAACCATGGATTCTCTGAAACTACCTTTAAGGATTTAATCCTGACTTTGGCAAGAACTCAAAGATATTTTCACACTATACTTTGTTTACCATACATTAACTCACTTTTTGAAATTAATATATAAGAATGCAAGATCAGAATAAGAAGACATACATAAGTCTGAGACTGAGATTCAAGTGCATTTTCATTAAAACTTGCAGAGTCAATACATTGCAAAATAACGAAATGCTAAGGAAAAAAAACCCTAAGCCCAAGCTCTCATTACTCAATTTTTGGAATTGACCATCAACCACTTCTACATACATTAGACAACCATTTATAGTCACTAGCCATTTGGAATCCTTCAGAAAGGATGCAACAAGCTTCAGATAGCTAGGACAAAATTAGGGTTTCAACAACCCACCAACTAGATTCAATCAAAATTTACTATAGGGGAGGAAACAAAGAAATCTTAGAGCAAAACAAATCCAAGAATGATCTTCATTGATGGTACTATCCTTGATTGGTACGTAAGAGACTGGAAACCCATCATGTTTACCCTCTACAACACCAACTGTGATGTAACTTGAATGGCCATTTCACCCACCATAATGGTGTAGACATCTTCTATAGTCAATCATACCTCAGGCCATACTGTACTAGTGAGTGCAAAGTCATACCATGCAGATCGACCGTTAAAACATTGAATTTTTAGTCCTGTCACTTAGAAACCCCTAGAAAATTCAAATTTTGGGTAGCAATGGTTAATTAGCCAATTTAAAACATGGTCGTCAATCTCATTCATTTTCCAAGTAGATTGGACAGTCCAAATGATTCACAAAAGTCAAAAGGGATTTTGAAAACAACCTTGCCATACCAGCAATACTATAACAAATTATAATTATGCATGTTAGCACGTATTTGACAATGGACCCACCACTTTGTCAGCTTATATCTTTGGAAAGAATCAATGGTCATCGCATGATAGAAAAGGAGAAAGGCTTGCCTCACGATCATGCGACAACCATTGATCTCAAAAGGTATCTGATTGTCAGGCCCCACTAAAAAAATCCATGTCACCAACCTGTGGCCAATTAAGAACAAGCACATCTAAAATGCCTAACGACGGACCCACCTGTCAGTAGCAACTAACTCATGAAATATTGGACAGTTGTCGGGATGTCATGATGATTAACATTCAAGCACTTTTCCCTCTTGGCAACATGAAAATTGTAGATTATGACTACACTTTAACCACTTCCAAACTGAGACCGCTAGAAAAAACACTAACTGCCCGCTATGTCACTGAAGGCTAAGGAATTAATCGCCAAAATCAAGAGACCCCGCGAACACATAGTTGCCTAATCGCTAAATGAAAAACTTAACTGCCCAGGAAACTAGAGATCAAGTGACTAAAAAACCAAGAAAAGCTAGGCCCCACACAGGCCCAGCAACACATATAGGAAATATCGACATTAAGGAAGAACTGCGAGCATGCAAAGCGTCGAAAACAACCAGGGTTTTATGACTGAGACAACTTTGGAACCCTGCGACATAAGCTATTTCTTGCAAATCTTCAAACATTGATATCTCACTGGTTTCTACCCTTCAAGACATGCACCCTTAACCCAACCCTAGAAACTCAATAATCTATCACATGCTAAGGGTGCAAGCCAAGAAACATCATATACTTAGCTCGCAAGTTAAAACTGTGTCAAAGCTAGGGCATGATAGCTCACCTGGATTTTCACATATTAGACCATGCACCCTAGACTGAAGCATACTGACATGAAAAACAACCCCTAGACAAGGGTGCAAATGATGAAACATTTTTATATCATGCACGCACATAAAAATAGGCTTGCAGGCCAAGTGGGACAATTTTAGGAAAATTACGAGGATAAGACCAATTTCATAGGATTTTGGCTTTGATAGGAAAATGGCCTAACAATGGCTCTACCTAGGGATGATGGATAACTTGTGCCCATGCAAGAATTCAAAAAATTTGGGAGAGTAGACCACCCACTAGAAAATAACTACAAAGAGCACCCGGACAACAAAAACTTACAAACCAGGGAAAAACTAGGCAGAAGGGAAGATACCAATATATAGAAGCCTAAGTACTATTCATGGAAAGGAACATACTTCAACTAAAGTATTTCTTCAAGAATTGTCCATGAACTAGCAATTCTTGAATGTCACCATTTAATTCTTTGACAATGTATCACATATGGCCCTAACCAAATTGGATCAAATTTTCCATGTTTTCCTTTATCTTCCAATCTGCCATTCTAGATTAACACCAAATCATCAGGTTCAAACCTCCTTTCTATTGATTTCCTATCATACAAACTCTTGACCTGCAACTACAACTTAGCATTCTTTGAAGCTGATTCTCTTCTAGTTTTGTCTAGCCTGATTAAGTCCTCAATTCTCAACTGCATTTCATCCTCTAGATCTTCATCATGTATTTGAACAAACTTATACATCTCTAGCAAGTTGTTCTAGGGCATCCTTGCATGTATCCCATACACCAAATGAAATGGTGCACATCCAATTACCTTTTTCATAGTTACTCTATCAGCCCATACAGCTAATGGCAACTTTGAACTACATGCCTTCTTATTCTTTTCAAGAATCCTCTTGAGAATCTTTATCAAGCTTTTGTTAGTTGATTCTGCCTATCCATTTCCTTGTGGATGATAAGGTGAGGAAAATGATATCTAGATTCCTAAACCTTTGCAGAATTCTTTGTATTCAGAAGACCTAAAGCACATTGCATTATCACTGACAATCATTTCAGGACAACCAAATCTTGTAACAATAGTATTCAATAGGAAATTAGTCACCACACTGCTTGTTTCATTCCTTGTAGGAATAACCTCTACCCATTTTGTAAAATAATCAGTGGAAACTAAGATCCAACAGTGTCCTCCACTAGACTTGTTTGGGAATTCACCTATAAAATCTATTCCCCATTTCTAAAAAGGGGCTTGTACTTCTACTGGCTTCAATGGTACATTTCTTGAAAACTTGAGCTTACCAGAAAATCTCTGACAAGCATCACACTTTCTTACCAATTGTTCAGCATCCTTGAAGATTGTGGGCCACTAGAATCCTACTCTTAGAATCTTTTGAGCAGTAGTTTTTCCCATATAATGCCCACCACATATCCCCTCATCCATTTCTTTCAACAATTTGTCAGCTTGAGCCTCATCAACACATTTCAAAAGTATGCAATCCAAATTCCTTTTATATAACTTGCATTTTATAGTTACATACTTGATTTCCTGTAGTTTTAGTGTCCTTTTCTTATTGTCATCCATTCCTACTGGACACCTCATGTTTCTTAAGTAAAAGATAATATATTGATACCAGATACAATCATCCATATCACATGTGTAATCAACTTTAGCTTGAATTATCTGAATTGCATCAAGATTGGATTGAGCCATCAATTTTGCCAATCCTTGACCTCTAACCAACTTCATAATTTGGCTATCAATGTTAAACTCTTGAATTCTATTAATCCATCTGCATCTTCTCCTAGACACTTCTTGCTGTGAAAAGATATCCTTTACTGTAGCATTTGGTACAAAAGCAATAACAATTGCTCCCATCAAATAACATCTAAAATCCTTTACTACCTTCACAAGTGCATATGCTTGTTTCTCATTGATATCATACTTTAATTCAGCAGCCTGCAAAGATTTACTAAAGAATGTAATAGGCTACTCAAAACCTTCCTTATTTTTCTACAATAAAACTGTAGCAATAGTATGAAAAGATGCAAAAGAGAAAATGTGCATTGGAACATTGTAATCATGTGCCTTAAGCATAGGGGCATCTATAATTTCCTTCTTCATATTCTTGAAAGCTTCATTAGGCTCACCTTCCCATATGATCTCAAACCACTTTTTTAACATTTTGGATATTGGCCTAGTAACTTCAGCAAAGTTTGTAACAAATATCCTTAAGAAATTCACCTGGCCAAAGAAGGACTATATTCGTTAACATTCTTTGGTTTCTGAATTTTATCAATTGCCATCACTCTTTCAGGATCAATTCTCACTCCTTGCTTTCCAACAAGGTGGCCAAGCAACTTACCTTTAGTCACACCAAATACACATTTCCTTGGGTTTAATGAAATTCCATATTCCAAAGCCCTTGCAAATATCTTCTCTAAATGAGAACAATGATCTTCTTCCCTTTTGGAATATGCAGTTAATTCATCTTGATAAACAACAAGGAAAAAATCTATAAAATATGCAAAGGCAACATCCATTGCTCTCTGAAAAGTTGCACCAGCATTTGTGAGACCAAAAGGCATTCTCACATAAACATAAGTTCCCCAAGGTGTTTTGAAGGTTGTCTTAAACTACTCTGATTCTTTTACAATTACCTGATTGTAACTAGAAAAACCATCCATCATAGACATCAAATCAGAACCAAATACCCTTTGCAGCATAGCCTCCATATTAGGCAAGCAATAGTTATCCTTCAGAGAGGAAACATTTAGATTCCTGAAGTCCACACATAATCTAATATCTCCATTCTTCTTCTTGACAGGACCAAATTTGACACCCAAGAAGAGTGCCTCACAGGCTTTATGATTCCAGCATCCTTCAACTTCATTAATTCTTCTTGCATCTTGGGTGCTAAGGTAGGATTAATTGGCCTTTGCTTTTTGCCTAAAAGGCTTAGCATCCTCCTTCAAAGGGATAATATGTTGAAACAAGTCTTCCCTATAAACCTTTAAGTCATCATATGACCAAGCAAAAGCATGCCTAAATTTTCTTAACAATTCAATCAAAGAATTTCTTACCTTGTGAGATATCTCTCTTCCAATATAAACCTTCTTAGGTGCCTCTTGTGTACTAAGGTTAATTTCATCCAAATCCATTTGATCTCTTTTCTTAGTATCTATCTAAACTCTATCCTGACTATCAAATACAGTTTCTAAAACAACAAGTCCCTTAGGAACCTTATTAGTCTTAAGTTGCAAGACTTCATTACCAAGGATAACCTCTTTTCCTTCTACAATCTCAACCAAGGCTGAACAATCTAGCTCATGACCATGATATTGATCTTCACAATTCATAAATCTCAGAATATCCTAGTCATCTTCAAAGACCTACCAATTTTCAACATTATTTGGTATACTAGGCCTAGTTTGAATTTCAACCTTGGAGACACCAGCAAATGTAGTGTCACTAGGATTAATTGCTATATTGGCTAACAAATCAGCCATTTTATTGTTGCTTCTATCCTTCCATATAATATTGAAAGCATCAAAATATTCAATCATGTCCCAAATAGTATTTCTATATTGTTTCAATCTCTTGTTCTTGGAAGCATATATTGATCTTACTTGGGACACGACTAACTCTAAATCACCCACAACTTTTATGCATTTAATTCCATGCTTGTGTGCCAACCTCAATCCTATTAGTAATGCCTCATATTCTTCTATGTTATTTGTACATGAGAAGCTTAATGTGAAAGAGAACTTGTAAGTATTCCCATTAGGAGAAATAAGCAAAATACCTGCCCCTGAACCATCTTTGTAATTTGCACCATCAAAATACATCACCCACAAATCACCCTTCTCAGATTTAACTTTTATCTCTAGAGTAATAGGTGATAGTATAGGCTCTTTTTCAAGCATAGCAACCTCTACTCTAAAAGCATTAATATCAGTATCCACAAAACATGTAGTCTCATTGTCAATACTCCTTTCAATCATGTGGCATACTCGTGGCTCCCACTCAATCTTAATAAATTGATCATCAATCTTGAAAGTTGCATAGGAAAAATCACATTGTAAACTTCCACCCATGGTAGCACTCCACTTCCTAGACAATAAAATCCGATAATGAGGAGGGATATCCACCATTGAGAGACTCATTGTCAAATTTTTCTTTGGATAGGCTGCCAATCTATAAGGCATTGCATTTATGGTCCCAATAACTGGTACTTCTCTCTGATCCATTGTACAACATCTACCTTGGACTGTATCAAATTTAAGGCCCAATTTTTCCATGATCTTGAAAGGTATGATAGTATTAGAGGCCCTTGAATCAATCATACAATCCTTTAATTTCATTCCATTCACTATGATACTCAGGAAGAATGGATCAATGTTTTCAAGACTAGCATTGATAGGGTTGTCCAAGTATATAGGTGGTATCTGAGATACCAATCCTTGAACCCCCAATTCTTTCAAGACTTTAGCCTAGGGCTCATTATATGCAACATCATTATCATGGACATTATCCACCCATGCAAGAGCTTTATCTTTATGCTCAGGGATCCTCAATAATTCTGACAAAGGAACCTTGACAATAATCTGAGATAATACAACCAACATATCAATAGGGGTGGAGGAAGGAATCTCAATCTGCACTGCTCTAGTGTTTTTATGTTTCTCTGATACATTAATTGTAGTTGTCACCTTCATTTTTTCATTTTTAGCCATTGTACTAACTGGCCTCTCTACTTCCTTCTGATTATCTTTGTCATGGACAATAGAGATATTTTTGGCTCCAACTCCCCTTGGTTCCCACTTTTTATCTCTTTCATTTTCTAACTTCACCAAGTTGTCATCTTTTGATTTGTTTCCATTGGGTCCCTTAGGATCGGTATCCTTTATAAACATTCCTATAGCTTTTCCATTGGTATCATTTGCTATCATATTTCTAGTTTGCACTTGAGCTACCATTTCTATAGTGATCCTAGCAATTTCTTATTTTCAAGGTCTTCTTAAATTCACTAGCTCTGAGGAAGAATTCATGTTACATGTCTTTTCATCAACATCATCATTATCAGAAAAAACTTCTTGATGAAATAGAGCCTTATTTTGTCTCTTCAAGCACACATCAGTTTCTTCACCAATGTCAGAATCATCTTCATATCCCAAGTATGAAGATTTCATGTTACACCCAATATTATCATGAGTTCCTTCTTGATCAGGTTCTTCAGAACCACCATCTTGGTATGCAGCCATGGACTATGCAATCACACAATGTTCTATAGATTGAGGAGACTAACAAGCTACACACCATGGTGTCTCCTCCATGACATTTATAGAAGCTCTTTGTAAAGGATCAGGGATAGATCTATCATTGTTTTCTTTTGCATCAAGGACAATAGGTTTTCCATCCTTCCATTGGGTGTTATAAGGATAATTCTGTAGCCTATTCTGCCTATTGAAATTGTTGTTGAAATAAGGCTTGTCACTAGTAGAAACCTTTTCATTTCTGACACTAAGTGTTTTTAAGTCCTTTAGTGCATTCAACACCTTATCCAACTTGTCTTCCTCTTGCTTCTTATTTCCAATATTTCTCTCATTATCCCATTTGTATTTTTTATCCCCAAACAACTTAGGGTCATCTCTTTTTCCACCTAATTTTCTTGATATTTTCATGTTGTTTTCAATATTGACAACAATCCTAAAAGCATCTCTGAGAGTTCTTGGTTCTTTTTCCCTCAAAAAATATCCCATCTTACCATCAAAGGAATTGAAGTATGTGGTTAAGCAGACATTGTCATCTAACCTCATGACTTGAAACAATTTATGCATACCCTTCTGAAATCTCATGTTGAACTCGGCTGTAGATTCATTCTAATTTTTCCTTATGGTGTTGAATTCATTCAACATGAAACTAGCATTAGGTATATCACCATATTATTCTTTGAATCATTTCTCAAAGGAATCCCATGTATCAATACATCTGTTAGGAAGTCTTTTGAACCAATCTCTAGCATCTTCCACCAAAGACTGAATAAACAATTTCATGACCACATCCTCATGTTCAACTTCATAGTCATTTAGCACATCGACAAATAACCTAAGGTGCTCCTCACAACTAATGACATTTTTGCCAACAAATTTAGGTATTTTGTCTCTTATATCAGTTGGGAAAGCATTGGGGTAACCTGGTATTCCATCAAAGGTAATTTTTCTATATCCCTCTAATTGCATAGGTCTCCTTTGAAAACTTAAGCTAGTATTTCCACTAGAATTAACATTCACATTTCCATTTCCATCCACTTGTACACTTGACTATTGTTTAGGGTCAACACCTATCTTGGTAGATGAAGTGAGTAGTGAATTATGAGTAGTACCATTACTAGATAGAGCAACATTAGAAGTTGTAGATGGCATACCTATTTTAGTAGTAGACAGTCCAAGAGTATTTGCTGATGAAGCTCTCAAGAATTGGATCTTTCTTATTTTTTCTACAATAGAAGCCTTGATTTCATCCTTCTCCAATTCTCTTGCAAGATCATCATCTTCTTTTCTTTTCCTTTCCATCTTTGTATCTTCATTTGAAAAATGTGGTGGGACCTTTGGTATTTTTACTAGTTCATTTATTTGAATCCCCACCATCTTTTCTTTTCTCTTTTCATTAACAACAATAGTAGGTTTGGTGACTACACATTCATTTGCATCACAGGGCCCTCTTTATCAAATTCATGGTCTTTCAGTTAGCACTCTCTTTCACTTCTCAAAGCATCAATATCACCGAAGACATCATGCTGTAAAGTTTTAGGAGAAGAATCAAGTGCTTTGTTTCTCTCCTTTAGATCATTAATCAATCTAAGTAGAGACTCTCTTTCTATTAATGCATTTATTTTTTCATCCTCTCTTTCTTTTTGTAATCTTTTGTATATGGCATCCTACTCTACTAATTGTAATCTCAATGCACCCAAATCATTTGGGTCTATCATAGTATCTTTAGAACTTGATGACACATCCATATCAGTAAGATTTTGATATGGGAAATGGAAAAACCTTGGTCCCATGGGTTTCCTTTTGAACATATCCTCATTAGGATCTAAATTTGGTCCAAAACCCATTTCTCTTGCTTGTACATCCTGATCTGCAGGACGTGAATCTTTGTCTTGAAACAATGCCTCTGGGGTATCATAAAAATTATCTCCAGAGCGGCCACTATCAGATTTAGAACTTTTATATTGTGAATCATCCTCATTTGAAGATGCATGTGGTGCTCTATTTCTAGCATTATTTCTTTCTCTTATAGGGGAAATAGTAGATTCCCCATCTCTTCTGATCCAACTCTTCTTTTCTGATCTAGGCAACTGCTCCAGAATAACCTTTGGATGCTTCTTGACAAAAAACCTAGTATTCCTTATTTTGTCCATGGTTTTTAATCTATAAACACTAGTTCTTAACCCTTTGAGTCACCACCCACTTTCAATGGGAATATCCTAAGGAACAAAACTTGAGAAGTCTAAAAGACAGCACAAGATGAAATTGGAGAAACACAGGAATATGCTAAAATTTCTTTTATCTCTAGACTCTCCCTAGCAGAGTCACCATTTTATTGGTTCCTCTTGTTTCCACTTGTAGATTTACACTATGATTGACAAACTAGTGTCATTGACTCTATCACCACTCCAAAATTTGCAAGAAAAAGGGCCAATGAACAAGGATCAACAAGGATCCTCCTACACTTTGAGCCTAATGCTCAAGCGCATGTACCCTTGACTCACTTCTTGAAAGGAGTCTCCAAAATATTACACATTCATGCCCTTTAAAAACTAATTTAAATATTTTATCATTTATATTTGTTTGATTGATGATGGGAAAAATACCTCTTGAGAATGGACTAGTGTCTCCTCCTAGGGTACAGAGTCACAATACAACATACATCACTAAAAATCTAACTCCAACACACCCAAATCTAGAATAAGTGCTTTACCTATTATTCCTCTCCAACCTCACACTTAGACATCAGATTCTCATTCAACCATGGATTCTCTGAAACTACCTTTAAGGATTTAATCCTGACTTTGGCAAGAACTCGAAGATATTTTCACAATATACTTTGTATACCATACATTAACTCACTTTGTGACATTAATATATAAGAATGAAAGATCAGAATAAGAAGACATACATAAGTCTAAGACTGAGATTCAAGTGCATTTCATTAAAACTTGTAGAGTCAATACATTGCAAAATAACAAAAATGCTAAGGAAAAACAAACCCTAAGTGCAAGCTCTCATTACTCAATTTTTAGAATTGACCATCAACCACTTCTACATACATCAGATAACCATTTATAGTCACTAGCGATTTGGAATCCTTCAGAAAGGATGCAACAAGCTTTAGATAGCTAGGATAGAATTAGGGTTTCAACAACCCACCAACTGGATTCAATCAAAATTTACTATAGGGGAGGAAACCAAGCAATCTCAGAGCAGAAAAAATCCAAGAATGATCTTCATTGATGGCACTATCCCTAACTGGTATGCAAGAGACTAGAAACACATCATGTTTACCCTCTGCAACACCAACTATGACGTAACTTGAATGGTCATTTCACCCACCACCATGGTGCAGACATCTTTTGCAGTCAATCATAACTTAGGCCATACTGTACTAGTGAGTGTAAAGTCATACCATGCAGATCGATCATCAAAGCATTGAATTTTTAGTCCTTCTATCACTGAGAAACCCCTAGAAAATTTGAATTTCAGGTGGCAACGGTTAATCAGCTAGTTTAAAACATGACCATCGATCTCATTCCCTTTCTGGGTAGATCAGGCGGTCCAAATGATTCACAACAATCAAAGGGGCTTTTGAAAACAACCTCGCCATACCAGCAATAGTGCAACAAATTACAATTACACATGTCAGCATTTATCTGACAATGGACGCACCGCGTCGTCAACTTAGAGCTTTGGAAAGAATCAATAGTCGTCACATGACCGCAAAGGAGAAAAGCTTGCCTCATGATCATGCGACAATCATCAATCTCAAAAGGTATCTGATTGTCAGGCCCCACTGACAAACTCCATGTCACCAACCCATTGCCAATCAAGAACAAGCACATCTAAAACACTTGACAATGGACCCATCTGTCAGTAGCCATTGCCTCACAGAATATCAGACAGTTGTTCGGATGCCGCAATGATTAACATTCAGGTACTTTTCCCTTGCAAGAAAGTGACAACTATAGATTATGACTGCACTTTAACTACTTCCAAACTAAGACCACCAGACAAAACACTAACCGCTCGCTAGGTTGCTAAAGGCTAAGGAATTAACTGCCAAAATCAAGAGACCCTACGAACACACAGTCACCCAATCACTGAATGAAAAACTTAATTGCCCAAGAAACTAGAGATCAAGCCACTAAAATAATAAGAAAAGTTGGGCCACACACAATTGCAGCACTGCATATAGGAAATGTCGATGTTAAGGAAGAACTGGGAGCATGCAAAGCATCAAAAACAACCAAGGTTTTATGACTGAGACAACTTTAGAACCCTGTGACATAAGCTACTTTCTGTAGATCTTCAAATAGTGATATGTCACTTGTTTCTACCCTTCAGGACATGCGCCATTAACCCAACCCTAGAAACTTAATAATCTATCACATGCTAAGGGTGCAAGCCAAGAAACATCATATACTTAACTCACAAGTTAAAAATGTGTCACAACTAGGGCATGGTAGGTCACCTAGATTTTCACATATTAGACCATGTGCCCTGGACTAAAGCATACTGACATGAAAAAAAACCCCTAGACAAGGGTGCAAATGATGAAACATTTTATATCATGCACGCACATAAAAACAAGCTTGCAGGTCGGGTGGGACAATTTCAAGAAAATTGCGAGGATAAGACCAATTTCATAGGATTTTGGCTTTGACAGGAAAATGGACTAACAAAAGGTAATTTCACTTCATTTTTGAATTTAACACTATTTTTTTCTTAAAAGGTGGAAAACCAAAAATCAAAAGTTAAAGGATGCTCTCGTAGAGAGTATGACAAACTTTTTTGGATGTCATGCATTTGAGAAGGGTAAGCTCCTTCAAAAAGTCAGGTTATGTTTGAGGTATATTAAGGATCAGTACAAGTGTACATTAACCAAAAACCTAAATCACCAGCGCCCCCCTTGCATTCCTGATTTATAGTGGAAATCTCTTATTCTGGATGCGAATGAGAAAACTGAAATAAAAAAAGGAATACACCACTAGAGAACGGAAGAAGGTATGTGATACTGTTAAGAATGTAATTGTGTACTAAATAATCTTCATATTTATATGAACTAACATATTTCAATCTCTTCATAGATTGTCTAACACATCAAAGGCAACAAAGGCAAGACTACAAAAGCATGGGCAACACAAGCTAGGCTCTGGTGGTTATTCCAAACTTTCTGCATGAGTTGTAAGTGTTAATATTGTCAGAATTAAATGAGGAAAAATAAAATTTGTAGATGGATTTTAACACTAAAAATAATACTTTGATCTTTATAATATTTATTTATAATTTGAAATCTTTTTTGTTTTGATGAAAAAAAAATAAAAAATTTGACGATACCAAACAAAAATGTAGGGTGTGGAGTTCAATATAAGTCTCATAGAAGAGGACAAAAGAATTGGCTTCCAACAAGGCTATAAAGCCATGGCATAAATACTAAGAAGTGCACAAGGTTCTACTGATGGATCCTTCATGGTAAGTAAGCTAAATAGATATTATTTCAAATTTAATTATTTACCAATTAGTTTATTTGATGTTAAGTTCCAACATAAAGTGAGTAAATTTGTTTTAAGTAAGAAAACAATGATAACATGAATGCATATAAATTGAAATGCAGCCTACCAATTCTAGCCATATAGAACCTGTGCATGTTGATGACAATGAGGATGTGCATTAGAGTAATACAAGTAAACATCTTAAATTGATTGTAGTAATACAAATTTAATTGCAATTGGTGTTTGGATTAATATAACAATTTGTATTGCAGTTGTAGAGAGTGTAGAGGCCGCTGTTAATGAGCAGGTTAAGGTTGAGGCTGAGGCCAGACAAACTAACCTTGATGTTGATGATGTGACTAGATTAGGTAAAGAGCTATACTATTATGGTCTTTAAAGTACTGAAATACTCTAAAATGTTTTTAATGTTTTTAATTTAACCCTTTTATATGTTATTGTAGATGACCCCCCTTTCATCAACAAAGAACTAGGCGTGCATTGAGATCTAATGAGAGGGGAGATGATCATGATGATATCGATGCTCCTCTTAGTGATTACTTCTTCAAAACTAGAAATCAAAAGAAAAAAAGAAATGATTGTCATCTATGCACCTTAATTGATAATGATTGATTTTTATATGCCAATGAATTTAATTATGTGGTATTAAATGTTCATAAATTTTATAATGTGTTAATGAATGTTACATTTTATTAATGTGTTAATGAATGTTATCATGTGATAATTAATCAATGTTAATGAATGTTATCATGTGATAATTAATGAATGTTACATTTTATTAATGGATGAAATAATGAATGAATGTTAGATCAGGGAATTTAGAGTGATGTTAGGGGGGGGGGGAATGAGCTTCCACCTTCATGTGGTTGGCCCTATTTAGTACAGAATATAAAACTATTCTCAAAACAAAGTGAAGCTCAATAAGATTATTCCTTATATAGGGTCTCAAGTGTAGCCTTTATCCCACTCTCAACATTGCAAGGGTTCAAGTGGTATTCTGAGATTGGTTTCTCCATCTCCCACTGACATCTTGTCTTTCTCCTAAGAACTCTTACTGAGATTTGATACATGGATGAGTAGAAGATGTCCCTTACAACTTGCACATATATAATATTTTAGATCTAGGGAACAAATATACTACAACATAGAATGAGCCAACTTGAATCTATAGTTTCTTCATTCACAATGAAAATTCAAATTAAAAGAAATATTTTAGATTTAATATTCATATTCATCTTCATAATGATCATAGCCATCATGGTCAGCATTTGGTTCAACTTCATTTGAACCACACTCCATGGCGGGTACCATTAGGCATGGAGTGTGGTCATACCCATGTTACCATAATAATGAGTTAGCCTATAAAATTATGAATAAAATACATCATATATCATATTTATAATACTACAGGTGCACCTGGGATTGGCCCAGTCACCCAAGTTCCTACCAAAGGACCAAGTCAAACCCAAAGGAGAACAAAAGTAGAATCAGAACCCAACCTCAAACAAAGAATCGGATAACTTGGATTTTTTCTAATTCAAGTTTATTTTTGAATTCTTCTCCAATTCCAACTTGATTATTCCATATTTTGTTTTCCAATTTTCCTTCTTCCTCACTCCAAATTATGTTATGTTTTTATTTCCTTTTACTAATTGTGCTATTTTGAGGATCACCACCCATGACTTCGTTAAGATGATGAATGTTGTCAATGCCTTTATTACCAAGGAATCACAACCTTCCATTAATGAATATTAATGAGCATTGTTTTCTAATGGTAATCATTGTTTGTGTATGTTGATCACCCAATTTTTTGGCTATGATTTGCATATTGTGAGGTTTGTCAGAAGTGGGGGTATGACATGCTGGTTGGATTATAACATATTGACACTTACACCATGAAGAACACAAATGATTAAATAGAAAGAGAGGACCAACTGAACCATCTTGTGGTCAGGCTATATCACATTGAGAAACAACTTTAGGACTCAAGAATCAAAACAAGCAAAGAATGAATGTAAAGCTTACATAGGTAAAACAAAATTTAACTCTAGAAATTATTCAATTTGGCCAATTCACCTGTACTAGAACTCAATGAATTCAGGATACATCAAATAGAAGAAATTTTTCTTCAAGACCATGAATGATCAACAACATTCCATTATTATATTGAAAAGATTTTACATCAGAAAACAAAACACTAATCTATATTATCATTAAGCCATAAAATATGTCTTTAAAGTTTAGAAGCATCAATAAAATGTTCAAGAAACATAGTACTATCCAAAATGAATACCCTCCAAATGATTATGATTATGTTGATGTTGATGTCTATAATTTATGTCTAATGATTATGATTATGTTGATGTTGATCTCTATAATTTATTTCACTTACTGATGCTTACCTAGATTGAATTTTGAATTGCCAAGCTAGAGAACACTTTCAAAGTTTAGGGTATGTTCTACATGATACTCTTAGTTACAACTCAAATCTAGATCAACATATTTTTGATGTTTGGCAACCCACTGTAGAAACTCATCCACAGGTGAAATTTAATGTTGTGAATCTTGGCATTATTAATATTATTACTTTTCCTCATGTTTCATATTTGTGAAAATATTTCTTGGCACTATCTTCTTTTTCAATTCCTATATTTGTAGCTTTTTAGATCATTAACATAAGCATTACATGTCTTTGTTCAAATTTTATTCTAACACTATATTATATCTTATTCTTATTACAAAGTTCTTTGTTGTGGGTAGGAGGTCAATATTCATTGTCTTCATTGTGGGGGATAGTGAAGATTTCTCTAACAAATAGCAGGTCTTCTTTAGTATCTTATAATAACATGCTAAATTGATAAAGGTGTTATGTGCATTTAATCTACCAATTACTAATAGATTAAGCATATTATTACTATGCTTAATGTTCCATTCAAATGCATTTAACACAAAAAACAAATTTACAAAATTGAACCAATGGTATGTTTACAACAAAGGTCTCTAAACTGATTTCTTGCCCTTTCAATGGTTTCCAAGATGTGTTGAGGAGTTTGATCCTTGTTTAATGTTAATTGTTCCTGCACAATCCACTCATACAACAATGAAATGCTATGTGGAAGGGATGGTTGATAGTGTTCCTTGAGGGAAGGGGGATTGTGAAAGACTTTTTATCATTGTATTGTGTATTTCCAATATGTTTGGATGAAGGGAAGACTAGGATAATGAAGGATCACTCACTAATTGCATGATAACCAAGTTTTGAAGGGTCACTAGTTGAGGGGATAGTCAAGGTCTGGATGATTGGGCCATTGGAGGCCCCTATTTTTTTTATTAATTTATATTCAAATTGGATGCATGGATTTCTTGTGAATTATCAGCTGCTATGTATCCTGTAACTGCATCCATAAATATGCATATACTTCTCTAGGGTTGTAAGCGACTTAGGGATCAAAATAGAGAAAATAAATCAAAATCGTTCTTTGTCCTATTTACTTTTAAACAAGTCTCAACTATCAATGATACAATACATTTGATGCCCTAAGCTATCAATACAAATGGCACCTAGCTAGAAGCTCATAGGCTATCCATTTGATAACCACAGTCAACATTTCAAAAAAATGGATATCCTTGAGCACAAGCACCAATAACATCAAATAATGGAGTTAAAGCATGAGCTAGGGCATGACACCAGTAGAATGCAGTCATTTCAGTGAGCATCTTAGCAATATATAATGGCATCATTAAACATGCCATTAATATCAACAAACGTGAATCCAAATATTTGAAAACCAATGGCATGTTTACAACAAAGGTCTAATAGAACTCCCAACAATTCTTAAACATATTTTATCTAATATGATGAATTCTTAAAAAATTAAGGTTGGAGTAGACATATTTATCACACATTTTTTTGTGTGGTACAAGGAAGATTTGGCTAGGTCAAATCTTCCTTCATGCTAGCAGTCTACAGAATTAGACCTTTATTAACAATTCATCATATCAGATAACTAGTATGTTTAAGAATTGTTGGGACTCATCCTTTGATGTGTATTAAACATAATATAATTTTTAGCATATTATTATCATTCTATTTCTTTTTTGTAAACATGCCATTGGTTTAGTTTTATGACTTCACTATTGTATGAGTGGATTGTGCAGAAATAGTTAACATTAAACAAGGAGCAACTCCTCAACACATCTTGGAAACCATTGAATTCAATAATAAATGAAACCTAACACCAACCCTATTCATTCCATTCACTTCTACCAAGAATAAAGCATTTAATCCATTCAATTTTACATATAATCATTAGACAGTTACATTTTCTGACTGTGTAGAGGAACAATCATGACCAAAATGATCAAAAGTACTTTCACCCTTGCACAAGCTATTCTAAACTTCAAGTAAAATGAGAAATATGCTATATCAAATCATTCACATTCATAGTAACCATTTAAACAATCATTTTGTCAATGAACCCTCTGACTGTACCCCTGCGATAGAGAAAGGAAACCTCAAAATAGAGAAAGGAAACTTAGTAAAACTAGTCTATGTCATTGTTTGTTAGGGTACAATCATGATAAGTGCCTCTCAAACCTCTCCAAATATGTAAGATTATCTTTAAATACTTTATTGATCTCTTTTAAATATTAACCAAATCAAACCTACATTTGAATCCACACACAATAACCCCAAAATGAAGGGTTTTGTATCCTTTAATGAATCTCAGTCACTAGTAACACATGGACAGTCAAACTAGTAGTCTCCAAATCATTCAATAAGTGAATATGAATGTTTGAAAACTTTCCTCTCAACTTCCCCAACCACTCCTAATCGGTTAGAGGGATTAGTTGAGTGTTTAGACACTAAAACTTCTCATGCAACTCCCAAAATTTCTCATATAAAATAAAATTAAATCCATTTATGAATTAAATCTAGTATGCCAAAGGACTAATCCCAACAATTCTTAAATATACTTTATCTGATATGATGAATTGTTAATAAAGGTTTAATATACAATGGTCATGCCAGTAATATCAACAAATGTGAATCCAAACATTTCAAAACCAATGGAATGTTTACAACAAAGGTCTAATAGAACTCCCAACAATTCATAAATATACTTTATCTGATATGATGAATTCTTAAACAATTAAGGTTGGAGTAGACATAGTTATCACATAGTTTTTTGTCTGGTACAAGGAAGATTTGGCTAGGTCAAATCTTCCTTCATGCTAGTAGTCTACAAAATTAGACCTTTATTAACAATTCATCATATCAGATAAAGTATGTTTAAGAATTGTTGGTATTGGTCCTTTGGTGTGTATTTAACATAATATAATTTTCAGCATATTATTATCATTCTATTTCTTTGTTGTAAACATGTCATTGGTTCAGTTTTAATCTATTGGTGTCATGCCCTAGCCCATGATTTATCTCCATTATTTGATGTTATTGGTGCTTGTGCTCAAGGATATCAATTAACTATTTTGAAATGTTGACTGTGTTTATCAAATGGAAAAAATAGAAAAAAAAACATTTAACCCGATTTCTTTTTTACAAAACTGAACCAATGGCATGTTTACAACAAAGAAATAGAATGATAATAGTATGCTAAAAATTATATTCTATTTAATACACACCAAAGGACCAGTTCTATGAAATTTCCAATCACATAGCATTTCACTATTGTATGGGTGGATTGTGTAGGAACAGTTAACATTAAAGAAGGAGAAAACTCCTCAACACATCTTGGAAACTATTGAATTCAATAATAAATGAAACCTAACACCAACACTATTCCTTCCATTCACTTCTACCAAGAATAAAGCATTTAATACATTCAACATTACATATAATCATTAGAAAGTTACATTTCCTGACTATGTATAGGAACAATCATGACCAAAATGATCCAAACATTTTAAAATAGTGAATTGATATCCTTGAGTACAAGCACCAATAACATCAAATAATGGAGATAAAGCACAGCCTAGGGCACACCACTAGTAGAATGTAGTCATTTCAGTGAGCATTCAAGATCAAATAAAATGTAATGGATTTGAAATTTGCGGTCGAATATGATGTCAGAGGCTCAAAAGACATTACCTGTCAAAGATACCAATAAAAGATGAAGAAATCACATACCTTCTCTCGTGCTCAGCTTTCACGAAGGAAGATTTGGTAGCCAAATCTTTCTTGTACCACACGAAGAACATGCCATTGGTTCAATTTGGTAAATTTGTTTTTTGTGTAATTAGTAATTGGCAAATTAAATGCAAATAACACCTTTATCAGTTTAATTAACATGTTATTATCATATCAAATAAAGTATGTTTAAGAATTGTTGGGACTAGTCCTTTGGCATGTATTAAATAGAATAGAATTTTCAGCATATTATTATCATTCTATTTCTTTGTTCTAAACATGCCATTGGTTCAGTTTTCTAAATTTTTTTATTTTTTTTGGAAAAACTTTATATTTATATTAATAAAAATCAACTGGTTCAAAAGGGCTCCTAGAGAAAGAACTAGGAAAGAAAACTCTATTCGTGACCCATCATAGTACACAAATAAGGCCTAGATTGAGGAAAAATATCTAGGAACCCCAAGACCCCCCAAGGCCATGAAAAGCCTGCTTACAGATTACATATGCTCATCCCATATACAAAAAGATCCAGGCCCAAAGGCATATAGAAAACTCCCTATTACAAAATTTTCCCATGAGCAACCCAAATACAAAAAGGCTTGGCCCAAAGCCATATGAAGACCCCTTATTACAAAATTTCCCAAGATCCCTCCAAAAAACATGCAGTAGTAAATATATATTACATGGTATTATGAAGAGACCTACGCTACCCTAAACAAAAACCAAAATAAAAATTGGTTATATAGTATAATGAATACAATATGAGACCACCCTGATAATTGGATTTGAACTTTGAAGAAAAAATAGGCATAGTAGCCAAGAGAAGCAGCACTGAACAAGATGTGCCAAGAAGCAGTGTATAAAATGTATCAATAGCCGAACATGATCAGAAACCCCAAGTATCATCAAAGCCATGAAAAAATTCTTCAAAGACACCTTGATACGGTCATCTACAAAAAAAGTCATTAGTACAAAAAATTATCTCGGTAATGCCATAAGAAAATTATGAAGCACCTTCACAACCAAACTATGAAGGGGGAGTGAATAATAGGGAACTCCATAAATGATTTTCTTGTTTCTGTAAAGCAACCTCCAAGCCCAAGGCATTTAGGGATGAGTCTTAAGAGGAGAAAGAGTTAGCAACACAATAAGCTACACCTAAAAGAGGACCAACATTATGTGGTAGAGAATTACCACCTTCAAAAGAAGAAGAAATTATTGGAGGCACCAAAGGATGGGCATGAGACATTAAACCGAGAACAACATAAGTTCTTGTGAAAGCTTTACTTCTGTAAGCAGGCTCGAAAGGAACCCTGTTGAGAGCACAATCAAGAGGCATAATGGTAGATGATGAAAAACAATCTTTGATTGTGGCTAACATGATTACAAACTTATCATAATTAAAAAAAAATGTCATGGAAATATTCCCCCAATGAGGGCATCACCCTGCCAAAAATTATAGCCTTCCACTGCTAAGAGCAAAGAATTATTTTGAAGAAAACAAGGTAAAATGACAATATTGGCAATATTAGAAAACAAAGACCAAGATTGCAATATGTCAAGTAAATTGGAGCAGAAAATGGAAAGCAATTGGGAGGGGAATATGATCTATTTAAATTGAGGAGATAAAACCCACTCACCAATAAGCCTTTGAATGCACCTACAACATTTTGGACAATGAATGACAAAGATGGAAGCCAATGAGTCATCATATATAATACCTTCAAATGGAATTTTCAATTTTGATGGTTTAAAACAAACTCAAAGATTGAAGGGGCTAAATTCATCAAAAGACCTGATAGAAGCCATGAGGAGAAAGCTACAAAGTATGCAAAGATAAATCACACAATAACATTTATAAAGAGGAAAAAACATCATAAGGAAAGATGGGCCTTCAATGTAATGAATGCAGTAGTCATTTAGCTAGTCCTGTATAGGGAATAAGTGATCATAAATGAAATAAAATCTACTACACAAGGGAGATAGATTTAGAAGGTCATGTGACATTGCTATCGAAAAGATATCCTGCACACTAGAAATTAATATAGGAGGTTAGAATTGTGCAAGAATTAAATGAAGTGCAAAGGAAATGATATGCCGCATGTGAAATAGAAATAAAGGGGTACTCATTACATGATGCAACTTGAAAAAGGTGTCATGATCAATTAATAATTGGCACAAACATTAGAGTAATAACAATCCTAAAGTACTCATTAGCTAATGCAACTCGAAAGGGCAACCTGATCATTTAATGAATGACATAAGCATTATTATTAGTTGAAGAAAAGATTAGAATACCCACCTAGCTATGTAAACCTATGAAATATGCTAAATTAGGGTGATTCATGTGATATTAAATCAAAAAATTGAGGGAATGAAGTTGAAGAAACTGTAATAGAAGGATAAGAAAAATGAAGACCATTAGCACCATGATTAGAAAGCATGTCTGCTAGCTTGTTTCCCTCTTTGAAAACATGGGAAACATAACATTCGGATAAAGAATCTAGAAAAAACCAGATCTGAGATAAAATGTAATGAATATGTCTTGCAAATGAATATCTTTTCACACAAGCATTTATGATTACCAAAGAATCCCCTTCCACATGAAGGGATTTAATATTTAGTTTTTTGTAGCTATAAGACCATATAATAGTGCATAAGCTTCTGCCAAATTATTAGTCCCTAAAGGAATCAGTTAAGCCTCAAAGAAAAGGGGATAACCATATGAGTCCCAAAAAGAAAAACCAACACCATAATTCCCTGGGTTCCCTCTCGAGGAGCCATCAAAATTTAGTTTAATAAATCCATATTGAGGAGGGGACCATATAATTGAAGCTCTGGTTTGAAGTCTATCTTTAGTGCAGAGAGGAAAAGGTAGAGTAGGGAAAACCAACCCCTTCCATTTCTGCATAATGATACCATCCCAAGAAAGAAATCCTCGACTATCCCTATATTTAGAGATGTAAGAATTTGAGACCTCAACAATAGACTGATGAATCCTATTTAGAATTGCATCAATCAATGAAACAATATTGCAAAAAATCCTTTTGTTTCTCTCCCACCAAATGGACCACAAAATTAGCGATGGTGCACAAATCCAAATACATGAAAACATAGCCTTTGGAAATAATGTTGGCCAAGACTGAAACAAATTCCAAATAGAATAAGGAAGAGGCATAGAAAGATCAAGTTTATTCATCACAAAGGTGCAACAAATTTTAGCAAAAGGGAAATTCAAAAAAAGATGATCAGTTGATTCCTGAGCTTGACCACAAAGGACACATTGGAAGGCATTGGCAATATTAAGTCTAGCCAACCTTTCGCTAGTAAGGACTTAGTTTTTAAGAACAAGCCAAGAAAAACAACCTACTTTAGGAAGAGCTGAATTATGCCAACAAAATAAATAAGCTCTATGTTTGACTTTATTATTATGATACGACTAAGCCATCTCATATCCAAGTTTAATTGAAAAGTTTCCATTAGGAGATGGGGCCCAAAAAGATGGTTAGGGGCTTTAGAAAAGACAATGACCTGGTTAGAAATAAATTGGTTAGCAGATTCAGCAAGTTGAGGATTGATAGGGAGAGAAACAAAATCTTTCCAAACAACTATCCCCAAATGAATATATACTGCAGATACATAATTAACTTATTTATGACCACAATGCAAAGAGGCCACTTCCCAAATGTCTAAAAAAGGCTGAATGGTATTCAAAGGTGGCAAGGCATTCCATGAATCAAGCTAGAAATTAACTAGTTCACCATTATGAACTTCCCAAGACACAAAATAAGTAACAATATGCCTGGATTTAGTCATAAAATCCCAAATAGCTAACCCTTTTGGCAGGTCAAGTACATATATAATTCTGGAGGGATCTAAATTATCTAAGTATTTTTCTTGCATCAATTTGCACCTTTTAATATTAGGCTAAGCATACATTTTCCAGACCAGCTTACCACCAAAGGCTAGATTCTGAGAGGACAAATTATGTAACCCCACACCATTTGTGGTTAGAGAATTAGACATATCTGTTAGAGATACAAGGGGTATCTTTTTTTCTCTAGTCATATTAGATGTCCAAAGGAAGTCATGGATAAGATTTTCAATTTTATTAAGAATTGATTTAGGTTCTTGGAGGACATAAAAATAGTAATTAGGGATTGCTAATAACACAGTCTTAATTAATAAGATCCCACCAGAAAAGAGAAAACCATCTAGCTTTCCAAGCCAGGACTCTAGATTTGATACGATTAACAACTGACTGCCAATAGACCGATTTATTTGAGCCTGTAAAAAATGGAATTCCTATATAAGTGGATGGGAGATCATCCAAAGGGAATTCTAACACACTAACAATCTTATCAAGAATTTTAGGTTTTGTGTTGAAAATATACACCTTAGACTTATGGATATTGATTTTTTGACCAGAAACTGAAGTATAAAGATCCAACACCTATTTTACCTACTTTGCTTCTTGAACATAAGCCTTTCCAAAAAAAGTGTGTCATCAGCAAACAACAAATGTGTGACTAAAATGGAAGTACCAATAATAGGTATACCTAACCATGACCCAGACTCATGAGAGGCAATAATGGAATGACTCAATGCTTTTTCCATGATGATAAATAGAAAAGGGGACAAAGGGTCACCTTGCCTGACACCTTGGGATGATGGAAAAAAACCCACTAGTGAATCATTAATTAGAATTGAAAAATAAGCTCTAGAAATGCAAGCTTTGACCCATTTACACCATTTCTTTGAGAAACCAAACTTAAGCAAAACTTGAAACAAGAAAGCCCAATTAATCCTATCATAGGCTTTCATCATATCTAGCTTGATGACAAAGGAAGGAATAGAATGTTGAGAAATGGAGTGCAAGGTTTCATGTGCAATAATAGCCCTATATGTAGTCTCCCTACCTAAAATAGAGCCACCTTGCTCTAAAGAGACAATCCTAGGGATAATGAGTTGTAATCTTAAGTAGATGGCCTTAGTGACAATTTTATAAATGGTATTACAAAGTGAAATAGGATGATAGTCAGCAAAGGTCTGAGGGTCACTATTTTTTGGTATAAGGACAAGATTTGTACTATTAAAGGATTTCAACATAGCTGAATTCTTTCTAGACTCTTCCAACACAACAAGAAGGTCAAAATAGATGACATCCCAAGTTTTTTGAAAAAAGAGGCCAGTAAAACCAGTTGGGCCAGGGGCTTTATCAGGGGATAAAGAAAACATAACTAATCTAACTTCTGAAAGGGTAAATGAGGCCATTAAACCAAGGTTATCCTGAGATGTGACAACATGAGGGATGTAATTAAGAAGATCATTTAAATTATCATCATCAGGTTGGGGAGAAGCTAGTGGGGAAGGAAGATTAGAGAAAAAGTTGACTCCCTCTTGGTGAATGTCCTCAACTTTAGAAAAGGTATTCCTTGAATCATTTTTAATGAAAAATATTGACTTAGCCGCCTTTTTCTACTTTGATGATGCATGAAAAAACTTGGTATTCTAATCTCCTAGTTGTAACCAAAGTTCACATGACTTCTGCCTCCAATATTCTTCCTCTCAAGCACAAAGCTTAGTCCATTTGACCTGAAGAAGTTTTTGTTTCTCGAATGATTAAGGATCCAAACCATTATCTATGATATTTTGATTAACTTCAGCCAAATCTTTTTCTAATTTTGATTTCTAAATGAAAATGTTTTTAAATACATTAATATTCCATGCCTTAATCAAATTTTTGACATATTGCATCTTTTTGAACAAATGAAACATCATGGAACCCTCCACAGGAGGAGAGGAAAGCAACCATTGTTTAAGAAAAGATACAAAGAGTGGGTGTCTAAACCAAATAGATTCAAACTTGAAGGAGGATTTACTAGAAATTGGGACATGCACAGAGGAAACTTCAATCAAAAGATGAATTGGAAAATGATCTGAATCAAAAAAAGGTAATATATCCATAGAAAAAGTAAAGTTTTCCAATTTCCAAAGTTGAGAAGCCAAAAATTTGTCCAGTCTAACTACTATTTGCAGGAAACTTGATCTATGATTGGTCCAAGTGTAGGAACCATTTCTAGGAGTAATATCAAATAGATCATTATCTTGCACAAAGTTATTAAAATCAAAGATTGTATGAATTGGGGGAGCAATGCCTCCTTTTTTGTCATTATCACTCAAAGTGGCATTAAAGTCTCCTGCTAATAAAAAAATTGAATTAGGGAATTGTTGAATAGTATCAGTTAAAGATTGCCAAAGATGCAGCTTGGCTGCCAAGGAAGTAGGGCCATAAATGTTGATAATAAAAAAAGAGATATTAAAATGTTTGACACTAACTAGCTTCCAGCTAGGCCCAGACTATAATGGGAAGATTAAAATCTTCTTATCATCCCAAAGGATGGCTAACCCTCTAGATGCACCCACTGCTAGAACAAAATCATTTTTCCATCCAAACCGTTTACCCACAGATACTTTGAAGTTATCAACAGACTCAGTTTTGTAAATACATTTTCTGTGTTAAATGCATTTTTCATGAGGAGGGGTCTTCTTCTGAGGAGATTGATGAAGATTGTGCACCTCAAAAACCAATTCATAAGCTACCAATCATGTTTTCTATTTGCTTATATTTTTGGATTGGTAAGTCTCCTTATAAGTTTCATGTCCTTTCTTTTGATTACTAAGGATGAGATATATATCTTACATTTAACATTCAACCTCTTTACATTTTAGAACATGTAGTGTGTTTTTTGATGATTTTTCCAAATCAACTTTTAACATAAACCAAAAACACCAAACTGATATCTTGCCCTTTCAACTTGACAAAATATTTTCATTTGACCAATAACTACAAGCAACTGAATGATAAATCCACATACATGTATCTTTGTAAAATACCTGGAACATCAAAAAGATGGCTAAGTGGCTGTTGCCATGATTTTTATCTACTGAATATGGGAAAAAAAAAGAACCAAAAAGAATCGAATAGAAAACATGATTGGTCATTTTAGAGAGCATTCATGATCAAATAAAATGCAATGCCTTCTCTCACTCTCAATTAGCTTTCACCCACTCATTTTCTCTACAATCAAAATAAAAATGATTTGGCCATTTCAAAATAGTGAATCGATATCCTTGAGTACTCGCACCAATAACATCAAATATTTTGATTTGTGGGTACCCTAATGTTGGAAAGAGTTATTTTATTAATAATATTACTCTGCAAGCTTGAAGAAGTGGTATATTTTGGCAAATGAAGACTAGAAAGATGATGATATTCCTAAGATCATGGATGGACACAATGTTGCAGACTTAATTGATCTAGATATCTTGTAGAGGCTTGAAGAACTAGAGAGGGAATAATGGCTTAGGATGGTAGATAAGGGTGATGAGGATGATGAGATGGGGGAAGTGGAGTTGAATCCTGATGAAAAGGAAGCTCTGGTTGCAATTAGGAAGAAGAGTAAGATGCTTATCGTCTAACACAGATTGAAGAAGAGTACTGCAAAGAGAAGGCCTACCATACCAAGGAAGTTTGATAATATCAAGGAATATGGCTTAAACAAAATGGGAATACATCTTTCTAGCTTGGGCCTGGATCCTTTGACAATTGGGGTAGGATCCAGACCCAGGCTAGAAAGATGTCTTCCTTTCTATTGTGGATAGGCTCTACTACTGCAACAACTACAGACTATGATGTAGATATCATAATAGCTGAGAAACATAAATGTAGGCATCATGGTCACAATTTTTTGGAGACACAATATAATTAACTAGTATACCCAAACAATGAAAAGCAACCACTACTCCTTCGATTCCAAGTTGACGTTGCAAAATCCAAAAACCATAGATAAGGAATCTATGGTTTTTGGATCCCACAGTGTCAACTTGGAACCAGAGGAGTAGTGGTTGCTTTGCATTGTCTGGGTATACCACTCAATTATTTTGTTTCTCCAAAAAAATTTGACAATGATGCCTACATTTATGTTTCTTAGTTGGTGTGTCCAAGGACCCCTTATGACCCTTTATGACCCTTTACGATCTCCCTAAGAATATATCTTAGAGGTCTTAAAATGTCATAAAGGGTCATAAGAGGCTCCTAGGAGGGGCCAGATGGGCTTCCACCTTCACGTGGTTGGCCCTATTAAGTAGAGAATGTTAAACTATTCTCAAAACAAAGAGAAGCTCAATAATTTAAGGTCTCAGTCCACGGAGATGATGAAAAAATGACAAGAATCAATGATGGAGAGTTTTTACATTCTAAGAAGATGTATATGGAGTGGAGGCCAGATTGAGTACCAGTGTAGAGATGATGGTTTAGTAAGCTGTCTATAAAACCTTCACAAATATCCCTTCTTTGGTCTCCACTCATACCTCTTCTCAGAATCTAGAAACTTTGGATACTGTTTCTCATCCATGCACGAAATGTGCTAGTGATCATATAAAATTACTTTAGGCCTCTAGTATTGATGAGCTGCACAAGTGTAAAATGTTTTTGTGAGACTAGGATCAATTATATTGGATACTGTGTAGTGTACATAAATGCAAGGCGGTGATTATTCTCGATGATCAATGGGTATAAGTCTTCCAAGCCTTACCCAGTAGCTAGGACTAAAGATAACACAGCTCAAGAGACCATCATAGTTGGTCTCTTTCTTTGGTCTATATTATTGACAAATTTTTTTACCTTTCATTAGCTCATCAAATTCGGGGATTTGAAAGAATTTAATAGAATATTTTCATGTATAATGTACATTATTTTAGTTTGATGTTGAATGAATTTATATACTTCACACACTTGTATACTATGAGGATGGTCATAAAGAAACATCCCCTCCAATGGCTTGAGTAATGTAGGCCATGGGAGGAGATGCTTCTTTATCATCGTCCTCATAGTCTACAAGTGCATGAAGTAGATAAATTCATGCAACATCAACTTAAATAATATACGTTATCATGAAAATATTCTATTAAATTCTTTTAAATCCCCAAATTTGATGAGCTAATGAAAGGTAAAACATTTTGCCAATAATATAGACCAAAGAAAGAGACAACCTATGATGGTCTCTTAAGCTTTCTTATTTTTAATGTGCACATCTGTCACTTTTTAGACACTAAAGAAAATTCTTTCGACGGTGGTGCTATACATCAAATGGAGTTTCCCATCGGAGTGCACTACCACCCATCACTTGTCTGACAGATATAATGTTGGAGATAATTTCTTTTCGATAGATAACTATAGCAAGAAAGCTATATACCCTATGGGTATACCTGTCAGAGATATACTACCATACCGTCACTCTTCCAACTGGTCAATGTTAGAGATATCTCCTTTTTGACAAATACATGTGACAAGAATTCTATAGCACTGACATGTCTACCTATCAGATGGTGGCTGCAGATCTATCACTCTTCCAACAGTTATAATGTTGAAAAGTACTTCTTTTCAATAGGTAGTTGCGACAACCATGCTATATCTCTGATGGGTCTTCCTAATGGAGAGTTATTGTCGACTCATCGCTATTGTGGAAAATATATATGATGGGACACCTACATGGGTTGTCAGAGTTTTTGATAAGTTGACTGTAAGAAATTTCATAACAAAGCTGGTATTCATGTGCAAGTTTCCAATGGAATATGGTGTTGGAAAAGTGATGGTTATCTCATCCATCGCAACTTCCAATGCAAAAATTTTGACGGACATATATGTCAAAATGTTGACAAATAGGCATTGCAAATACGATAAATGGCCATCAAAATTTGGCCTCAAATGTACTAGTGTGAAGATGATATGGTTGGTTGTGATACTGATTTTTCATGTTGAAAACAAAAGTGGTGAGTCATGTTCTAATTCAGATTCTGAATTTTCTTTCTCTGTTGAACATGTATGTGAAGATGGATGTGATGATATGTCTTGTGAGATTAATAATGTATTATTTGATGAAGGCATTTATTTGAAACAGTCGGCTCTTTGTTTAAATGATTATGAGAAACAATTCCATGTAGTTTCTAATCCATTGTTTGAAGAATGTGCCTAGGAAGTGGAATTTGTTGAGGGTAGCTCATTTTTTGAATTTGGTATTTTAAATATGGTTGAGCTTGAATTTCCATCTCCAATGTAGTCATTTGGAGGAAAGGTAATGCAAGGTGAGTTTTTTTCGTTTGATGAGAGTGCATTACATGATGATGGTTTAATTCTTCTACCACCAAGCATTGAGAATAATGAAGATGAATTGATTTGTTGTGTGGATTGTGTGAATCATCCTTGTGTGGATAAAAGTGTGATTTATCAAGAGAAATAAGATTTGATAAATCTGAAGGGTTTGATTCATGAGGATGTTTCAGTTTCCTTGGCTAAAATGAATGAATTTGAGTATAGTTGCTTTTATTTTGATATGCAAGTGTGCTTTGAAGATGAGCTAAATGTTCATAGCCAAGAAGAGAAGGTATCAGTTGTTTGTCCCCTTTCATATGTTTCAATTTATGATGATTTTGATGATACATGTTTTTTGAAAAGTGAGTTTGTTGAGGGACATAGAAGGGAAGGCATAGGTGATTTTAAATTTGAAGTTATTCTACAGCCTATGCACAATGGTGTTTTCTATCATAATGAATTTAGTGGTTGTTTCAGATTGCCGACTGAGTTTGAAAATAGAAACTGAGTTTTTGAAAGAGGTAAATGTTGAAGTTTCTTTGGCATGTTGAAACCGCATGTGTATCTTATGTATATTTTGTACAATGGTGTTCATGCTTTCAATAAGGAGCCAATTTTTGGAAAAGTTTGGAGTAGTGAGAAGAAAGTGAAAGTTGATCTTCTTTGGGTGGTCTTCTACACCATGAGATTATGGATTCTCTATATTCCTACATGGGGCACACATCCCTAGTTAGAGTCACTATTGGAACTCAAAAAATCTTGAATATGTTTTGATGCAGGAGCATCTCGGGTCCTTGGCAATCCTATCTCACCAAAAAGATTTTGAAGATTGTCGGTGTTGCTCGGTTCCTACTTTGACCAAGTTGGTCGGTAGTTAGTTATTTTCCTGTGGTTACTAAGTATGGTCAGTTATCTCCTAGGTGGTCAGTTGTTTCACTGGTGCTCGATGATGCTTGACTGTTTCTCGGTCATCCCTGCTTACCGAGTAGTTTATTTTGTGTTTTTGTTGAGGTTGACTTGTGCATGTATTACGGGTCATGGATTTAATGTTGGTATCCATCATTGGGAAGTGTGTGGTCCCATATCTAACCATTCCATTTGTTGATTATGGATCTGAAGGCTAACTTAGTTTGGTAGCCTCTTGTATAAGTATAGTTGTTTGGTTAGAGTTTAGGGGGGAGTTTTGGATAGAAGATAGAAGATAGTAAAAGAAGATTGTTGGTAGATCCTTGTATGTTTGAGGACTTTAGAAATTCATTGTAAT
Organism: Chamaecyparis obtusa; assembly: GCA_027943335.1. Lineage (NCBI taxonomy): Eukaryota > Viridiplantae > Streptophyta > Pinopsida > Cupressales > Cupressaceae > Chamaecyparis > Chamaecyparis obtusa. The sequence continues at coordinate 380,114 of BSBK01005001.1, forward strand.
ATCTAGCTATAACTAGGAAGGCCTTACAGCCTGACATGTATGAATCAATTTGAATGAAGTTAAGAATATATCAATGATCCTTCTTTCTCTCTCTCATTGTGTTGTTGTTTCTTCTGTGAGTTGTTGAGAAGGACTGGATTTGTAGGGTGCACAATTATTTCGCCTCTCAGGTCCCTATCCTTGTGTTAGGTGGTATCAAAGTGAGGTGAGATTTGGATCTAGGTTTGTGAATCTAGGTTTGTAGGTTCCTTCTTGTGAAGCCCTAGCTAAATTGTTGTGGGGTAGCAGATTGTGATCTAACCTACAATTACAAAGGGTTCTCAAGATGGTTTGTGGGAGGTGAGAAGTAGATCCAGGATTGGAAGGCATGTTGAGACAACTTGCTACTAGATTAGAAGTTGTTGAAATAGCCCAGAGAAGAGAGAGACATCTTGAAGATGTTAGTGATGATGAAGTTGAAGTGGAACAAGGTGAAGCAGAACCTACACCTATGATAAATTAGGGTGAGGAAAGATTCTTGAAGGCATTGACAAGTTTGAAGTCAACACCACATTTCAATCCTCTTGAATATAGTGATAAATTAGATTCTAATGAATTGATAGAGTGGATCATCAAGATGGAAAAGTATTTTGAGTATGAGAATGTATCTAAAGAGAAGAAGGTGAAGATTGTAGGCATAAAGTTGAAAGGTCATGCAGCCTTGTGGTGGGAACATATGCAATTGGATTAGAAGAAGAAAGGCAAAGACAAAATCAAGGTATGGAATAAAATGGTGAATAAATTGAAAGGAAAGTTCTTACCTTGTGATTATCAGATTAACCTAGCTAGGCGAATGAAAAGTCTAAAGTAGAAAGATAGCTCAGTAAAAGAGTATACTGAGGAATTCTATAGATTAGATATCAGATCTAGACATGATGAGGATGATGTGGAAAGAATTGCTAGATACCTGAATGGTTTGAGAGTTTCCATCCAAGAGGAAATCAGTTTGGTCAAGCTGGAGAACATTGAAGAGGCTTATCAATTTGCATTGAAGGATGAGGAGAAATTGAATAAGAGACATGAACAGAGACAAAGAGGTCGAGGTGGTAGATTCCCTAGAGGAAGAGGTAGATTCTATGGTGAGAATAGTAGATCTGAACCTAAAAAGACAAATCTAGACAAAGGCAAGACCGAGTGGAAAGGTGAAATTTCATCTAGAAGTAGAGGCAGTAACTACCGAGGTGGTTATAGAACAGTTCATTTCTGAGGAACTTGTTATAATTGTGGAGAGGAAGGACATAGATATTTTGAATGTACACATGCTAGCAAGAAGGATGATAGTAGTAGAAATGATTTTTGCAAGAAGAGTCACTGAATGAACTTGAGAAGGAAAATAACTTGATGGTAAGGAGAGAACTATGGAATGAAAGCAAGAAGGAAGATTTGGTAAGGAAGAGTTTGTTCAAGACTAGATGTAGAGTTTCTGACAAATTTTGGAAGGTAATCATTGATAGTGGTAGCTCAGAGAATCTAGCATCTGAAGACATGGTCAAAAAATTGTAGTTGGAAAGGTTGGAACATCTGAAGCCCTATCAGATTTCATGGATCAAAGATGAGCATACACTCTTGGTAAGTTAACAATGTTATGTGAATTTGAAGATTGGAAAGTACTATGATAAAGTGTTGTGTGATATCATGCCTATGGATTGTTCTCATATTTTTTTGGGTAGACCTTGGCAATATGATAGCCATGCTATATATGATGGGAGATTGCATAAGTATACTATTGTGGCTGATGGAAGAAAAAAAATCTTGTTACCTTTGATGGAAGAACCTATTAGTAATGTTTGCACATCTATGAAAGTTTTTTTAATGGAAGGAAGAAAGTTTGTTAAGGATTTGAAGAAGAATGATGTATGTTTTGCTGTGATTCCTAACAAACTAAGTAAGAAAATAGAGGATAATGTTCCTGAGGAGATTGATAAGTTACTCACCGAGTATAGTGATATCATTTCTAATAATGTACCTGATGGTTTTCCACTGAAGAGAATTATTGATCATTGCATGGATCTAATCCCTAGAGCTAGTTTACTAAATAAAGCACCTCATCGGTTGACACCTACCGAGAATTAGGAATTGAACCAATAGATTCAAGAGTTGCAGGATAAAGGTTTGATTAGAGAAAGTTTGAGTCCTTGTGTAGTACCTGTAGTATTAGAACCTTAGAGGAATGGGGAATGGTGAATGTGTACTAATTCTAGAGAAATCAATAAAATAATAGTCAAGTATAGGTTTCCTATACTGAGAATGGATTACATAATGGACACTTTGACTGGAGCAAAGTATTTCACAAAGATTGATTTGAAAAGTGGGTATCATCATATTAGAATCAGAGAAGGTGATGAGTGGAAGACTATATTCAAGAAAAAAGAAGGTTTGTATGAGTGGTTGGTTATGCCTTTTGGTTTAACTAATGCACCGAGTACTTTTATGAGGTTGATGAATGAAGTTCTGAAGAAATTCTTGGGTAAGTTTGTGATTGTATATCTTGATGATATTCTGATATTCAGTAGGACCAAAGAAGAACATTTGTTGCATGTTAGACAATTTTTGTGGAGATTGAAAGAGGAAAAGTTGTTGATAAATCTGAAAAAGTGTTCATTCATGAAAGAGGAGATTGTGTATTTAAGATTTGTAATTTCAGCTGATGGTTTGAAGATGGATCCTAAAAAGGTTGAAGCTATTCTGAATTGGCCTACACCTATGAATGCTAGTGATCATTTCATGGTTTGGAAAGTTTTTACCAAAATTTCATAATGAAATTTAGTTCTATTTGTAATGCTTTGACTGAGACTATGAGAGGAGATAAAAGAGAATTCATGTGGACACATGGAGCTAAGAAAAGTTTTGAGACTTTGAAGCAGAAGGTTGATGAATTACTTGTTTTGGCACTGCCTAATTTCAATAAGGTATTTCAAGTGGAATGTGATGCAAGTGATAGTGCAATTGGAGCTGTGTTGAGTCAAGAAGGTAAACCTGTTGCTTTCTTTAGTGAAAAGTTGAATGATGCTAGAAGGAAATATTATGTGTATGATCAAGAATTCTATGCTATTGTTCAAGACTGAAGAAATGGAGACATTATTTGATACTGAGTGAATTTATGTTGTATACTGATCATAAGGCTTTATAATACTTGGGTAGTTAGAATAAGTTGAATCAGAGACATATGAAATGGGTTGAGTACTTGTAGAGTTATACATTTGTGATAAAACATAAAAGTGGAGTCACTAACCGAGTTGTTGATGCATTGAGTAGAAGAAGATCTTTGATGACTGAGATGAAAATTGAAGTTCTTGGTTTTGATGAGATGAGAGATTTGTATGAAACTAATCCTGATTTTTCTAAGTTGTGGAGAAAGTACAGAGCACCTATTCAAGATCAACCAAGTACAAAATGGGAAGAACATTTCATTCAAAAAGGTATGTTGTTTAAAGGTATTCAGTTATGTATACCGAGAGGACACATGAGAACTGATTTGATGAAGGAGAAACATAGTAGTGGTTTGGTTGGACATTTTGGTACTGATAAAACTTTGAATTTTCTTAAGGAGAAATACTTTTGGCCGTAGTTGTATAAAGATGTTCACAAATTTGTGAAAAGTTGTGGAATTTATCAAGTTGCAAAAGGAGTAAGTCAGAATACTTGATTATATACACTGATTATTGTACTTGAGGAACCTTGGACAGACATCAGTATGGATTTTTTTCTTGGCTTACTGAAGATAGTAAGAGGTAATGATTCTATATTTGTTGTGGTAGATAGATTTTCAAAGATGGCTCATTTTATACCTTGTAGAAAGACATCAGATGCACTACATGTAGCATATCTTTTCTTTAAGGAAATTTTCAGATTGCATGGATTATCGAGGAGTATTATCTCTGACCGACATAGTAAATTTGTTGGATACTTTTGGAAAACTCTTTGGAGGAAGTTTGGTACTGATTTGAAATATAGTTCTACATTTCACCCACAAACTGATGGATAGACAAAAGTTGTAAATAAAAGTTTTAGAAATCTTTTAAGATGTTTAGTTGGAGACACACCTAGTAATTAGGATTTTATGTTGGCACAAGCAGAGTTTGCATACAATAATTAAGTGAATAGGAGTACTATGAAAACACCATTTGAGATTGTGAATGGCATACAGCCAAGAGGTATACCTGATTTGAGAGACATTGCTGATGAAAGTAAGAGAAGTGCTGAAGGAGTGAAATTTGCTAAGTACATGAAGACATTGCATGAAGATGTGAAAATCAAGCTGGAAGAGAGTAATCAGAAATAAAAAGACAAGGCTGATAGATTAAGGAGACATAAGACTTTTGATGTTGATGATGAAGTGATGGTTCATCTGAAGAAAGGTTGATTTCCTACCGGAACGTATGGGAAGCTGAAGATGAAGTAGTTTGGACCTTGGAAGATTTTGAAGAAATTTGACAGTGTAAATGCATATAAGATTGAGTTACCTGATGACATGGACATATCACTAATTTTCAACATTGCTAATTTGTTTGAGTATCATGAACCTAATGAAGACATGACAGTATCGATGGAATATCCTAAGAAGCAGAATGAAGAAGTTGAACAGATTTTGGAAAAAAGAATTGGCAAGTACAAGAGGTAAACAGTATATGGAATATCTGGTAAAGTGGAAGAATAGACCTATTGAAGATAGTTCATGGATTTCATAGTCTAAGTTAGATGCAGCTCAGACCAGACCTACTAAATGATTCAGAGAATCATTTCTAAATAACCCCAGGTGTCTGAAGCAGGAGCATCTCAGGTCCTTGGCAATCCTATGTCACCAAAAAGATTTTGAAGATTGTCTATGTTGCTTGGTTCCTACTTTGACTGAGTTGGTTGATAGTTGGTTGGTTTCCTTTGGTTACCATGTATGGTCAATTATCTCCTGGGTGGTCGGTTGTTTCACTGGCACTCAGTGATGCTTGTTGTTTGCTCGGTCATCCTTGCTTACCGAGTAGTTTATTTTTTGTTTCTATTGAGGCTGACTTGTGCATGGATTATGGGTAGTAGATTTAATGTTGGTATCCATCATTAGGAATTGTGTGGTCCAAATTTGACTATTCTATCCATTGATTATGGATCTGAAGGCTAACTCAGTTCGGTAGCCTCTTGTATAAGTATAGTTGTTTGGTTAGAGTTTAGGGGGGGAGTTCTAGATAGAAGATAGAAGATAGTAAAACAATATTTTTGGTTGATTCTCACATGTTTGAGGAATTATGTAATTCATTATTATATCTGGTCATAACCGGGAAGGCCTTATAACCTAGCATGTATGAATCAATTTGAATGAAGTTAAGAATATATCAATGATCCTTCTTTCTCTCTCTCACTATGTTGTTTTTGTTGCTTCCACAAGTTGTTGAGTAGGGATGGATCTATAGGGTGTGCCATCATTTGGCCCCTCAGGTCCCTATCCTTGCATCATGTTTTGAGTCCATACATGCAAAAAATTTCTCTAAGTGTCAGATTAATGCCTTGAAAGTCTTCAAAAGGTGACTAGTTTGAGTGCATAGAAAATGGGGTGTCTTGTTTTGCATGATGAGTCACTTGGATGGGGTGTTTATCACCTATCATTTGACATATGTAATAGGTTTGAGGTCCTAGATTTTAGTTGTGACATGTTTTAGAAGTGGCCATTTGAAGGTGTTTCCTAGAAATCTGCATTTGTATCTTTCCATAATTTCACTAAGTATCCCACTTCTGAGGTTTTCCTTTTATGTCTGCTTGATAGTCATTTCATGGGGGTTGATGCATCATGTTGTAGGCATGAGAGAGAGTATTAATACCCATTTTAGCCCCCATGTGCCCATTTATCCAGTTTTCCAGAGCCATTTCATTTGCAAATTGTTAAATATCTTTGAGCGAGCATAGTCCAAATTTTTGAATGGCTTACTTTGAGGCTTTGTAGTTTGCACCTAGTTCAAGGTCAAGCATAATTGAATGTTGTCCTACATTTTAGACCTAGGATTGACTCTCCATGAAGATTTTTAGATCTCTACTAATCCGTTTGGTCACTTTCCTAAGCCAATTCTAAACCCAATTTCTACATAATTCACTATTTTGATCCTAAATATGTCTGGCAAGATGAATTTGGTGTTTAATTGCATTTCACCATGTGATATTTTGGGTGAATTAATTATGGATTCATATACCTTGTATGGATGTGAATCAATCTCCAAGTTTCTAGTTCATGAAGGTCTCAGTTGGAAAGTTTTCAGAGCCAATTTTGGAGATGACTTATGTAGATTTGGAAGTGCAAACTGAATAAATGTTTCTGAAGGGCCATGTTTGGTCATTAATATCTTTTAGCCCAAGTATTTTGGTGCAATCTCCTCTTACAAGTGTAGTTACATGATGGAATTGATCTTAAATATCTGTCGGTGCATTCTTGTAAGGTTCTATGGTTAGTTTTTTAGGCCACTTCTGAAGGCTAGTTGTTGATGTTGGGATTTTTTTAGAGACAGAGTGAACTGAATGATGTGATTAAAATTTTAATGCACCATGGTCTTGTCTTCATCATGTGATTGCTTTTGGATGTGTATGAGAGATAAGTTAAAGTTTAAGTGTTGGTCCTCTAGTTGTACTTCTCATTTGATGTTCTTTTGGTGTAGGAGATTACATTGATATTATGGTCATCCAACCTTGTATGTTTTATCTAATGTATTGTGTGCACTAGTAAAGATGGGATACACTATGGTTTGGATGTCAACATGACACTATGGGCTACACGCACTTTCCAATGTATTGCGTGCACTTAGATTTGGGGTACAAGTAACCAAGGGTTACATACTTAGCAAAGAAGAAATGAAAGTCACAAAGGCAAGTGGTGTGCATGCTTTAACTAAATGGAGTAGGGCATATAAACATGCTAACATGAGTATGCTGAATGTAATATAGGCAACAAGCTAAAACACAAGGAAGATGTGTATGAGATAAGAAGGCTGCCAAATCACTAGTGCACAAAAGGAAAAGCATGTTGGATGCATGATAAATAAATAAATGGGTTGTATGCATGTGTAAAGAAATAAAGACAAATGAATGGTGTGTGTGCCTTAGCCAAACAAGAAACCAATGTGAATGCACTTATAGGCTACCAGTCATTGCTAGAGATATGTGTGATTCTTAGAGAAGAGGAATTAAACCAGCTAAACAAAATGAAGAGGTGTGTGTGTGTTTCAAAGTGAGATGCACACACAATGCAAGGCTATGCATACACATGAAAATTGCAAGAAGGACCAAAGAAAGGAAGTGTTTGGAGGCTGCCAGTCTAAACCATACATGTGACACAAAACCAAAGTGGCTAGCATAAGGAAGGGCATGAAGACACCAGCATGGAAAATTAAATCAAAGAGGGTTGCATACTAATTTGAAGGGACATATATTAATCAAAGGGAGACTCATGCAGTGAATGGAGGAAATGCATGAGTGTATGGCTATGCGTGGGTTTGCTGGCTGCATGGTGCATGAGCATGAAAGGTTCTTGTAGAAAAACAAAGTGGTATTCAAACATAATGAAGGAGGAGGCACACATAGTGAAGTGGTGTGTACCAAGATAGAATGTGGTGCATGCCACAATAGGGAAAAAATGTGCACACATTGTTTGCATAGATGGTATTGTATGCACATGGTAAGAGGCTGAACACCATTGTTTGTAGAGGGGGATGTGAATGCAAGGAAAAATGCAAGGTTGGGGGCAGTTTCACAAGGAAGGGTGTGCATTAGATGAGGGGCTATGTGCACCACTTTGTTGAATGTGCACACCCTCATTCTTAGTTTTATATGCTTCATCTAGTGTGCATGTGATATGGTGCAGCAGGGTAGTAATAATGAAAAATGAACAAGAAACAAAGAGGAGCACGTGGAGGCCATGAATGGAGTTTTAAATATAGAGGGTGTGCATGTGGGTTTATCCAACATGCACCCCATTCTAGTGTTTAAAGTTATTTAAGTATACTATTGGTTAGATCAAATATAAGTTAAAGAGAAGGGAGGCTATGTGTGGTAGCCTTTGAGCTTGTGGGCCCACCTAGATTTGCATGTTAGCTAGGCATATACAATGCAATATTTTAATGAGATATTTAAAACTCTTCACAAGTTTAGTCCCACATTGCCTAGGATTGGGAAATTTGGGATGTTTAAATGACCCAATGCCCACTAAGTGATTTGAAGAAGGAGCTAGAGGCTATGCACATGTGCATGCTCTAGAGCTTCCTTGGGAACCATACTAGAACACCAAAGAAAATTTAATTTTGTAGATAGCTAGTGGTGAGTAGGATAGAGATGAGACACATGGAAACTAGTTGTGAGTTCACTAAGAAAACTGGTGGTTAAGGAAAATATCTGGAGAACCAACGAATGGCTTAGTTGTGTGACCACCAGATCCTAGTAGTTAAGAGACTAACATTAAGTGATTAGGAGAAGACATGGTTGCTAGATCTCTAAAAGCTAATGGTTAACATGCTAACATCTAGAGACTTGGATAATGCCTTAGTTTCAAGTTCGCTTGATTGCTGGCAGTCAGTAGTGTGACATATGTAGATCAAGACAAAGGCCAGTCATGTGATCACAAGGTATACCCAGGGTTATAAAATGCATTCATAGAATTGGAGACAAAGGCATTCTCTTGATCTCCAAGTTTGATTGGGGTTAGAGAATTCATTTAGAGATCAAGAGACTAAGGCAATTTGCCTAATCTCCAAATAGAGGTAGTTAAAGCCTGGGTTAAGTCTTGGGACTAACACTAGTAAATTTTAGCTTGTTTTTCAATGAGGTTTAGTCGAATATTAGATACCCGTTGGTTAGCTAATCGACCATAATGGTTGTTAGAGTTTTTTAGTCGATAATATGACTCATGAAATATCTATCTCAATTGCAATGTCAACAGTGCTTGAATTATCAAAAGAAGTGATGTTGAAATCATTGCTCCAACCTAGAAGAATTGATGGCTATACTGTTATCTCTGCGACCAATGTTGGTCAAAATTGTGATGTAAAATTGTCAGAAGAAATGTTGAATGTATAGCTTTCTCATTGATATGTCTATTCTTTGTTTGTCAAAAAATTGACAGAAAATTTAATTTTTAAATATATATATATATATATATATATATATATATATATATATATATATATATATATATATACATATATATATATATATATATATATATATATATATATATATATATATATATATATATATATATATATATCTATATATATATATATATGTATATATATATATATATATATATATATATATATATATATATATATATATATATATATATATATATATATATATGTATATATATATATATATATTATCAAATTAAGCACAACAATATTATGTCATTGTTGTTTACTATTTACAATCAATCACACATTTTTTTGTCTTATTTCACACAAACATGTTCTTTCTCAAGGTCATTAACCTTTCAATAAAAGTTTCCACTCCTAAAGATAGAAAGAATAAGCCTCACAATATTTTAATGAAATTCATAGGAGATGACTAAGAAATCTACAAATATGCCAAAAATAATACTTAAAGATTATATCTAAAACCAATCTCCCAATTTATTAGGCAACTGGCTATTTGCCTTCTTCTTGTTTGTGGCCGGTTGATTTGTTAGGCGATGAGAAAGAGGGGGATGCTTTGAGGATTGAATGGGTTGTGGGAGAGTTTGGGAAAGGCTTTCTCAGACTACCACTCTCCACCACCCACCATTTCCACCTTAGCATTCCCATTTCTTGGGGATACTTCTCACTGTGTATGACAAGGTAGAGCTCCTTGTCCATTTCCACCTGTACATCTTCTTTCCTCAATCCTACATGCAATACATATTTAGTTCCACTAAACTTACTTTGAAATTACAACCTTTTAAGGATAGGAACAAAAAAATAAGAGAGAATAGATCCACCACTAATGTCAAACCCACTCATTTTGTTCAATACTATAGAAACTAAGATAAAGATATTTGTGAAGGTTTTATAGACGTAGGTTACTGAATCATCATCTCTGCACTAGTACTCAATCTAGAAACCCTCATATGTATATAGCCACTCTAGAAAATCTCCACATCTAGAAAATCTCCACAAAATTCCCTTCTGGCCTCCACTACATATACATCTTCTCATAATCTAAAAACTTCAGCCCATCATTGATTCTCATCAATGTACCAATTTGGATAGTAAGTCTAATTTAATTTGTCTGTGGACTGAGACCTTAAATTATTGAGCTTCTCTTTGTTTCAAGAAGAGTATAAAATTCTCTACTTAACAGGGCCAACCACATAAAGGTGGAAACTCATTGGGCCCCTCCTAGGAGTCTCCTATGACCCTTTACAACATTTTAAGACCTCTAAGATGTATTATTAGGGATCATAAAGGGTCATAAGGAGTCCTAGGACACAACAGCTAAGAAACATAATTGTAGGCATCATGTTCACAATTTTTTGGAGATAACTTAATTGAGTTGTATACCTAGACGATGCAAAGAAACTCCTGCACCTCTGATTCCAAGTTGACTACATCTTTTGCTCATGAATACAAGGTCCTCCAACAAATGTATTCAACTTGGAATCAGAGCTGTAGAAGTTTCTCTACATTGCTTGGGTACACAACTAAAGTTACATTGTCTCCAAAAAATTGTGACCATGATGCCTACAATTATGTTTCTCAACTATTGTGAAATCTACATTTATGTTTCTCAGTTGTCATGTTTATGTGCATGTTTTTTATGTGTTTTGGATAGTAAGTATAATTTAATTTGTCTATGGACTAAGACCTTAAATTATTGAGCTTCTCTTTGTTTCAAGAAGACTATAACATTCTCTACTTAACAGGGCCAACCACGTGAAGGTGGAAGCTCATCTGGCCTCTCCTAGGAGCCTCTTATGACCCTTTACGACATTTTAAGACCTCTAAGATGTATTCTTAGGGATCATAAATAGTCGTAAAGGGTCATAAGCGGTCCTGAGACACAACAACTAAGAAACATAATTGTAGCCATCATGGTCACATTTTTTTGGAGACAACGTAATTGAGTTGTATACCCAAGTGATGGAGTGAAACTTCTGCACCTCCAATTCCAAGTTGACACTGTGGGATCTAAAGACCATAGATAAGGAATAAATTTAGAGAGTGGAGGAAGGCCATAATAACAAAAATAAAATAGGACAAACCACAAGTTAAATGAGCTTCCAACTGCAAACATTTTTATAGATTTTTATTATTAAATAATGAAATTTGCATATACTAGTGTTCTAAGCCCCCTCTAACTTACGCATCTAGAAAATGAAACTACAACCTATTGGGATTGAGACAAACCTTATAGAAAAACAATAGCTTGGAAGGATCTCTTGCCAACATTTGTTGAATACATCTGTTGGAGGACCTTGTATTCATGAGCTATAGATGTATTCAACAGATGTTGGCAAGCGATCCTTCCTAGCTACTATTGTTCTATAAGGTTTGTCTCAATCCCAATAGGTTGTAGTTTCATTTTATAGATGTGTAAGTTAGAGGGGGCTTACAATAATAAATCATGTAATGAGGGGGTATAGAACACTAGTATATGCAAATTTCATTATTTAATAATAAAAATCTATTAAAATGTTTGCAGTTGCCTCATTTAACTTGAGGTTCATCCTGTATTATTTTGGTCATTATGGCCCTCCTCTGATCTCTAAATTTATTCCTTATCTATGGTCTTTGGATCCCGTAGTGTCAACTTGGAATCAGAGTTGCAGAAGTTGCACTCCATCACTTGGGTATACAACTCAATTACATTGTCTCCAAAAAATTGTGACCGTGATGCCTACAATTATGTTTCTCAGCTATTGTGAAATCTGCATTTATGTTTCTCAACTATCATGTTTATGTACATGTTTATTATGTGTTTGGGAAGACATTTTTCTAGCCTGGGCCTTGATCCTTCAGAAATTAGCTTCATAATAATGTAGATGACATATGAGAAATTAGCTTCCCAAGAAAAATCCCATAAATGAACTATGTGTTTCCCAATTCATGTGCCCTCTATGCATACCCAAATGATATATTTGAAATAAGGGTAAGGCTAAATCTACCCTTGTTGTTACAAATATGTCATTTAGGTACATGTAGAAGGCACAAGAATTGGGGTACACATAGTTCATTTACAAGATTTTTCTTGGGAAGCTAATTGCTCATCTCTCATCTGCTTCATTTATTATCAAGATAATTGTCGAAGGATCCAAGCCCGGGCTAGAAAGATGTCTTCCCATTTTGTTTAAGCCATATTCCTTGTTCTTGTCAAACTTCCTTGGTACTATTTCATGTAATTTGAATGTACCATTGAATGAAGCTTGGCTATATTAAGTACAATCTTAAGACTCATGACTCTTCAAATTCTCTTGCTTCCTTCAGACCTCCAAACATGTGTACTATGATTAGCCCTCCAACAAATGGACTTGTGGTGATTTTCACAATAGTACATGTGTTGGAGGACTACTCAAAGTACTACTTAGGAAAATCTGAATGTTCATCACATGTGCATATAAGAGTTGATCACAGAAGGTATATGCTAGACCCAACAGAAAATAGATTTGTGGTGATTTTCATAATATTACATGTGTTTTTGGGTAAGCTCCCAATAGCGCTTAGGCATTAAATATGCATGTTCATCACCTGTGCATATGAAGTGGCTCTAATGGAAGATACAATCACTAAATTCTGCATACTCCTTATTTTGTTCTGGGTTGATATTGTCAGACATGGTCTTTCTTGAATGGAATGACTCGTTACTTGTACATTGACTAGAATGTTGGTGGAAGAAGGATGATTTTTTTGCAACCATTTTTTCAACTCTAATTTTCTCAACACAAAGGGACATTTATCATAGCCATAGAAACATAATTATTTTAAAATGTAATACACCAAGGAGTACCATCAGAAATATTGACTATTTAAAATCATAAATAGTTAACCTTAATCAAATAGCTCATTTTTTTATCAGCATGTGTAGTCTCTGTGTATATGAAAAATGAATGAAATATCAAGCTGAAATAAAATGGTGAACAAAAATTATGTTGTCTCCAAAGAAATATCAATTTTGTTGTCTCCAAAAAAATGTGACCATGATGCCTACGATTATGTTTGTTAGCTATTGTAAAATCTTTTGCAGTCTGGCCTTTGTTGCCTTTTATGTCTCCTACAACCTATGAAAAGTTTGAAATATGTTACATGATATAGATATAAAGATCACCAATTAGTGATTATTACATTCTACTAGTAGTTAATACAATTGTATACCATCTTCTCTCATTTTCTGGTGTAATTCCTCTTTGAGTATCTCAATTCTCCTTTGCATCCAAAATGAACTCATTCCAATCCCTCATTGGAATAAAGGGAGGACGCTTGTACTGGAATAAAGGGAGGATGCTCAAACTTTAGTGAGACTTCATACCACGCAATGTTTGTAGATTACGTTCAATGCATTATTTACGCTTGTATTGGTGGGAAAACTCTTGAAAGCATGCAAAAGAGATTGCAATCAACCATGTTGTTTACATGACACATGCAGTTTACCTCAAGCCTAAATTAGCATTGCGCACAAATTTGTGGATGGTGCATGGTACGAAGCCTTGCTCAAGTTTGAAAATGATAGTCAATCCATAGTCAATGTCTATTTAAATCATGTGGTTGATAGCAGATTGGAGCTCACCTAAGCCATAAACATGAAGAATTACTGTAAAAAAAGATGTAAACAATATATATGCACACTCGAGGCAAAGAGAATTTATGGCATATCCATATTAAAAAAATTAGTTACAATATGAAAATACTAAACTAACTAATTCTTGAGTTCATCTCTGCATATGGTCACAACAAAGATATGCAATTACAATACAGAGAAGGCATCGTAAGGAATTTTCCCTAGCCTGACACGTTTTGCACTCAAATCCTTCATCATGGATAAGTGGAGATGGGTGGATGGATGCAGATTAGTTGTCACCAACCTAGCTAAAGTATCTATAGCCATTATTTCCATGTGATGCCCAATCTACATTAGTTCTTATAATATAATGAATAGTATTTACATTAGAAACATTAAATATATACACATTAGCAACCTTTCTTCTATTTGAGCAGCACCAAAATTATCATCCAAGGTTTCTCTATGTCTGTGAAGTCTTCAACACACACTGCCCACCACCACATTGATAGTTTGGCACAATGACAAGAGCCATCGATCCTATATCAATAATGCACTGCACCATCATTACTACATTTATTATTTTTATATGGAATACACCAAGGAGTACCATCAGAAATATTAACCATTTACAATAATGAAAAGTAAACCTAAATCAAATAGCTCATTTTTTTATCAACATGTGTAGTCTCTGTGTATATGAAAAATGAAATAAATATCAAGCAGAAATAAAATAGTGAGCAAAATAGTATTCCACATAGAGTGAATGAAATATACCATCAAAAGAAGGTGACAAAATCCTGTCACGAAGCACAGACATATGAAATCAAAATGGGACAAAAGACAAGAAATAATAGAAATCATTACAACTATAGAAAAATCATTTATACTATAATAAAAAAAAGAAACACTCTTTGTCAACAATTCTCAAAATCATTAGGACTATATAAAAATAATTAAGACTATACAAAATCAAATTTTAGAAATGGATGGTTATGATGCTTTGCCATTACAACAATTGAGCATTCATCATTTGGTATTGTGTATTCCATTTAAGTATGTCAACAATGTTTAAGAAATAAGAGTTTGGTGATCTATACCTAGGTACATAATGGGTTTGGCGATCTATACCTTCCATGCAATGAAAATGGAAAATATGTAATAAGTCCAAAAAGGCCTAATAGGCCTTAGCACCAAAATAAGAGCCTAGGATGGAATTTGGTGTTACAAGTTTATAATAGTTTAGATTTGATTTTAATATTGTTTAATAAGTTCATTTAGGTCACATTTCAAAGTCTTAAGGCTTCATTGCCTTAAAAAATTTCAAAACTCCAAATTTGTAATGTTGCAAATTCAAAAATTTGAAATGCATTGATTATTATAAAATGGAGGAAATTGGATTTTGTTATGTTTTAGTGCAAACTAATCCATCCAACCGATTGGGATTAGTTTCAAAGATGGGTCAAAATGTTTGTATGGTAGATAAGGGTGGTGAAAATGATAATAGTGTATGCAGTGCACCCATGTAGAAAACCTTTTCAAATTCCATAAAAATAGTGACCTTGTGAAAGCTTTAAGATTGAAGAATCATTAGACAAGGAGAAAGGAAAAAGACTCTTGAGTGATTGTTATGGGAAAAATGGACTATTGTCTCAACTCTCAAGCACCTAGCTGTACTTGAATCAAAGTTTTGGGCTGTTTGACTACATGAGTATTTCATTTGACATGATAAAATATGGATCCATATTTCACCTATGCTAAAACTGAGAAGTTCACCTCTTACCCCTCACTTATAGTTGTTCCTTTAAGGGAAGATTGTAGGGCCCAAATGATAGCCTTCAATTATATGTACTAAGTGTTACAATGGAAATGTAGGTCTATAGAAGATTCTCAACATTGAGTAGGGGTTTAATGAGTGGAAAAAGAAGATAGAGATCTTCAAGGAAAGTGTATCAAACATGAATCAAGCACAAAGAGAAGATAGAAAACACCATAACCATCATAGTATTCCAGGGTCAACAACATCAATGATCCACACCATAATAGGTTATAGAGACTAAAACCTTTCCATTGATCAATATGGGTATAACACAAAATAGATTTACATAAACCAATTAACTCAAAACACAAACCCTTTTTTGAATAATTTAATTTTAACTTTGGTTGCGTTAAAGGAACTATGTTGACTTTATTTTGTAGTTGTTTAACATGAGAGTTTGTAGATTAATAGGAGTTCACATTTTTTTGGGAACATATCATTCAATTGAGCATTAATGCCCATCTATATCTAGTGAGTTGAACATAACTCATGTACTTCATGCTAGTGTGCTTGGATTAGACTAGACATTATCCAACCGCATGTGAGGGTTTTTATTGGTGTAAAAGGAGGATTTTCTGTGTGTTATAACACTTTATATAAATACTCACTATTTGGATAATGTCTAGTCTAATGAAAAATAATGTATACAAGGTATCCAAGCACACTAGCATGAGGTACATGAGTTATGTGTATCTCACTAGTTATAGATGGGAAACTATGGAACACTAGTATTTGTGCATCTTTGTATTAGGCCTTCCAAAAACTAAGGCAGGACATGATAGCATCTTTGCAGTACTTGATAGGTTTTCCAAGATGGCCCATTTTATTCCTTGTAGGACAACACATGATGCATTTCACATTGCATGATATGGATAGGAAGAGTGCTCTAGCAGAAGACTTTTCCCAAGTGATGAAAAATATTCAAGAACAAGTCAGGAAAAGACTAAAATATACCATAGAGAAATACAAATACCAGGCAAAAAAGAAGAGGAGAGATTTTTAGTTCAAATTTGGGGACTATCTATAGTTGAACGTGGACCTCTAATCCAGCCATATACACAACACAGTCATTGCTCGATCATCTAATCATGAAGAGGAGTATGGATTACTCAATTCATAAGATTTTATCAATTTGACCTATTGCCTCCTAATTAACTGGGGTGTTTGAATTACTCTCAGAACAAGAGCCAAAAACCAAAAGACCAAGCTAATACAGAGGATTTGAAATCTTGAAAATGAGCAAAGTACAATTAATTTAAGATGAAAATATAATTAATCTAAGAATGAAGATGCAATTTTAATCTAAGAACTTGAAAGAAATGTGAAAATTAAGCTAATAACAATAAGCAAATTACTCTATTATGAAAGTACGATTACACTAAATGAGAATTAAGCTAATTGTGCAATAAAAGCTTGAAATTATGAAGATAATTGAGACAAAATTTTGCTATAGTTTATGTGCTCTCAAATTGTCCTCCTTTCGAATGAAGGAGAAGGTTCATAATATAGACAAGCCTGGAGAAGGAATGAAGAGTTTCTTGAAATGAAATGGTTGACTCTTCATTCCCAATTGAGACAAATATTGAGGAATTACTTAATTAAAATAATAAATTATTGCCAAATATGGGTGACCCTTCGAATATCTTGAATTATTAAATCCAAATAAGATAATCTATTCAAATAACCAAGTAATATTAATTCCTTTTATGTGTATTAGCCAAATGGTGTGGATTTAATTTAATTTAAATAACTTAGGACTTTAGAATTAAATTAATTTACCATAGGGATTATTTAGCTAATAAAGTTGAATACTTAGGAATTAATTATGTTGTGAGATTAATGCAATTTAGGGTTTTTACAATTGACATTAGGTCAAATAAAGTCAGGTAGGAGAGAGAAAATTGCCCAGTAAAATAGGACTTTAATGATGTAAAATCGAAGAAATGCACCAAAATTGATTGAAATTATAAGGTGCCAATTTTGGGGTATTACATTTGCCCCTCTTTGAATTGATGTGCGAGTAGCGCGTTGATTCAAAGAATAGATTGATGTGACAGATGAGGTTTCAAAATTATCCCCAGAACAAAGCTTAACCCTTAGAAGTCAAGGTTAGGATGCCAAGACACCAAAATAGATCAAATTGCAGAACCACCTCCATAACGAGGCATGATTCTCCAAAGTCTAAGTTAGATTGTGAAGACAATGGTCTAATGACAACTTGAGAGGAGACTGGAATCAGGGTTAGATTGCCCTAATACAAAACTTAGCCCTCTAAGACCCAAGTTAGATTGCCCAGATAATGGTCTAAAAGAGATTTTGAGAGCCATCTCCAGAACAAAGCTTGACTTTCAAGAATTAGGGTTAGATTTCCCCAATACCTAATAAGATTTTGAGAACCATCTCTATAACAAAGCTTGATTCCTGAGAATCTGAGTTAGATTGCTCAGATACCTACAAGATAAATGACCAGATGTGCGGCATGAAGATGCCCCTAGTGAAGAGATGCCCCAAGTGGTGAGGGCTTTAGTTCAGATTAAAATGAGACTGGTTCGACAAGATTCAAATGATGCAATCATCCTACCCCCTCAGAAGTGAAATCGAAAGATGACATATCAGGAGGATGATTAACAACAAGAGATTTGTAGAATAGAAGAAATCAAACTAGATTTAAGAAGCTACATAAGCAATGTGAAGTGATTTGGAGGTCCTATTGACCAAATTTGACTAGATTTGACTAGAGTTGACTTTAGATGAAAACATTGAAGATCTCAAGAAAATGATGAGGAGATGAGAATTTGGTAGGAAAATGACACTAGAAGGTTGACTACACAAGCATTTGATCCCAAAGGGCCCCAGATTTAAAACAAAATTTTGAGCCATCTAGAGATGTTAGATTTTGATTTTGATCCCAAAAATGGATTCAGAGTAGTCAATTTAGCCAAGGGTGCAATTTTTGCGCAAAACGGAGCACTTTGAAAATTAGGTCAAAAAGTTATATAAGGCTCAAAGGGGTCATTTTCAAATCATTATTCACTGTCTTCTTACGATTCTGAGAGTTCTAAGATAATGGAGAGTGTTCTAGTGCATACACATTGATCCAAGCACTCCAAATGCCATAGCCAACTACTGGAGTATGACCCACTTGTGAGTAGTTGATAAACCATCTTGCATTTCAAGTTTTAATGCTTTATTAGGTGATTTAGGTTAGATTTAGGCATGTTTTAGGGCTCGTTCTTCAACTCTCGCATGAGGAAATAGTTTCCTCACGCTGGCCTCAGTTGCCCCTCATGTGAGGAAATAGTTTCTTTGCATGGGTCAGGGCTTCCTCACTCAGGGCCTTCCTAAAAGCTCGTGCAAAGTGAAAGGTTATGTCGCGCGAAATTTCTCTTTCTCGTGCAAGAGGAGGTTCTATCTCGTGTGAGGGACTAGTTTCCTCGCGTAGGATGATGCTATAGGTTTTGAGTCTTCTTTCAATTTTGCATAAAATTAGCCAATTAGAGTATGCCAGAGTCCTATCTACGATAGATGTGTAGCCTTATTTGCTATTATTGTTTTGAGAAACCATCATTTCAAGATATTGATCCAATGTCATTGCTTGCTTTGTAGGTTGACTTCCCAGATGTTGCATTCTAGTCGCAACATCCTATCATCACCACACTAGTTCAGAGGTTGATCAAGGCTAAGAGTGCTCATATTGAGGGACTAGGATTGTTTTTCTTGCATGATATACCCAATATTCAGGTAAATCTCAGTCTTCTAGGTGCACTAGTTGAGTGATTCCATTTGGAGATGAACACATTCCACTTGCCGATGGGGGAGATGATAGTCACTCCAAAGGATATATATATAGGATATTTTAGATACCCTTCCATGGTGCTCGAGTCGAGTATGATATACAGTTGAGAGCAAGCACACTAGTGTTGAGAGCCATATTTAGAGATGATTTACTGATGGGTCGAGCCATCTCATGGGACGAGCTAGTCAATGCATAAATTAGTAGTTGTCTTGGCCATATTCTTGAGTTGTTACATGGTTCTAGATAGGGTACAACATAGATTAGAATATGACTAGGTTTGGATGCTACAAAGGATGCTGGATAGGCTAGCCACCAGATTCGGATGGGGTGAGTGCATGCTTGCATAGATGTACAACAAGATGCATGAGGTCATGTATCAGAGTGCCAAGACCATGGTGGTTGGTGTTCTTATTTTACATATCTAGGCCTGGGAGCATCTCCTTGTTTGTAGGCTATTTTTCCATGATACACAGTAGGCTCTCGAGCCTTATATATATAGATACACCAATCCTATGACTCAAATAGCACTGGGCAAGACTAAGCAGTGGTGAGGACAACTTGATGATATGGTGGTGATTGTCTAGAGACCTTAGGTTGCTATAGAGCCATGGGACAATGCTCAGAGGGAGCTAGCACATATGTTCATCTCGCATCCACTGATTGGACACACTATATCTTTCATTAAGAAATTATTGCTCACACATCTCCCAGGAGTATGCCACATATGCTTGCTTCATCGATGAGATGAAGAAGGGCTAGCAGCCTAGACTAGACCAAGGGAGGTGTACCATCAAGGCACGAGTGCCTCTAGCTAGGTGGGATTACATAGTGGATGTCACCAATGTAGGGATGATGCCTGCATACAAGGATCATTTCTTAGCACATCCATTTCCTAGGTTTACAAATCCTACCAGGATGGGATAGCCCATGCAGAAGCAGCATGCACAATAGCAGCCTACACAGTAGCAACCTACATAGTAGCAGCCTATACAGTAGCCACAGGGACAATAGTAGCAAGTACAATTACATTAGCTTGGGTAGAGAGTATTGAGGCCCAAGACAGCATAGACAGACATCCCCCCGAGGACTATGGGATGAGTTGTAGGTGTTGGGAGTAGTGGGACCCAACAGAGGTCCACTAGGTAGAGGATGAGAGATTCCTCTCAGTAGCCACCTCCTAATAAGGAGGTATAGGGTGATGATACTGATATGTTAGATCAAGCCACACAAGGGCCACCTCATACTGCAAAGGTACAGGAGGCTCTCAGGAAGAGCTGAGAGAGATTTCGGCAGGTGCAGCAAGAGAGAGATGACTTCGATACATGAGTCATCATCTAGGAGATGTGGGTGACTGAGAGGGATCAAGAGATTAGGGAGCTCAAAGAGGAGCTGGCAAGGGCATGACTGATGAAGGGTGCTCCCCTTAATACCACAAACACATAATAGCAAAAGAGAAACAACAACAATAATATGCAAGAACAGAAAAATTGGCTTCTTTTTATCTCCACAAATGTGGAATTACAAACTTTCAAAATTACAATATGCAAAGCCACATGGGCATTCCCTTACAATATTTTGTAGGACAAAGCCTTGAACTATTACCTAGAACTATTCTGAACTGCCTAAGACAATAATAGAGCCTTCCTTATATAGGCAATTATCCACCACCTGGGAAGGTTCCAAAATTTTAGCCAATAAGGCCGACCAAACTTAGAATTATTTTATTTTACATTTTATTACATCATAGTCAGCTCAAGATAACCTTTGAAACCCAAACAAAAATTTTGAAGAAAATTATTTTACGCCATTTCAGGTGGCCCAACTTTCGAAGACCATAAGTCATCACCAGTTGACCCGATCGGCTATTATAACCCCATTTCAGAAATGCCACAAAGCGCTTTATAGGCTTGATTGGTGGAAGTGCCCGTCACCAAAATTTTTGACCTCATCCGGGGCCTCTAAAGCCTTCAAAACTGAGTTCAAAGTTTCTATACCCTACTGCCAATACCGAAAATCTTCAATATCTTCCAATATACACTTGATCTAGCAATGAAACTTTACTGGCAGACTTATATGACCAAAATGAACCTCCAAGAAAGAAATCAGATCATTCTGAGCACATACAAAAATTACCAAAAATAGTAACTTTCCATAAATAGCAGCTCTGCACAAAATAGCCCTTATTGAATACAAAAACAAAATATTTTTGGGTGATGCAAGATTGCTCTTACACCTAGGATGCTCCTGCATCAATGACTAGAAGCCAGATATGAGTCTACTTAGGCAGCCTATTACTACACAGCCTATGTCAGAGTTGTTCCAAATTTGTCAGAGCAGGTGCCACCATTTTTTGAGTATGCCAAAGCACCATAGGAACCTCCACCGCATTCACCACCATAGGAACCTCTGGAGTGACTGATGCCACCCCCACAGAGACCAATGCCACCTCCACATGCACCAGCACAGGGACCACTACCACCACCTCCTCTAGGTGGTAGCGGGTAGAGTTAGTTCATTTTGATACACATATTGTAGCCCATTTTTGATACTGTGCTTGAGTAGCACCAATTTTTTATACATGACATTGATCCGATCGAGATATATATATGAGATCACCTCTTCTTGATATCATTGTACCATGTTTATATATTGCTTTAATGTTGATGTTCATGTTTTATGAGATGTTCCCTATATGCTTTAGATGTATGGATTAGATATGAATGAGATGCACATGCTTCTCTTATGATATGAAAATGAACATGTTTTATTTTATGATGGTGTATGAATATGCAATGTGAAAAGAAATGGTAGATGGTAGATAAATGAGTGCAATGTATGATTTGAAATGTGAAATTGCAGAATGTAATGTATGGTTTTATTTATGCTTGTAATGGATGCATATGCAAATGAATATGTAAATGCAATGTAAATGCCATGTATGCAATACTAATCATCTCATGCAGATTTTAAGCAATATATGATAGGTACTAATCAAAAAGAATGTTTTGAAGATTAAGAGAGAGGACCAGACACTTGTGTAGCCAAGATGAACCCAAGACAAAAGATGAGAACCTTTGATGAATAGATATAGAAGAAGATAGTCAAAAAAGCACCAAAACACCATCTCAATGCAAGCCTAGAATGAAAATGTAAGCCTAAGCTAGACACAAACCCTAGGACTTGGTTGTTGGACTCATCATATTATCATCATAGAGTTTTTAGGTACGGGATGATCACAAGATGCCATACAATCCTCACTGACATTGCAATCATGAGAATATGAATATGACATAAGTATTAGATTTTTTAGAATGAGATGTAAGCATTAAGGCACAAGAAGCCAAAATGACCTGAACACCTATTCCTTTTGATTTAGTAAGTTAACATAAGCATCAAAGCATAGCTGCTAGAATGACCGGAATTTTTCTTGCATACAAACATGCCAACCACATGGGAGTTCCTTCCTTTGCCAATGAATGCTTGCAGTGACCCTTACGTTCACTTAGCAGGATGAGTGTTAGCAATATTACTTATAGCAAAAAGAAGTCACTCAAAACTGACAAGGAGAAGAACCCACCTCACCAAAGTGTCCATATAAAAGGAGTCAAGGTACACATGACCATCTAATACATGATGAAGTCTCTTATAGATGGACACCCCTCTTATATAGATTCATTGGATCATTGGAACTAAACCAGCAAATAGAAAGCAAAGGAAAGATCATGCCCCCAGTCTTTGCTTCTCTTAGTCAAGGAGACGTCTTAGAGTTGCTCGAGGAGGAATGATAAAGTGAAAGAACAAAAAACAAAAGAAAAGCTCAGCATGCTTTAGAGAATCAAAAATTCAGTTTTAGTTTCAGTTTAAGTTTGTGTTTAAGAAGGTTGAAGTCAAATTGGAAGTGTACAATGTTCGAAGTCTTATTAGGACGGTGACAATAGGAAGATGCAGTGAGAACCACTAGTGACCATCATGGGAGATGAAGTCTCAAGGGGATATTGGAGTTTTTAACCAAGTATTAGTAGGCGAATGTAGTGAGAACCACTAGTGACCGATATAAGGAGGATTCTCAAAAGAGAGAACCAAGCATGAGCAAAACATCAGTAGGCAGACCCAGTGAGAACCACTAGTGACTGATGTAAGGAAAAGATCCTAAAAGAGAGGGGTTTGAACAAGAGCTAGGTATCAGTAGAAAGGCACAGTGGGAACCACTGGTGACCAATACATGAGAGATCCTCAAGGAGATAAATCTCAAAAGTAGCTAGGCATCAATAGGAAGACGCAGCGAGAATCACTGGTGACTGATGCACAAACAAAACTTTTGAAAGTGATAGGACAATGCCCCCTAGACTAGGAAGTGTGTGTGCTTGAATGTGACCTCTAAATCAACCACATACGCAACATAGTCATTACTCCTATGGTCAAATTATGAAGAGAATATGAATTATTCAATCCGAAATTCGTGAGGAAGCGACCTGTTGCCTCCTATGCAGGCGGGGGTGTATAATCACTCTCAGATTGGAGAACCAACAACCATCAGACCGCTACTACAACGGAGGATTTTCCAAGAAAGCCATAAAGATGATATGCAAAGCTAGAATCAAACTAAGATGAATGCAATTAATCTAAGAATACTTTGAGAAAAATATGCAATTAATCTAAAGTACTTGAAAGAAGATATGAAATGCAGATTTTTTTTTAGTTGATTTTGGAATAAAAATGATCTTAATCTAAGAACAATTAAGAAAATTTAATCTAAATGAGAAATGCAATTACACTAGAATGAGAAATTAAACTAGTTGCAAATGAAAGCTTGAAATTCAATCAAAAATTCACTATAGTGCCTTTACTCTCAAAATTGTCCTTCTGAATGAGAAAAAGAGGTCAAATAAATAGAAGAGCCAAGAGGAGGAGGAAGAGTTTCTTGATTCGAAACTCCTGACCCTTCATATCCCTTTTGGGACAAATAAGCATGAATTACTTTATTAAAAGAATGGAAAATGCCACATGAGGACCTTTCGAATATCTCAAATTATTAATTCAAGAAAAGGTGTCCATTCAAATAACAAGAAATTATTAATTCTTTTTTATGGGTAATTAGCTAAAGAGGGTGGTTTGATTTAATTTAATTTAAAGCGCATAGAACTTTACAATTAAATTAATGTATCATAGGGGTAATTTAACCAGTTAAGTCAAAGACTTTAGGAATTAATTTAGCATTTGATTATTGCAATTTATGGTCTTTGCAATTGACATCAAGTCAAATTAAGTCAGATAGGAGAGAGAAAATTGCCTAAGGAACTAGGACTTTGGTGATGTAAAATCGAGATAATGCACCAAAATTGATGAAATTAAATAGGTGCCAATTTTGGGGTATTACATTTGCCCCTCTTTGAATTGATGTGCGAACAGCGCGTTGATTCAAAGAATAGTCTGAAGTGACAGATGAAAGTAGATCAAAGCATAAATTTTTTGAAGTCTAAGTTAGATTGCGAAGACAACGATCTTAGAAGAGAACCGGAATCAGGGTTAGATTGCCCCAATACCAATTGATGAAGATGTAGATTTAGGACTATCTCCGAATCAGGGTTAGATTTCCCCAATACGAAGCTTAGTCCTCCGAGACCTAGGTTAGATTGCCCAGATAATGGTCTAAAAGAGATTTTGAGAGTCATCTCCAGAATGAAGCTTGACTCCCAGGAATTAGGGTTAGATTGCCCCAATACCCAAAAGATTTCAAGAACCATCTCCAGAATGAAGAATGATCCTCGAGGATCTGAGTTAGATTGCTCAGATACCTAAGAGATAGATTTCCAGATAACAAGATGCGAGGCGTGAAGATGCCCCTAGCAATGAGGACTGATGATTCAAATCAGACTGATTCAAGAATAGATTCGACAAGATTCAAATGATGTAATCATCCTACCCCCTCGGGAGTGAAATGGAAAGATGACATGTCAGAAGGATGATAAACAACAAGAGATTGCAGAGAAAAAGCAATTAGACTAGATTCATGAAGCTATAGAAGTGAAACGGAGCAAAGCAGAGGTCTTGTTGACCAAGTTTGACCAAAGTTGACCAAATTTTGACTAGGGTTGACTTGATGAAAAGAAGCAAAGATTTGAGAACATGATGCAAAGATGAGGATCTAGCAGGAAGATGACACCACAAGGCTGACTACACAAGCATCCAATCCAGAAGGAGTCCAATATTTAAAATGTGATTTTGAGCCACTTAGAGATGTCAGATTTTGATTTTGATCTCGAAAATGGATTCAGAATAGTCGATTTAGCAAAGGGTGCAATTTTCAAGGAAAACGGAGCACTTTCAAAAATTAGGTCAAAAGCTATATAAGGGTCGGAGGAGTCATTTTCAAATCATTATTCAGCGTTGTCTTTTAGTGATTCTGAGCTCTAAGATAGAGAAATGGAGGGTCTGCCACTACATACACATCGATTTGAGAACTCTCGATGACATGCCCAGCCATCGGAGTATGACGCACCTGTAAGTAGTCAATAAACTACTTTGTATTTCAATTCGTATAGCGTGATAGGTTAGATTTTTTTTTTAAAAATATTAGCATAATGTAAAAAGTGTGAAATATCGCGTGAGAAAGTAGTTCTCTCACGCGAAGGCAGGTTTCATTTCATGCGATAGAGTAGTTTTCTCGCGCGAACTAACAAGCTCCAAGGATAGAACTTCGCGCGAGCTAGAGGGATCTTCTATACGAGAATTCTATTTTGTCGCACGAAATGGTAGTTGTTTCGCGCGAAGTGGCAGTTGTCTCGCACGAAGGAACACTTTTCTCGCGTGAAAGACTGTTGCAAGTGGCCAAATTTTATCAGATTTGCATGAAATCAGCCAAATAAAGTCTTGTAGAGCCTTGTCATAGGATAGATACTCTGCTGTAGTTGTTGTTGTAGTAGTGAAAACCAACATGATTGAGTTACTGACCCAGTGTCGTCATTTGCTTTGTAGGTTGACTTTCCAGATATCGCATTTCGAGCACATCACTCGGTTATTACTACATTAGTTCAGAGACTGACAGATGCTGAGAGTGCTCACATTGATGCTCTAGGCTTGGGATATTTGCGTGAGTTACCCGACATTCAGGTGAATCACGGTCTTCTTACTGCATTGGTAGAGTGTTTCCATTCAGAGACGAACACATTTCATTTTTCGATGGGAGAGATGATAGTGACCACCGAGGACATATATAAGATCCTGCGGATACCCATTCATGGTACTCGTGTTGAGTACAATACACAGCCGAGGCAGGGTACAGTGGCCTTGAGGACTATCTTTAGGGATGATCTTGTGATGGGTTAGGCCATCTCCTGGGAGGATCTGGTGCACAGATATGGTGGAGCACATCCATTCGAGGTCGTGTTGGCTATATTTCTGAGTTGTTACCTCGTACCTGATCGAGGTCAGCATGGACTAGAGTGTGGTTGGGGTACTATGTTGCAGAGGATGTTGGACAGACCAGCTGTGAGATTTGGATGGGGGGAGTGTATGCTGGCACACATGTATCACGAGATGCATGAGATTGTGTATAGAGGTGTGAGATCGATGGTGGTAGAAGTCTTCATCTTACAGGTCTGGGCCTGGGAGCACCTCCCCATTTGTAGACCCCTATTCCATGATACGCGACAGGCGCTAGAGCCTTATATTTACAGATATTCAGGTGTGATGACCCAGCCCCTGCTGGGTAAGACAGAGAAGTGGAGAGCACAGTTGGATGACATGGTCACTGTAGTTTGGAGACCTTGGATAGCTACTGAGCCTTGGGACGATGCTCAGAGAGAGTTTGCTACCATGTTTGTATCACGTCCACTGATTGGATGAACCATTCAGACGATTGAGAGATTCATGGTTACACGTGTCCTGCATCAGTTTGGCAGACAGCAGGATATTTCACAGGAGTATTTCCCCTACGCTCGCTTCTCTGACGAGGAGAAGAAGGGGTGGTGTGCACGATTGGATCCAGGGTGATGCGCGATAGAGTCACGCATCCCACCAGCATGATGGGATTACATGGTGGATGTCACCAATGCAGGGGTGACACCTGCATACAGGGACCAGTTGATTGCACGGCCTCATCTGAGGTTCATAGATCTAGTTGGCATAGGAGCATAGCAGCAGGTACCACAGCAGCAGCAGGCACCACAGGATCAGCAGGCGCAGGCAGAGCAGCTTATACAGCAGTAGGCTGTGCAGCAGCAGGCACCACAGCAGAGACCTGGGCAGAGAGTTTTGAGGCCCCGATCAGGATAGGTGAGTATCCCTGCTAGGACCATGGGCTCAGATCCCGGAGCAGGGAGTAGCGGTACATAGCAGAGATCCACGAGACCACATACAGCTGATATATCCTAGTAGGTACCACAGGGAGAGGATACTGACATGCCAGACGTGGCAGCTGGAGCAGGTGTAGGACAGGTGCAGGAGGCTCTCAGGAAGAGCCGAGAGAGAGTACGGTAGGTGCAGCGTGAGCGTGATGATTTTCACACACGTCTTATCCAAGAGGAGACCTGAGTAGCAGATAGGGATGCAGAGATTAGAAAGCTACGGGCGGAGTTAGCGCATTCAAGATTAGAGACGAGATATGAGGCCGCCTAGGCGGCGTATTACTATGCAGCATACTGTGGGGCTGTTCCAGATATATCAGAGCAGGTGCCACCATTTTCTGAGTTTGCTGGGGCTCCCCAGGCTCCTCCCCTAGTACCTCCATAGGCTCCTCCACAGGCTCCTTCACAGGCTCCTCCACAGGCTCCTCCACAGAGACCGATGCCACCACCGCAGACATTAGGACAGCAGGCTCCTCCACCTCCACCCCCTCCTAGTGGGAGTGGATCTTGATTGTATCATAGCTCATTTTTTTGTTGTTTTGGTACTGTGCTCGAGTAGCACCTCTTTGTATATGACATTTAGATCGAGAGATATATATATATGAGATCGATGATTCCGTTGATATCATTGTACTTGTTGCAAATTGCTTGAATGTATAATGTTTAGGAGATGTGCTCTTATATGCTTTAGATGTATGAATAGAAATGTATGCAATGTAGTGATAGATAAATGGTTTATGCTTATAGCGGATACACATGTTGATGCAGATGCAATGAGTTTATGGATGGAAATAAAATGCAATGGATATGGTACTAATCATCTCATGCAAGATTGTAGCAATATTTAACAGGTACTAATCAAAGGATAGATATGTTCGAGGATCGACAATGAAGACCGGATACTTGTGCAACCAAGAAGAACCCGAGGCAATAGATGAGAGCCTTTGATGAAGACTATTAAGAGAGTAAATAAGGCATCGTCTTAAGTTCAAAGCCTAAGCTAAAGATGCAAGCTTAAAATGAAAATGCAAACCCTAGGACTTGGTTGTTGGACTCACCGTATTTATCATCATAGAGCCTTTCAAGTTCGAACAATCACAAGATGTCATACAATCCTTACTAATATCGCTATCATGAGAATATGAATATGACATGATTCTTAAATTTGTCGGAATAAGATGTAAGCATTAAGGCACAAGAAGCCAGAATGACCTGAACACCTATTCCTTTTAATCTAGCAAGTTAACTGTAGACACCGAAAAATCCTTCAGAAAATAAATTATTTTTGTTTTTTGAAAATCCTTGATGACATCATCATTTATTAATTAATTATTTATTTAATTAATTAATTTATTTTTATGGCATTAAATCCCTCTCTCTTAATTAAAAATCTTTAATTAAAGAATCTAGCCTAAAAATGTCATTTGGACATTATCCCTAATTTATTAATTATTTAATTAATAAATTGACCAAAAACCTTCAAAAATAAATTAATTTATTTTTAATTTATTTTTTATCCCAAACTTGGCCAATTTCTTCTAGACCACTAACCTCTTCCAAAATCTTCTAATCCCTTCTTAATTTCGATTAAAAGGCTAATCCCATCTTTTCTAACCCTAATCCCAAGGTTAAATATTTAATTAAGGTTAAATATTTAATGTTCATATTTATTGAAAATATTTTAATAAATATTCTTAAAACTTAGGCTTTTGGAATGAATAACCTTTTATTCCATGAAACTAAGGAGAAATCTAAACTCTTCTAGAATCTTCTCAAATCCACCCTCTTCACCCATCCTAATCCTTTTTCTAATCCTAATCCTAACCTTAAACCTTTGTGCAATCCTAACCAAGCTTAAGACTTTCCTAAACCAAGGCAAAGTCTTTCCTTCCAAATATCTCAACCACAAAGCATTTATTGCTTCCCCAAAGTCTTCAAAGCCTCTTAAAGCCCATTCATTGCTCTTACAAGCATTTATTTGGAGAGTTATGAGCTTGGAGCCCCCTTTGTTGACTCCTCTTTGCCCTTCCCTTCATCCAATCACCTTGTGACATGTGTCACCTCTTGATTGACTGAGAACTAGCACAATCCATGTGCTTCCCTTTGAGTGAATCTTGGCCTCTCTTAAGGATTTCAATCTTGGCCATTCATTCCTCCTACCCCAAGCCTTTAGAAATCCTATAAATACCCTCACTTCCTAAGGCAAATCATCTCTCAACTCTCAAACTCAATAGAAAAGTTATAATGTCATTTTCATTTTAGCATAAGCATAAGTTCATCTTTTTAGATTATTTTCAAGCTTAAATCACATCTAAATTAGCTTAAATGGATTAACATAGATTCATTTCTTGTTTCAATCTTAGTTCAATCATTTAGCTTTGCATATTTGTGTGTTCTTGAGGCCTTTGAGGCAAAATAGGTTTCTCATACCTATTTTGTGTCATTTTGGGTCTTCTTGATCCTCAAATCATCCATCTTGCATGCTCCAAGTGCTTGAGTTTACACACCCACATCCCTCTATATCTAAGCATATCAAACGGTGCATGGGTGCATCCGTTTTAAGCTTAAACTGAGGTGGCTTTGATTTTAGTTTGTTTACCTTTGAATTTGATTTGATTATATGTTATGACTTTTGTTTGTCTTTGGCTTTCAAAACAGGTTTAGGTGCACTCTCAAATGCTAGTCTACATTCTGGCACACCCGGTGGGACCCAAACCACAATCATTTTGATGAAATTACACTTTATATGCTTTTTTTTGCAGGAAATAAAGAAATGTCGCCTTCATGAAAAGAAATGACGCCTACAGCAATTAAATGTCGCCTTCAAACAAAGAAATGTCACCTTCAACAAAAGAAATGTCGCCTACAAGGAATCCAGTCACGCCTTCATGCAATTAAATCACGCCTTTGAAGAAAGAAATGACGCCTATGAACTCTGTTTTCACGCCTGCATAACTGAGATTTTCCTGTTGTCGGCAACTTTTGTTACGTTCCAGAATTCTCTTCTGTCGCCTTCTTTTAATTAAATTACACCTGTAACAAAAGAAATCACGCCTCTGGTTTTTTATCTGTCACCTTTTGAGGTACAGAATGTCGCCTGTAGGAATTAAATGTCGCCTCTGCACTTTCCAGCATCGCCTATAAGCTGGACAGTGTCGCTTTTGGTTTTTGTCTTGAGTTGCTTAGGACTGATTTTTTCATTTTCTTTTATTACAGCAAAGGTCAAACTCAATCTTGAATGAAACTTAAGGAAATGAACTTAGGTCCTAGAGTGTCATTGTCAATTTGAAAAGCAAACCAAATCTCGAATGCACTAAAAGAACAAACAACTCTATTCCCTATCTCGTTTCAAATTCCAAAGCAAGCAAACAAATTCAATCTTGAGTGATCTAAGGGACAAAACAAAGCTTTTTCAAAGTTCTATAATCAACTCGCTAATCAAATCTTGAATGCACAAAAAGAAAGAACTTGCAAACGTTCAATTCATTTACATTTTGAGGAAAGGAACAAATCAAAAGCTAATCACGAGTGTCTTCATTTCAAAGTTCAAACATCACTTAATCAAATTTGGGAAAATGAACAAAATCTGCTTGATGTGCATGTAGGAGTTTTTTCAATTCTTGCATAATCCTTGTTAGAGTAAGTAACGTGGAACATTTGAACTTGGACAAGTTCACTTGTTCTACTTTTAGCGAGGCCTGTCCAAAGGAGAAGCGCTTCCTCCTCGGAGAACGACCTCAAACCGGTTTCCCCCCTGGCCGGTATACAAATAAGTGAATACCAAAAGAATCACTTACATCTCCTAATCGCCGGGCGTTCGTGCCAAACACGTGTCTGGGGATGGTAAACATTCCTCTCCCCCAGCATAATTGGCAAGGCTCTTAAGTGAGTCACGGATGTTCAGCATAACCAGGTATGGAGACACCACGGAACTATTAAAAACCTGATAAACTAGAGGCTACCCTATCTACATCCGAAAGTATCAAAATCCTTGTGCAAGGACCGATTCCAAGGGGTTTACCGGGTCGCCTCAAGATTACTCACCATTTGTATTCCCTTCTGGGGGATACCAAGCTGTGGGCAAGTGATTTTGATACTCACCTTCCTTAGGTAGATCTGTTTGAAGTGCTTGACAGTCAAAGACTTCGTGAAAACACTTGTTGAAACATACACTTTCAAAGCTTTGTCAGAGTCAGTTGCCTTTGTTTGTATCCCGCAAGGTTGCTTTGGCCCTTGCGGAGATTGCTTTGACTTTAACTTTTTCCATTGGAAACCTTTGCCTCAAAATCAGAAGCCTCTTTTTCAAGTGATGCCCAGCAAGAACAAACATCCTAAAGCGAAGTTGCCCAAATCCCAAGCCTATCAAGAGCGAAAAGTTATCAAGAAGAACACCAAGACCTATCAAACCATTATCCAAGCAACCCAAGCAGAGGAAAAGTCCCAAACCAAACTTGAGAACATTGCCCATAATGCCTGCATCAAACAGTTCGCCTTCCGTTTCCGAGTTAACAATCACTTTGTCAACCTTGAGCCAGAAGATTAGCCATTTCCTTGTTCATGCCTTGTTCCATCTTCGGATCTTGAAAACTTGTCTCAACAGCCTTGCATCTTAGTTTCATCCTAGTTTCACCCTTTGCATCAGCATCAAAACCTTAGTTGCATTTCAAAACATCATAAAGTTGCATATGCATTCATCTTCCTACCAGCATTCTAGAATCAATCCTTATCATTTGCATTATCCCTTTAGATAAAGCATTGTCCCTTCACCCTTCAATACCTTTTCCACCAGCATCCCCCCATCAGCTTTCCATATCTTTCCAGCAGATCCATCATCTTTTGTTCCAAATCCAGAGTTCCACCAACACTTAGTGTTCTACCTTTTGAGTTGTTCCTATCCTATATCCAAGATCAGAGACCATCATCCTCTTTTTTGGCACAACATGTTGTCATAAAGAAATCAAACCTTGTCCTTGCATAGCCATCATCTCGAGCAAGAGATTGGAGTGTATTGATAAGAAACTTGTTGACCGAAGATCATCAGTCTATCTTAGGTTGACCCCATCATATCTCTGATCCTCCATTTGGAAAAAATAGCAGCTCATTTGTTGACCACTCAGTAATCTTTCATCAGCTTTCCATCAGCAACCTATCTTTCCTCCACCATCTTGATCCATATCAGTTCCATCCAGCTTCCATCATCGCCATCTTGATCCATCCTTGCATTGCATCCTAGAAAGTCATCATCTTTAGAAGTTCATCAACTTTGCATCCATCAACGTTTTTTAGCCAAACATCTTGCATCCATTTAGCACTTGCATCTCCATGCCTGTTGAGACCAGATCTCGAAAAAGAAGAAGCATGAATCCTTATCCACCAACAACCTCATCTGATCCCAACCTTTTCACCAACGCCATGATGACCTACAATCCCCAGATCCAAGCCAGTAACCCATGTGAAGATCCAAACATCCCTTCATACCCGTTGGCAATCCAAGCATTTGAAAATCCTCCAAAAAGCTCACCAGCGACCAATGCCCTTGTACCACAACATCAGCAAAGCACGTTTGTTCACTACCTACCATAAAGTACCTCCATCCCACCATCTCTCTATCCACGCATCCCCATCAAAACAATCCAAGTTCTAGCACAAGCATACTCTCCATTCCCTAATCCTATCATGCAAACACCCCAAGAGCTTTCCACCATTCCCCTTTTCTTGCAAGGAAGCCTCACCAGTCCCGCAACACAAGCTGCAGCACCATCCGCTCCATCTCATACCCCTTTTGCTTCATCATCTGCTATGGCTGCCCAAGCCCAAATCCAAACCCAAAGTCAGCTTCCACCTCTCACACAAGCTTTTACACTGCCGCCATCTGCAAGTCAAGCAACGCCTTTCACCATCAAAGGAGCACCGTCACCCTTCACCCCCCAAGCACCCATACCTTCTTCTTTGGGGTTAGCGCAATCGTTCCCCATTCCAACCTCATCTTTCTCTTGGGCGTTTCCTTCATTTTCCTCCTCACAAGCATCCGCTCAACCGCAACCTCAACAAGCTCCTTTCTCTCAACCATCATTCGTGTCCCAAGCTCCCATTGCCCCTACCATTCCATCATCCACTGCAGTGCACCCTAACACAAGCTCTCAATGGGGCCTTACACAAGAAGAAATGAAGGCATGGGGGATCCCATCTCAATCCCCTACATCTATGGTTGCAAGTCAACAAACCGCCTTCACCCAAGCAGCACAGCAACAACTACCCCAAACACCGCCGGCTTCAAGATATTCATCCCAAATCCCAAATACCTTCCAGCAAGTTCCACCACCTCAACAGCCAACTTTCCCCAGCTATCTTACCCCATCACCCTTTGCTTCTAGCTTTCCCACATCTATTCCACCTCTAAGTAACGCAGGCATGCACCCAGCCTATATCAGCCAAATCCAAAGCCAACCTCAGCAACTACCACCATCATACCCCCAAGCAGCATCATTCCAACAGCCTCCCCCACAACAACCACATGTCCCCTTTCAGCAAACACCCATCATTCCTCCACAACAGCAAGTCCCTTGCTATCAGCCCCAGCAACAAATCCCTATCATCCCCCAGCAACAACAAGTTCCCACCCATCAGTTACAACAGCAAGTTCCAAATATCTACTATCAGCAAGCAGTCCCACAACAACCACCAGTTCAACAACAGCAAGTAGCCCAACAACATCAAGCGGTCCCATATCAATATCCCCCTATGCCACACCAGCAATATCCCCAACAACCATTGCCTCAAAATCAGTTCCAACCCATTTATCCACAGCAAGCACCATATCTAGTTCCACAGCTTCCATCACAAGCAGAAGTTCTAGTTCCCTCGCCACTCAATGCTGAGTGGGAAGCAATGAAAAATGCTCTAAAAGAGCTACAAAGTGGAACAGAGAATAAAACCTACAAGTTCGAAGAGGTGTGCTCATATCCCTTCGATCGGTCCATAGCAACTATCCCTTTCCCCAAGCATTTTGAGATGCCCAAGTTCGACAAGTATCGGGGGAAAGGAGATCCAGTAAACCATATCAAAGAGTTTTACATGGCGTGCCAAGAAGTGGCTTACAGTGATAACTATCTCCTACGCCTGTTTCCCAAAAGCTTGGGAGGAACTGCTGTTGAGTGGTTTTACAAAATACCACATGGGACAATAAAAACCTTTGCTGAACTCTCTGAGAAGTTCATCACACACTATGCCCATAATGTGGAGAATGAGTTGTCCTTGCTAGACCTATGCAACTCAAAACAAAAAGACAGAGAAAGCCTTACAGAATACTTACAAAGATAGCAGAATCTTACAACCAGGTTATCATATCAGCCTCCAGAGAAGCACCTAACAAAGATCTTAATTGATAACCTGCATCCAAAGCTATCCCATCACATGTGAATGAACTATCTCCAGACATACCAAGACATCAAGAGCAAAGGCATAGGCATCGAGAAAGCTCTCCTAGACGAAGGCACTATTCGTCACTTCAAGGATGATTCCAAGAGCAAACCCAACAATGATAAATCCCGTTATTGGAATCGTAACAAGAATGTTGTTACAGATGGAGCCACTGACACTAAGAATGTACAATTCATTGTGGCTAGTCCTACACCAGCTCAAACATACCAACCGCCACAAGTGCCCATCTATCAGCAACCACCAGCTCCCGCATATCAAGCACCTATTTATCAGCAGCCTCCTCAAGTTCATCAACCACCTGTGCAACAGTATCAGCAGCAATACCAACAGCAACAGCCAGCACGTCAAGGCAATCCTGTTAACACAGTTAACGTTGCCCCAAGGCAGAACAAGCTGAATAATTAGAACAATCCAAAGAGGACTTTCACACCTTTGGGTGAGCCTCTGGATCAGATCTTTTATCGGCTAGCCAAAGCAAATATGATCACATATCCGCCCATCCCACAGAAGGATGACAACACACCAAAGTCTGATTGGTATAAAGAACATGAATACTGTGATTATCATTGTGTGAAGGGGCACACAACATTGAAGTGCATGCAGCTTAAGCACTACATCCAGGATCTCATCGATCGCAAGGAAATCCAGGTCGATGCACCAACTCAAGCTTCACCCAATGCCAGTTTGCAAATATATCAAAATGTGTTCCCTCAACACGATACCGGGAAGAATCAAGCCAACGCCAATCAGCCCCAAAATCATGGCAAAGGAAAGCAAGAAGATCACACAGCGGCTTACATCAACTATGACAAGTATGTCGGATGCATAACTCAAGTTGAGCCCATCCAAGATGAGCCCACCATCAATACCATCCACGTCAGAGGGCCGGATCGACAATGTGCTGCAACTACCCGCAGTGGTAGGATAACTGTTGCCGGTGCTCCTCTAAGGTCAGCTGCTCCTCCAAGGCCAACATCTACTGCATCCATAGCATAGTCTAACACCAGGCCAGCATCAAATGTACGCGCAACACAGCATAATGCACCAAGAGCACAATACAATATCATAGAGCATCTTGGGAACATGCCAGCCCAAATATCTATCTTGGATTTGCTCCGCACATCACCCATCCATCAGGAGATCCTGGACAAAGCTCTAAAAGAAGGTCATGTCCCCACGGACATTAACACAACTCAGTTTGAAACTCTTGTGGGACACCTATCTGCAGCATGTGCCTTGTCCTTCAAAGAATCTGATATACCAGATGTTTCTCTTGACCATACTCTCCCTCTCCGCATTGCTGTCATGGTCAGAGATTTCGCCATCAAACGAGTTCTAGTGGATAATGGCTCAGCCCTTAACTTGTGCACATTAAAATTCATCAAGAAGATCGGGTTCACGGAGGCCGACATACAACATGAGCAAATCACTATCAAAGCATATGATAACTTGGAGCGTACCTCTGAAGGTACTATGACTTTGCCTATCCAGCTAGGCCCAGCAACGCAAGATACTCTCTGCCACGTTGTTGATCTTGACCTACCGTTCAATATCCTCCTCGGTCATCCATGGATCCATTCCATTAAGGCCGTACCATCTACTTACCATTAGTGCATCAAGTTTCCACATCAAGGCACTGAGGTTACCATCCACGCTGACCCTAACCCCTTCGCATACTGCCTTGCGATGGAAACATCTTTCCCTCATTCTACTCATTGTCCTGGAACCGATATTGGTACTTCTATTGCTAGCTCATCCCGATCCCATTGCGATCCAGAGACCATCCTCTCTTCCACCTTATCATCCATCAAGATCAACAACCAGGGTTGTGGTGAATACAGCCTCAGTGATGCATTTGCTGTAGGAGCTCTTC
The DNA here is from genome assembly GCA_027943335.1 of Chamaecyparis obtusa. Lineage (NCBI taxonomy): Eukaryota > Viridiplantae > Streptophyta > Pinopsida > Cupressales > Cupressaceae > Chamaecyparis > Chamaecyparis obtusa. The sequence goes on from BSBK01005001.1 coordinate 417,139, forward strand.
CACGTGATCCACATACTCAAGGGCGCCCAAGTTGTCAAAACAAGCCTGTTGAAAAACATTATAAGCTCAAGCAAATCGGAAACATGACTTTTGAGTCTCATGGTACCATCAACAGCAAAGAAATGGATCTAGATATTAACAAATGGTTATACAAAGATCCCCCATCACGTGACACCCAACTTCTTGAGTACTTCAAAGAGAAATATCCAATCCCCTACAAAAATGTCACAGAACACTATAACTATCAAGGTGGTGGTCTAGGACCACAAGAGGACAGAAATTTGTTTCCTATCATACCATCCCAAAATCCAGAACAGCAAGGACTTGGCTTTAATACCCCTCGCCTGCTTGAACAAGAGCCCAATACCACAACTGCAGACACTAACATGACCAACGTGAACTTTTAGAATAGCCAGGATGACCTTGTGGAAATCGAAGACATCCCCGAAGAGAAAGACATCCGATCCTACGATGATATCTTTGCCGACGACACCCTCCTGGGGACTTCTGTCCTCCAACAACTCTCCATTAACCTCATAGATCTTCCCCTCACAAACCCTGACCTCATAGATTGGGACCAACCAAGCATCGCACACATTGACGAGTTCCAAAGCGCACAAGCACTCCTAGAATTCATGGGGGCATCAGGTCCAGCAAACAATCAGGATCCAACATCAACCTCTATCTATCAGCTTCACCCAAAAGGATATTTTGGGGAAGAGGCAAGCTTTAGTCGCAAAAATGAAATAGCAAAAGAACATCATGAGTCTTTATGTGAAAACCCCCTTGGGGCACATTCTGATTCCAAAATAGTAAAAATAAAGGGCGTATCTTCTAGCGAAAACCTGGCAATTCAGGCGCTAGAAGATGAAGCCTTGCCTCTTCCCCCTATCCAAGATTATAGACCAGAGCAGTCGCCAATCATCATAGAAGAGACCAAGCCAATCAACTTGGGAACAGAAGAATGTCCAAGGATCACCTACATTGCAGTCAACCTAACAGAAGGAGAAGAAATCGCTCTCAGTACCTTGCTCAAGGAATCCATCATCAACTTTGCATGGTCATACGCCCATATGCCTGGGCTTGATCCAAACCTTGTTGTTCATCATCTATCAGTAGATCCAAACGTCAAGCCAGTGAAGCAGAAGCTAAGGAAAATGCATCCAAAGGTAGCATTGCTCGTCAAAGCAGAGCTTGAGAAGCTCCTCCAAGCTAAGATCATCAGAGCAATAGATTATTCAGAGTGGATCTCTAACATGGTGCCAGTCACAAAGCCTTCTGGTGACATCAGAATCTGTACTGATTTCAGGGACTTGAACAAGGCATGTCCTAAGGATGACTTCCCATTGCCAAACATAGACATGCTTGTAGACCTCACAGCGGGTCATGAGATGTTATCATTAATGGATGGATTTTCAGGCTACAATCAAATTCATATAGCAGAAGCAGATCAACATAAAACAGCATTCACAACCCCATGGGGTACCTTCTGCTACAACATGATGCCATTTGGGCTAAAGAATGCAGGGGCCGCATATCAGAGAGCAATGACAGCGATCTTCCATGACATGATCCACAAGATCCTTGAGGACTATGTGGACGATATCCTTGCAAAATCCAAAACAAGGGATGAGCACCTCGACATCCTAAAGCGTGTATTTGATCATCTGAATCATTATGGCTTAAAGCTTAATCCTAAGAAATGTGTCTTTGGTGTTACATCTGGCAAGCTTCTAGGCTTCATCGTCTCTAGACGAGGCATAGAGATCGATCCTAAAAAGGTAAAAGCAATAACAGAGATGCCTCCACCAAGAAATCTCAAACAGCTCAGAAGCCTACAGGGCAAGCTTCAATCAGTTCGACGATTCATCTCTCAACTAGCAGACAAGTGCCAACCATTCTCACATCTCTTGTGCAAAGATACCAACTTCAAGTGGGTTCCCATATGTCAAAGAAGCTTTGATAAGCTCAAAGAGTATCTAGCTAATGCTCCGATCCTAGTACCACCGGTTTCAGGATGCCCACTCATTCTTTACATCTCAACAACAGCTACAGCACTGGGGGCACTCCTAGCACAGCATGATGATGAAAATAGAGAACGAGCTATCTACTACATCAGTCGCACTCTTGTGGGCTATGAGCTTAACTATTCACCCATGGAGAAAGCATGCCTAGCAGTGGTCTTTGCCACTCAAAAACTTAGACATTACATGCTTAGCCACACAATCAAGCTCATATCAAAGGTGGACCCTCTTAAGTATCTACTATCAAAGATGACTCTCACAGGCCGTATGGAAAAATGGGTCATGTTACTCAGCGAATTGGACATTCAGTATGTAGATCGCAAAGCAATCAAAGGGAAAGTCATTGCCGATCAACTAGCAGAAGCACCACTGGTGGATGCCTATCCACTAATCATGGAATTCCCCGATGAACATTTATGCATGATTGAAGAGCAGCCCATGTGGAAACTATACTTTGATGGTTCCAACACATCCCATAGCTCTGGGGCAGGAATCCTATTCGTCACACCTCAAGGTGACTATATTCCAAAATCATTCAAGTTGGGATTCCCCTGTACCAACAACATTGTAGAATATGAGGCACTCATCTTAGGTCTCAAAATAGCTATCCAATGGAACATCACAGAACTACAAGTTTTTGGAGATTCACAGCTCATTATCAAGCAAGTCCTTGATGAGTATCAGACAAAAGATGACAAATTGCTACCCTACAAGCAACTGGTGGATAAACTGAAAGAGCATTTCCTACATCTACAATTCAATCAGATCCCAAGGCTTCAAAACAAAGCAGCAGATGTAATGGAAACCATCGGATCCTTATTGGAAATACCACGAGACGCATCACAGTATGAATTTCTAGTCGAGCAGCTACATTCACCAGCTTATGAGAATGCCGATGCAGACATGGTGTGTGTCTTGGTTGGTCCTCAATCCCCATGGTACCATGAAATCCATGCATATCTAAAAAATGGTATCATATCTCCCCATCTCACCAATAACCAACGCCAAAACCTTATTCGCAGAGCTTCCTGCTACACTCTTGTAGCCAACACCCTATATCGTCGTGGGTATCATAATGTCCTATCTAGATGTTTAGACTCAAACGAGGCCATCCTGGCCTTACAAGAAGTTCACGCTGGAATTTGCGGTGCCCACACGAGTGGCATGGTTCTAGCAAAGCAGCTGCTTAGAGTTGGATATTATTGGCCAACAATGGAACATGATGCATGTGAATTTGTTAAGAAATGTCTTCCATGTCAACAGCATGCCAATTTGATACATGCACCAGCACAGGATCTACAGCCTATTGCACCAGCATGGCCTTTTTCATGTTGGGGCCTCGACCTCATTGGCTTGATCACCCCCCTCTCTTCGGATGGACACAAGTATATCATAACAGCCACAAAATACTTTACCAAATGGGTTGAAGCGATTCCGCTCACCCTAACCACTGGCATCCAAATATCCAAGTTCATCCTCTATCATATCATTTGCCGCTTTAGCATACCATCTACCATTTTCACAAACCATGGCACACCTTTTGAAAACCAGCATGTGGATGATCTGTGTGCCAGGCTCCACATCCATCACCGTTTCTCTAGTCCATATTTCCCTCAAGGAAACGGCCAAGCTGAGGCAACCAACAAAACTATCTTGAAAATCCTCAAGAAGGTTGTCAATGATTCTAGTCGTGACTGGCATCTCCAAATTAATCCTACCCTCTGGGCCTACCGTACTTCTTATCGCACTCCCATAGGCACCACCCCATACTCCCTTGTATATGGTGCTGAAGCCGTTCTGTCGATCGAGGTTGAGCTCCCATCCTTGTGCGTCTCCATGAAGAACTATACAACTGATGAAGACTATCGTGTGGCCCGGCTCACACAGCTAGATCTGCTAGATGAAAAGAGATAGCAAGCCTACGATCATTTGGTTGCATACCAGAATCGACTCAAAAAGAGTTATAACAAGAAGGTCCATCCTAGACAGTTCCAGGTCGGTGACATGGTCCTTAAAGAAAATCAGAAGGTCCTAGCAAATAGAGAAAAGAAAGGCAAGTTTGAGCCTACTTGGTTGGGCCCCTATGTTGTCACCGCATCCTTTGGCTCTAGAGCCTATCATCTATCAACACCAGAAGGAGAGCCCTTGAATGATCCAATCAACATCATACATCTGAAGAGGTTCTATGCCTGAACCTGATCCTGCATATATCAGAAAATCCAAAAACATTAAAAAAAAAAAAAAAAAGCAAAAGAAAAAAAAGCAAAAAAGAAAAGAGAAAGAGAAAATAATCGTCCAAACGGTGAAAACTTGGCAATTCAAGTGCCTTGGACAAGTATGTTGGTGAAAACCTGGTAAACAGGTGCCAACATAGTAAACTGAGCTATTTATCCATTCAGTAGTCCTTTCAGTTACCGTCCTCTTCCTCCATCCATAACAGATCTCCCAGCAGTTCCATCTCCCCTATCCTCCAAGCTTTCAGCTTCCATCTTCCTCCAACCCATCTGCAATCCATATCCTGTTCCAAAGCTTTGTATCATATCTTGTACCATATCCCTTTCCCTTTCCTGTACAGCACAATCCCTGTATTTATCCTCCCTGTATTTATCCTTCTTGTCTCCGTCCTAGTGAGAGTCCTGCCAAGTGTGATCTTCCTATCCCCAATCCTGAGCTTCTGTACATATCCCTTGTGCATATTGTTCCTCCTTGTTGTACATAACCTTTGTCCATCCTGCAGCAGCATTTGATCAAATATCTTGTCCCATCCCCAGCCTCAGAAAACTTGTAGTCCCACTCAGGCCTTGTGCTTCAACAACATCAATTGTCGACTTATCCTTGCTCATCCTGATTATTCCTTGAACTTCAGCTTTTGCCAGCAAACAACAACACTTATTCTCTCACCAAACCATGGGTCCTTGAGGATATATCGTTCCTCCTGTCTGACCTAATCTTCCATCCTGGTCCTTAAGGATATATCGTTCCTCCTGTCCGACCAATCTTCCCACCATCAATCAAACCTAATCTCTCTCCTTGGCAAAGGATGTCTTTTTGGAGTTATCATTTTGATCTTGGATTTTTTGTCCTTTGGGTCTTGTTAATCTTTTTGGCTTCTCTTTATCCCACCAGGGTCACCACGATTCTTTATATCATAGTGTGCTGCGTGTGCGGATAATCTAGGGCAAGGTCTTTTGTTCTTTCGCTTCTGCCTGTGAGTCAGTTGTGTGTTTGTGGTTCTTTCAGCATCGGTTTCGCCATGTCGCCTCTGTGCTTCATGTGTGATATTGGGGCAACCCTGTGTGTTTGTTTAGCGTCAGTCCTCGTCAGTCCTCTGCAACACTGGTGACAAGGCCTCATGATCCCAGTATCCTTGGCAGGTCTCTAGCATTGCTATATTAAATCTAGGTTGTGCACTCCCGTTTGCACTTGGAGCTATCTGGTCCCTTGCATTTATCATATAGATTAATCTTGCATCTTTGCATACAGCTGCATCTTGCATCTTGCATTTCCATCTCATCTTGCATATCATCCATATTTGTTCTTAGAAGTGAGGTTATTTATCTCCCCTTTCTTCCTAGGCCTTTCCTTCCTCGTCTCGCCGGGCACACTCTGTCCCAGGGTGTAATCCCTCTTTCTCCTTGACCCACTGGGTGCATCTTCCATGATTTTGTCCCATCGGGGCATGTATCTCTCTTTCTCCTAGTCCACCCAGGCGTCATACCCTCTTCTTCTGATTCTAGCCTCGGCATCTTGTTTTCTTGTCTTTGACGCCATGCCACTTGCGGCATCGCATCAAAGAGGGGCAAAATGTAGACACCGAAAAATCCTTCAGAAAATAAATTATTTTTGTTTTCTGAAAATCCTTGATGACATCATCATTTATTAATTAATTATTTATTTAATTAATTAATTTATTTTTATGGCATTAAATCCCTCTCTCTTAATTAAAAATCTTTAATTAAGGAATCTAGCCTAAAAATGTCATTTGGACATTATCCCTAATTTATTAATTATTTAATTAATAAATTGACCAAAAACCTCAAAAATAAATTAATTAATTTTTAATTTATTTTTTATCCCAAACTTGGCCAATTTCCTCTAGACCACTAACCTCTTCCAAAATCTTCTAATCCCTTCTTAATTTCGATTAAAAGGCTAATCCCATCTTTTCTAACCCTAATCCCAAGGTTAAATATTTAATTAAGGTTAAATATTTAATGTTCATATTTATTGAAAATATTTTAATAAATATTCCTAAAACTTAGGCTTTTGGAATGAATAACCTTTTATTCCATGAAACTAAGGAGAAATCTAAACTCTTCTAGAATCTTCTCAAATCCACCCTCTTCACCCATCCTAATCCTTTTTCTAATCCTAATCCTAACCTTAAACCTTTGTGCAATCCTAACCAAGCTTAAGACTTTCCTAAACCAAGGCAAAGTCTTTCCTTCCAAATATCTCAACCAAAAAGCATTTATTGCTTCCCCAAAGTCTTCAAAGCCTCTTAAAGCCCATTCATTGCTCTTACAAGCATTTATTTGGAGAGTTATGAGCTTGGAGCCCCCTTTGTTGACTCCTCTTTGCCCTTCCCTTCATCCACTCACCTTGTGACATGTGTCACCTCCTGATTGACTGAGAACTAGCACAATCCATGTGCTTCCCTTTGAGTGAATCTTGGCCTCTCTTAAGGATTTCAATCCTGGCCATTCATTCCTCCTACCCCAAGCCTTTAGAAATCCTATAAATACCCTCACTTCCTAAGGTAAATCATCTCTCAACTCTCAAACTCAATAGCAAAGTTATAATGTCATTTTCATTTTAGCATAAGCATAAGTTCATCTTTTTAGATTATTTTCAAGCTTAAATCACATCTAAATTAGCTTAAATGGATTAACATAGATTCATTTCTTGTTTCAATCTTAGTTCAATCATTTAGCTTTGCATATTTGTGTGTTCTTGAGGCCTTTGAGGCAAAATAGGTTCCTCATACCTATTTTGTGTCATTTTGGGTCTTCTTGATCCTCAAATCATCCATCTTGTATGCTCCAAGTGCTTGAGTTTGCACACCCACATCCCTCTATATCTAAGCATATCAAACGGTGCATGGGCGCATCCGTTTTAAGCTTAAACTGAGGTGGCTTTGATTTTAGTTTGTTTACCTTTGAATTTGATTTGATTATATGCTATGACTTTTGTTTGTCTTTGGCTTTCAAAACAGGTTTAGGTGCACTCTCAAATCCTAGTCTACATTAACATAAGCATTAGAGTATAAATGCTAGAATGACCTGAATGTCTCTTGCGAAAAAACACACCAAGCACGCAGGAGTTCCTTCTTTTGCCAAAGATTTCTCGCAGTGACCCTTACATTCACTTAACAGGACGAGTGTTTACAATTTCATCAGTAGCAGAAAGAAGTCACTCAAAAGATAAGGAGAAGAACCAACCTCACCAAAGCATCCATATAAAAGGAGTCGAGGTACGCATGGCCATCCAATATGAGATGGAGGCTCTTATAGAAGGACAACCCTCTTAAATGAATTCTTTGGATCATTGGAACTAAACCAACAAATAGAAAGCAAAAAAGCAAAGCAAACAAACAAGCACTCAAAGAAAACAAAGCTCAACATGCCTCAAAGGAACACACATTTAGTTTTAGTTTTAGTTTAAGTTCGTGTTCAAGCGGATTGAAGACAATTCGGAAAGATAATGTTCGAAGTCTCAACAAGATAATGATAGTAGGCAGACGTAATGAGAATCACTGGTGATTGATAAAAGGGAGAAATCCCGAAGAAGAGAGATCAAACGAAAGCTAGGTATCCGCAAGCAGGCATAGTGAGAACCACTGGCGACCAATGCTCAAAAGAGTTTTTGAAAGTGATAGGACAATGCCCCCTAGACCAGGCAGGTGCCCCCAAGTGTGAACTAGTTCCAATCCATGAAGAGTCGAGCAAAATCTCGAAGACACTAAAAGCAAGGCATGAGCTAGCAAACCAAAGCAAGAAACAAACTAAAGCAGGAAAGGAAGGAAACTAAAGCAAGAAACTAAGAGCCAAGTGACGCTGAGATGAGATGTTACTTCAGGAAAACAAGAGGCACCTGTTTACCAGGTTTTCACCATCTTGGCAGAGATTCTATTTTTGCTACCATGAGGCTTGTTTACCAGGTTTTCATCAATGGCACATTTTTCTCTTTTTCAATTTTTTTGTACTTTTCTCTTTTTTTTGCTTTTTTTTTGAATTTTTTGAATATCTCATTTTTTTTGTATTTTTGATTTTTTCATTTTTTTTTTGTATTTTTGAAATTTTCTATTTTTTTTTGTATATTTTTTTTTTTTCAAATTTTCTATTTTTTTTGTATTATCAAGGTGCCTGTTTACCAGGTTTTCACCAGGATAATAGATACATCAAAGCGCCTGTTTGCTAGGTTTTCACTAAGATGATCATTTTTTTTAGGACATTTTGTAATTTTTAGGATTTTTTGCAATATATCAATTTTTAGGATTTTTTCAGGATCAATAAGTATGTACATGAGCATACAAGCAATGTCTCAGCTGTAGAACTTCTTCAGATGAAGAGCGTTGATAGGCTCTTTGAGTTGCTCTCCTTCAATGGTGGAGAGGTGGTAAGCACCAGATCCAAATGCTATAGTAATAATGTATGGACCGAGCCAGTTTGGTTCAAATTTTCCTTTCTGGGTTCTCTGTTGCTGATTCTTGGGGTTCTCCCTTAAGACGAGGTCACCCACTTGGAATTCCCTTTGTCTGACTTTCTTGTTATATGTTTTTGACATTCTCTTTTGATATGCTCGAAGATGATCGAATGTCACCCTCCAACGTTCATCTAATAATTCAAGCTCCTGCAACCTAGATATTCTGGTATCTTCATCAGTGATGAGGCCCTTCAGAGAGATTCGCAATGTCAGAATCTCGACCTCAATTGGCAATACTACTTCTGCCCCATAGACTAAGGCAAAAGGAGTGGCTCCCGTTGGTGTTCGGATACTTGTTCTGTAAGCCCACAAAGCTGGATTAATCTGGAGATGCCAATCTCTACTAGATTTATGAACTGTTCTGTGCAAAAATTTTAGGATTGTCTTATTAGAAGCTTCTGCTTGTCCATTACCCTGAGGATAATAAATAGATGACCAATGCTGAATGATCCTGAATTTAGTGCATAAGTCTGTCAAATCTTTGTTCTTAAACTGTCCTCCATTGTCAGTGATAATAGATGAAGGTATGCCATATCTGCAAATAATATAGTTCAAAATGAACTTAGCAATAGTCCTTCCATCAGCTATAGTCAGAGGAACTACCTCGACCCATTTGGTAAAGTAATCTGTAGCAGTGATTATGAATTTATGTCCTCTTGAAGAAGAAGGGTGTATCTGACCAACCAAGTCAAAAGCCCATTGTTGAAATGGCTAAAAACTAATGAGAGGACTGAGCTCCCTAGCAGGAGCGTGGATCAGATTCCCATGATATTGACACTGCTTGCAAGTCTTGACATATTGGACAGCTTCTTTTTCCATATCCGGCCAGTAGTATCCAGCTCTAATAAGTTTACGAGCTAACGTCAGACCACTTGAATGAGAGCCGCAAATACCTTCGTGTACCTTAGCTAACGCATGTTTGGACTCATCGGGTTCTAGACACCTAAGTAGAGTACCGTCTAGGCCCCGTCTATACAAGTCATTTGCTATAAGAACATACCGTGAAGCAGTACGAATGAGGTGACGTTTCTCATTCCGGGTATAGGTATCGGGTATAATTTGGTCCTAAAGATAAGAGTAAATATGGTGGTAGCGGGATGAGTCATGTCCAATGACTGAACAGATCATCTTGGATTCAGGATTGTCATAGGCAGGGTAGCATAATGTTTCCACCAGGAATTCATGCCTGAAGTCATTTTCTGGCATTTGTAATATTGGGGCCAAAGTAGCCATAGCATCAGCCGCCTTATTATCTGTTCTTGGAATCTGCTGGAAGGAAATATGTGCAAAGTATAACTTAAGATCATCCACCATTCTTTTGTAGGGTATTAGCTTGTCATCCTTTGTTTGATAAACATTATTAACTTGATTAATGATCAACTGAGAATCGCCAAAGACTTGGAGCTCATCTATACGCCATTCAAGGGCTAATTTCATACCATTGATAAGAGCCTCATATTCAGCTATGTTGTTGGTGCAAGGAAACATCATTTTGTAGGCCTTAGGCAAAGAATAGCATTGAGGTGTTATAAACAGAATACCCGCACCTGATCCTTGTTGAGTGAATGAGCCATCAAAAAACATACTCCAAGACTGATGTGTGAGATGCAGAATGGAGTCATCTGGAAACTCAATGTTCAAAGGTTGGTGATCATGTAGAGGAGCCTCTGCCAACTGATCAGTAATTGCTTGTCCCTTAATAGCTTTCCTTTCCACATATTCAATATCAAACTCACTGAGGATCATGACCCATTTAGCCAACCTACCCGTGAGAGCAGCCTTGCTTAATAAGTATTTTAGCGGGTCAATTTTTGCAATAAGCTTTGTAGTGTGAGCCAACATATAATGTCGTAGTTTCTGTGAGGCAAACACTACAGCTAGACAAGCTTTTTCAATAACAGAGTAGTTCATTTCATAGGACACCAATGTTCTTCTGATGTAATAAATAGCTCTTTCTTTATTGTTCTGATCTTCTTGAGCTAAGAGAGCACCCAAAGATGTACTTGTGGCTGAAATATACAGTATAAGTGGCTTCCCATGGATAGGAGGCATCAAAATGGGTGGATTGGCAAGATATTGTTTTATTTGATTGAGTCCCTTGTCACATTCCTCGTTCCATTCATAGGTGACACCTTTATGCAGAGTTTTAGTGAACGACTGTGACTTATCAGCTAGCTGTGAGATGAACCGCCGAATGGATTGCAACCTTCCTTGTAGACCTCTCATCTGACTTATGTTCTTAGGAGGAGGCATGTCCATAATAGCTTGAACTTTTTCTGGATCGACTTCTATGCCTTTGGCTGAGATAATGTAACCCAAGAGTTTTCCAGAAGTGACTCCAAATGCACATTTCTTGGGATTAAGTCTAAGGCTAAACTGCTCCATGCGGTCAAGGATGGGACCCAAATCTTAAAGGTGAGTTCTTCGCTACATACTCTTGGCTAAAGTATCATCTACATAGTCCTCCATAGTTTTGTGCATCATATCATGGAAGATAGTAGTAACAGCTCTCTGATATGTTGCTCCGGCATTCTTAAGCCCAAAAGGCATAACATTCCAGCAGAAAGTGCCCCAAGCACATGTGAAGGTAGTTTTTTCTTGGTCTTCTGGTGCAATTTTAATTTGATTATAGCCAGAGAAGCCATCCATCAAGGAGTACATCTCATATCCTACTGTCATGTCTACTAGTATATCAATATTAGGCAGTAGGAAATCATCTTTTGGACATGCCTTATTGAGATCTCTGAAATCTGTACACACACGAATGGACTTATCATGTTTAGTAACTGGAACAATGTTTGAAATCCATTCGGCATAATCAATTAATCTTATGAAACTAGCTTTAAGGAGCTTTTCTAGTTTAGTTTTAACCAACAGTGCCACATGAGGGTGCATCTTTCGAAGCTTCTGCTTAACAGGTTTGACATCTGGTGCAATGGACAAATGATGCATGATTAGATTGGGATCCAATCCAGGCATATCAGAATAACCCCATGCAAAGTTTATTTTCTTGCATTGGAAGAATCTAGTGAACTCTTCTTTTTCTTCAACAGATAATGACTGTGCTAAATGTATAATCTGTGGAGTAGCCTCAGTGCCCAAGTTCACCGGCTATGTCAGTTCAATCAGAACTAATGATCTTTCCTAAAAATGGCTTGGTAGAGTATCAAGTATCTCATCCTTGGGCACCTCAGAGAGGTTTTCACCCTCAGATACGTCTTTTATTTTTACTATTTTTGGCTCTGATACTGCCACAAAGTGGTTTTCACCATTAGAGCTCTTATTTTTTCTATTTTTTATTTTTTGACTGAGATACTTGATATCCCCTTCTATCATGCTGATGCTGTATTCGCTGGTGGAAGACATTACAAGTTTGAGAGCATGGAGGTAACAGGCTAGTTCATAATCATTCTGGAATGTAAGGACTTCATTGGATGCGAGAGGGGAGTTCCAGTTTATTAGATCAGGACAGTGAAGTGAAAGGGAAGTAGTGGCTGGTTCAACTGCATTCACAGTATAATCCTCAAAAGCGTTAACAAGCAAGTCAAGAGCTAGAGCAGTCTCATCCAGAGGAGTGTTTGAATCCCTATGAGATCCTACGTCAGAAGCGGAAGACAAGTCGACATCTACAACATCAAATTCTTGTGTTCTAGCGCCAGACCCTTCACCTACTTCGAGGAGTCTTTCATACTCATGAACAGTATCTATGTCTACATCATAAGTGGCATCGGATGTAGAGTCGAACTCATATTCATGTGAGTCCGTACTTGATGTAGGAATTTCATTAGCAGCATCATTAGTCTCATTATTATTCCTTCTGTCATTGACAGCTTGCTAAAGTTGTTCTTGTTCATAGTATTTTTGAAAATATGGTGGCCTATATTGCTCACCTGTAAAATTGGGATCATCATTTAATGCTGCTTTCCATTCCTCATATGTAACTTGATGTACTGAAGAAGTTTTCTCAGAATCAGCCTCAGAGCACGTCTCAGTATCAGTCTCTACTAGATGAACAGGTATGATAGGCTCATCAGGTTCAACAAGGAGTTTCGCAATATCCAAAGGGATAGGATATGGAAATGTATCTTCATCAGAGCTGTTTTCTAGATTCATCTTTGGAGTAGTATTTTCAATTTCTTGTTCATGTTCAGGTTCAAGCTTGAAATCAGACATAGGAGCCAACATAAATGTCTTGGTCCCCAAATGAAAGGGAGTCTTTTTAAAGCCTAAGCTAGTAGTGTCCTTTGGGCTACGACCTACAGCTTCAATAGGCTTCAATAATCCATTATCATTTACCCCTATAGGACCACTTCCCTTGTATCCAAAGCGCTTCATGATTTTGAAACCTTCACTATAAGGTTCTTGTTCTAACTCTGGAGGAGTAGTTGTTTCAGATATCTCCTTTCCTTTATAGATCCAAGCTTTGATAGCTCTTTCCTCATCTTCATCTTCTAAAGGTATGGAGACTCGCACAAAAGCACCATCATAGATTGTTTGAGGAGGATTATCAGAAAGTCCATGAGTTTCCAAAGGTTTCCCATAGAGGCGTGGAGAGGGAGGTAAAGCTGCTAGAGACAGCACAGGTTCTATTTGATATTCTCCCATGCCCGTATCTTTAATTTTCAAAGTTTGCTCCATTTCTCTAAGCTTAGTGTCATAGAACTCAGTGGAGTCCCTATTGGTAGGAACAAAGCTATCTGTAGTTTGCATGAGAGTATTACAAGAGAGATTGGTGTTTGCAGGTACAGTGACTTCCGCCCCGTGAAATGGGAACTTGATGCATTGATGATATGTGGATGGAACAGCCTGCATCTCATGAATCCAAGGCCTACCCAACAAAATGTTGTATGCTAAAGGAATGTCGAGCACTTGGAAAGTAACATCTCTCTCAACAGGACCTACGCGGATAGGTAGCACAACTAAACCCTGGGACTTGCGTTCTTCTTCATCATAAGCTTTTATGGTAATCATCTTACGAGAGTCTATGCAATCCTCATCATAACCTAGCTGAGTGAGCAATGTAGCGAAACAAATGTTAAGACCAGCGCCATTATCAATAAGCACATGACGGACATGTTTGGGACCTATCATAACCTCTATGTGTAAGGGAGCATTATGCGGGTGGTTCAAAGAATGATCATCTTCCTCTGAGAAGGACAAATAATGTGGTGAGGTCAAGTGACCCACCATAGATTGGAACTGGTTTAGATCAAGATCCTTGGGGACATTTTCTTCAGCGAGGGCTTTATCCAAAATTTGCCTATGTGCAGGCGAGATTTTTAACAACTCAAAAATAGTAATCTGAGCATTGGTTTGCTGGAGTTGATCTAAGATACTATAACTAGTAACACTAGATGTGGGAGTCGATTTAGAAGCTTTGTTGGTAGGGCCAGTGGTAATCTTATCCATCGTTTGTTTCGAAGCAACCTTGTATGTGCTTTGTCTCGAAGTATCCTTGTCTACAGTTTGCTTCGAAGGATCAGGACCTTTCAAAATAACTCTTCCACGTGATCGAGTGACAAAAGTTGCACAATCTTGAGTTTGTTTAGATTCAGATGAACAAGATGTGGAATTTCGTAAGATGAAAGGAACTCTAGGCTTGGGAGCATCACCACTCCCCTTAAAAGTGATCACATCACAATATTCAACTCCCATAGGTTCAATCATGTTAATAACATTATCGGTAGAAGGGTAAGTGTAATTCATCTTAGCATTGTTGTTCTTAGTTGTAGAAGACTCTCCTTTCTCATGAGGAGGAAAAGGATCTTTAAATGCCTGATGATCAGAATTCTTATTATGACCATCCACAACAATATCACCGCTGTCAATCAAATCTTGAACTTTATGTCTCAACTGAAGACAAGTGGATGTCTTATGACCAATATTTTGATGATAGTCGCAATAATCATTGTCATTCCACCAGTGAGGTCTTGGTTGTGGGTCATAAGTTTGCTTGTCCAAAGGAGTGAGAATCTAATTTTGTATGAGAGTTTTAAAGACTACATCAAGAGGCTCTCCCAAAGAAGTGAAATTGTGCTTAGGTCGAGGAGCCCATGGTTTATTTCTAGAAAATCTTGAACTGTGCTGATTATCTATTGTATTCTTTTCGACAGCCTTAGCCTCTTGTATGCTAGAAGTAAGAATAAAGACAGGCTTTGAAAGCTTTGCGGTGACATTATCGACCACTCCATCATTCACCACCTCTCTATTCTTGTTTACAGACTTCCCTTTATCCTTGTTCGTTGAGAATCCTTGTTTATTGTCTTTATTCAGAATTAATTCTCCCTTTTTGACCATAAAGGCTTCTATCCTCACAGCTTGTTTGATCATGCTGTCAAATGTCAAAGGACCTTGTAATTGTACTTGATATCCAAAGTCTAGAAGAAGGTTGTCTAAAAAGATATCAAGTTTCTCAGATTCAGACAATTTACGAGGATACTTTGTACAAAGTTGTCTCCACCTTTGGAGAAAAGACAAGAAAGGTTCTCCCTATCGTTGTTTCAAATTACACAAGTCATGAATATTGACAGGGTGTTGGATGTTGTGAGAATAATGCTGAAGAAAAAGATTGGAAATCTCATCAAAAGTTTGAATACCAGGATGTAATCGGCAAAACCATTCCATAGCTGGCCCACCCAAGCTGCGGGGGAAGAGTCTCATAAGATACATTTGATCGTGCATGAATTCCATGGATAGCACACCAAACTCTCTTAGATGATCTTGAGGATCAGTTGTACCCATGTACTTGTCATATTTGGGTAACTCTACTCCTCTTGGAAAAGGAGGCATGTAAACATTCTTATCAAAAGGAAAAGGACATATATTCTCCAATGTAAATTGTTGTGTGGGCTTATCCTTTTCTTTTGTCAGTTGAGTAATTTGATCTTGCATACTTTGAATCATCTTTTGTAGCTTAGCGGTTTCAGTTTCTTCTTCTTTAGCTACAATAGTTTCCACTTGGAAATTCGGAGGTAGTTTGGCTCCTTGCTTAGCCAACTCAAGAAAATACTTTTCCTTATCTTCCAAAAGAATAATTTCCATCATTTTAATGAGATTCTTGTTAGCTTTCACAGCATTTATATCATTCTGAGTAATTACACCATCCTCGTTACCAATAGTCTCATATATGCTTTGTGTGTGATCTTGTTGATCATCTTGATTTTGATCATAAGGAGGAGGGCGATAGTTATATGCTGCTTGTTGATCAGCTTGAGTTTTGTTGTGAGACTGATCATCATTATGAGACTGATTGTGATGAGTCTGATTTTGGTCATGAGAAGATTGACCATGGTATTGATTATAAGTTTGACCGTATTGGCTTGATTGAAAGTCAAATGGGTTCTTGGTTCCCATCTTGTCAAGATGAATTTGTGCTGCAATTGAAGCTTCAGTAAAGTGATGAGAACGATGTCAAAAAGGTGTAGCCAATGTAACTTTTGGTGTGTGAATAACTTCAGATGAATCACTATCTTCAGTGGGATCAATAGTTTCAATAATGGGTTCCATCCGAGGAAATGATCTCCCAAAGCTACAAAACAATGAATTGTTTTGAAAATAAGAGTTGTCTTGTTCTTGGCGTGACGAACTAGATTGTGAAAATAAAGGATTAAAGCACTCTTGGAAAACTGGAGGAGATGTCTGAGACAAATTATCTTGTGGAGTGCTTAATGACGAATTTGAAGAACTCTTACAAAGTTCAGACTTCTCAACAAATTGGAAATGACCTATGTTTTGATTATGAGATTTACTTTGATCTTGATCAGCGTTCTGGATAGGATAAGTCTTACCACTTCGAGTCGTGACAGTCATAGACGAAGATATAATGAGAAAAGATTTGGGATAAAGCTAGGTTCTATCTCTAAGATAACGAAAAAGAGATAAATGGCTAGAACAGCCAAGATGCAAGATGGACCTAGTACGAATTGTCAAAAAGAGATGGCTAGAACAGTCGAGATAAGATAACCACAATGCGAGGTACAAAAGGCATAAAGAGATAAGATGAATAGATAAGAGACAACACGAACCAAAGCAAAGGTCGATCAATTCCTAACTCAACACAACTAGTTTCTGACGGTAAACAACAGGGAAGCAAAAAAAATAGACCCCAGACAAAAAGCAGACCAGATAAAAAGTCAAACAGTGAACTGCAAATAGGTCTCTGTTTTGGAAAACTGCGCTACAGGTTCATGCGAGAAAATGCCTGACCGTGTGAGGAAATGATAGCTCATGCGAGAGAACACAGAACTTTGTGCGAGAAATTACAATCTCGCGCGAGGAAGTGCTCTGAAGCTAAAAGCTCGCACGAGAAACAAGCAAAATCTGACAGTTTTGATGTAATTTTTGAAGTTTGAGTTGAATTTTGAGGTACAGTTTGAACTGATGTCTGACAGAAAATCCAATTTCCTAATAGGTTGACAGAATTGTTTAATCAACACACTCATTTTAGGATTCTAAGCATTCATTTAAAGACACAATGGTTTTAGATCAAGCACTTGTGAAGCAAAAAGTAGTCATTAACAGACCTATCAAGGACAAAGCAACTTGATAGCATCAGGGAAGTCTTTGTTTGATAATGTACAGACAATATTTAAGACTCAATAACAAGCACATAGCCTAGTCCTACAAAAAAAAATGGTGAGAAGCCAAAACCTTTGCCCCATTGCTTGAATGCATACGTGCACCTCACACAGCCGTGTCACCCCCTAGAGGGCGCCCATGTTTTTGGTGTTTCCAAGGACTCAACAGTGTACGTTCAAAGGTTACCCTTGTAGTAGGGGCCAGTGTTGCAACCGCCTCCAAATGTCTAGGTGTATGCCTATGATGGGAATCTGTGTATGATAAACATACGGAGAGATTCTTCCCCCTCCTTGCGCAAAGATAATGACTCCTTTCGGAGATGAACTGGTTAGGCCACTAGCTAAGAAGGTTTTTTACTAGGCTTCCATTCACAATAACCTTCGGTGCCCCTGATACAGGGTTGAGGCCTCGCAGCCACACCAACACCTGAAAATCACACACCCCCGCAAGCAGGGCTTGGAGCGGCGCCGCTCAGTGTAATAGACAGGGCCTTTCCATGATGATCGTCAAAGTCATGAAAAGGAAGTTACCATGGTTTTGGAGTCTTTAGACTCAACAAAACTTTCTTTATTATAGTGAGGTGGAATCACCGGCAATAGGTGTGTACTCACTTGGGTCGTTCCCGGAGGTTCAATACCGGCAGGCCCTCTAAAGGTGACACTAGACTTGGTTTAGATTCGGGAGTCTGATTTTTTGATTCTCCCAAAGGGAGAAGAGCATACTTCTCTATCCCGTTTCCTCACCCAAACACATCAAGAAAGTTCATCACCGAGTTAGTTTCACCTCACCAAATGTATATGCTTTTGGGTTTCTGATTCTCTCTCAAGGAGAGAAGAGCATAATTTCCTGACGAATAGAAATGTTAAAGATTCACTAACTTTCTCCGCTTCCCCAAGAATTCATCATATTAGCAAGATCATTAGAATTCTGGATTCATTCATGGTCATCACCTCCATGTAATGAAGAGCCAAAATTCCTACTCACTATCGAAATTCTCAAGAAATTTTAACGGAGCCCTATTTATACTATGTGAGTAAAAGCAGGAAAAAAAACACAACGTTTTAGCAATCTTCAATTATTCATCCTACAATCAAACCATTAGTATGTTTTCAAATTCTTTGACAAGCGTCCTGCAGAAACTGTTAATGCTGTAAAATATCAGAGAGATAAAAATCAACATTTATCAGAAGTTATCAGAAATTAAGAGCAGAAAGAACAAGAAAACTGGAAACTGGAAAAAACTGTAATATAACTTCGCGCGAGAAAGTACAAATATGCATGAGAAAGTGAAGTATCCGACGCGAGATAACTAAAATCTCACGTGAGGAATTACTCCAGTGAGTGCGAGAAAGTGCAAACTCTGGGGCGAGACAGTAAAATATCGCACGAAAGAGTGCTACAGGAGCAAAACTTCACGCGGGACGCTCTGGATTCTCGTGCAAAGATCCGTACACATACAGTACGGATGCATGACAGAGCTTAAATTTCCTGTTAGAAAAAAATGATAATGAGGCCAGAAATTGATCTTTCTACCCCACGGTGGGTGCCAAAATGTGTGTGCTTGAATGTGACCTCTAAATCAACCACATACGCAACATAGTCATTACTCCTATGGTCAAATTACGAAGAGAATATGAATTATTCAATCCGAAATTCATGAGGAAGTGACCTGTTGCCTCCTATGTAGGCGGGGGTGTATAATCGCTCTCAGATTGGAGAAACAACAACCATTAGACCGCTACTACAACGGAGGATTTTCCAAGAAAGCCATAAAGATGATATGCAAAGCTAGAATCAAACTAAGATGAATGCAATTAATCTAAGAATACTTTGAGAAAAATATGCAATTAATCTAAAGTACTTGAAAGAAGATATGAAATGCAGATTTTTTTTTAGTTGATTTTGGAATAAAAATGATCTTAATCTAAGAATAATTAAGCAAATTTAATCTAAATGAGAAATGCAATTACACTAGAATGAGAAATTAAACTAGTTGCAAATGAAAGCTTGAAATTCAATCAAAAATTCACTATAGTGCCTTTACTCTCAAAATTGTCCTTCTGAATGAGAAAAAGAGGTCAAATAAATAGAAGAGCCAAGAGGAGGAGGAAGAGTTTCTTGATTCGAAACTCCTGACCCTTCATATCCCTTTTGGGACAAATAAGCATGAATTACTTTATTAAAAGAATGGAAAATGCCACATGAGGACCTTTCGAATATCTCAAATTATTAATTCAAGAAAAGGTGTCCATTCAAATAACAAGCAATTATTAATTCCTTTTTATGGATAATTAGCTAAAGAGGGTGGTTTGATTTAATTTAATTTAAAGCGCATAGAACTTTACAATTAAATTAATGTATCATAGGGGTAATTTAGCCAATTAAGTCAAAGACTTTAGGAATTAATTTAGCATTTGATTATTGCAATTTATGGTCTTTGCAATTGACATCAAGTCAAATTAAGTCAGATAGGAGAGAGAAAATTGCCTAAGGAACTAGGACTTTGGTGATGTAAAATCGAGATAATGCACCAAAATTGATGAAATTAAATAGGTGCCAATTTTGGGGTATTACAGGAAGGTGCCCCCAAGTGTGACCAATTCCAATTCATGAAGATTCGATGAAAATATCAAAGACAACTAAAAGCAAGTGCATGAGCTAGCAAACTAAAGTAGGAAACAAGCTAAAGCAGGAAAGTGGGAAAGCAAACTAAAGCAGGAAAGCAAGAGCCAAAATGGTGTTGAGATAAGATATAGCTTCAGGAAACATGAGGTGCCTATTTACTAGGTTTTCACCATCTTGGCAGAGATACTATTTTTGCTACCATGATGCCTATTTACCAGGTTTTCATCAATGGTGCATTTTCTTCTTTTTCAATTTTTTTGTTCTTTTCTCTTTTTTCTTTTTTTTGTATTTTTGAATATTTCATTTTTTTGTATTTTTGATCTTTTGATTTTTTTTTTTTCAATTTTCATTTTTTTTAAATTATTATCAAGGTGCCTATTTACTAGGTTTTCACTAGGATAATAGATACATCAAAATGCCTATTTACTAGGTTTTCACTAAGATGATCATTGTTTTTAGGACATTTTACAATTTTTAGGATTTTTTTCAGGATCAATAAGTATGTACATGAGCATATAGAGAATGCCTTAGCTGTAGAATTTCTTCAAATAAAGAGCATTTATAGGCTCTTTGTGTTTTTCTCCTTTAGTGCTGGAGAGTTTGTATGCGTTAGACCCAAATGCTTTAGTAATAACATACAAACCAAGCCAGTTTGGTTCAAATTTTCCTTTTTGGACTCGCTCCTACTGAAAACTGGGGTTTTCTCTTAGGATGAGATCACCCACTTTGAATTCTCTTTGTTTGACTTTCTTATTGTAGGCTTTAGACATCCTCCTTTGGTATGCTCAAAGATGATCAAACACCACCTTCCGAAGTTCATCCAGTAACTCAAGCTCTTGAAGCTGGGATATTCTATTTTCTTCATCAATGATGAGGCCCCTCAAAGAGATTCACAATGTTGGAATCTTGACCTCAATAGGCAATATTGCATCTGCTCCATAAACCAAGGCAAAGGGTGTGCCCCCATTGGCATTTGTATACTTGTTCTATAGGCCCACAAAGCCAAATTAATCTAGAGGTGCCAATCTCTACCAGATTTATGAATTGTTCTGTGCCAGATTTTGAGAATTATCTTATTAGAAGCTTATGCTTTTCCATTACCCTGGCGATAATAGATAGATGACCAATGCTAAATAATCCTAAACTTGGTGCATAACTCTCTTAGGTCCTTGTTCTTGAATTGTCCCCCATTTTCAATGATAATGGATGAGGGTACACCATATCTACAGATGATATAGTTTAGCATAAACATAGCCACAGACTTGCCATCAGCTAAAGCCAAAGGCACTTCCTCAACCCACTTGGTAAAATAGTCAATAGTTGTGATGATAAACTTATGTCCTCTTGAAGAAGAAGGATGTATCTAACCCACCAAGTCAAAGGCCCATTGTTGAAATGGCCAAAAACTAATGAAAGGAATAAGCTCTTTTGCAGGAGCATGGATCATATTTCTATGAAATTGGCATTATTTACAAGTCTTGGCATATTGAACAGCTTCTTATTCCATATCTGGCCAGTAGTAACCAACTCTAATAAGTTTTTGAGCTAATGTCAGACCACTCGAATGAGACCCATAGATACCTTCATGTACCTCAACTAGCGAATGTTTGGACTCATCGGGTTCTAGACACCTAAGGAGGGTACCGTCTAGACCCTATCTATACAAGTCATTTTCTATGATGACATACTGTGAAGCATTACAAATTAGGTGACGCTTTTCATTCTAGGTATAGGTGTCTAGAATGATTTGGTCATGGAGGTAGGAATAGATATGGTGGTAGCGAGATGAGTCATGTCCAATGATTGAACAGATCATCTTAGATTTAGGAATGTCATAGGCTGGGTAGTGTAATGCCTCCACCAGGAATTCATGTCTGAAGTTGTTTTCTGGCATTTGTAACATTGAAGCAAGAATGGCCATAGCATTGGCTACTTTATTGTCTGCCCTTGGAATTTGCTAGAAAGAAATGTGTACAAAATACTATTTGAGATCATCCACCATTCATTTGTAAGGCACTAGCTTATCATATTTTTTTTGATAGGTACCATTAAATTGATTGATGACTAACTAAGAGTCTCCAAATACCTTGAGCTCATCCACATGCCATTCAATGGCTATCTTCATACTATTAATGAGAGCTTCATATTTAGTGACGTTGTTTGTGCAGGGAAACAACATTTTGTAATCTTTTGGCAATGAGTATCTTTGAGGTGTTATAAACAAAATGCCTACACTTGATCCTTGCTGAGTGAATGATCCATCAAAGAACATGCTCCAAGCCTAATGTGTGATAAACATGATGGATTCATATGGGATTTCAATGTTCAAAGGCCGGTGATCTTTTAGAGAAGCTTCCGCCAACTAATCAACAATTGCTTGTCCTTTAATAGCTTTTCTTTCCACATACTCAATGTCAAATTCACTAAGTATCATCACCCATTTTGCTAGTCTACTCATGAGGGCAGCCTTGCTTAGTAAGTACTTTAGTGGATCAATTTTTGCAATAAGCCTTGTAGTGTGAGTGAGCATATAATGCCATAGTTTTTGAGAAGAAAATGCTACTGCTAGACAAGTTTTCTCAAGGACAGAATAATTCATTTCATAAGAAACCAATGTTCTATTGATATATAATAAATTGCTCTCTCTTTGCTATTCTGATCTTCTTGAGATAGGAGAGCACCCAAAGATGTGTTTGTGGCTGATATGTATAGTATGAGCAGCTTCCCATAAATAGGAGGCATCAATATAGGTGGATTAGCAAGATACTTTTTTATTTGAGTGAGTCCTCTGTCACATTCTCCATTCCATTCATAAGTTACACCCTTATGCAGAGTTTTAGTAAATGGTTGTGATTTGTCACCCAACTGTGAAATGAAACACCAAATAGATTGTAGCCTTCCCTGCAATCCTCTCATTTTACTGATGTTTCTAGGTGGAGGCATGTCCATAATAGCTTGCACCTTTTCAACATCAACTTCTATGCCTTTAGCTGAAATGATGTAACCCAAGAGTTTCCCAGAAGTGACACCAAATGCACATTTTTGGGGATTAAGTCTGAGACTAAATTGTTCCATGCAATCAAGTATGGGACCCAAATCTATAAGATGCATTTTCCACTGCATGCTTTTGGCCAAAGTTTCATCCACATAATCTTCCATTTTTTAATGCATCATATCATGGAAAATGGAAGTGACAACTCTCTGATATGTTGCTCCAACATTCTTAAGCCCAAAGGGAATGACATTCCAGCAAAAGGTGCCCCAGGCACATGTGAAAGTGGTCTTTTCTTAATCTTTTGGCACAATTTTTATTTGATTATATCCAAAAAATCCATCCATCAAGGAATACATCTCATAACCCACTGTCATATCCACTATCATATCAATATTAGGCAATGGGAAGTCATCTTTTGGACATGCCTTATTTAGATCCCTAAAGTCTATGCACACACGAATGGATTTATCATGTTTGGTGACTGCAACAATATTTGAAATTGACTCTCCATAGTCAATAGTCCTTATGAAACTAGCTTTAAGAAGCTTTTCTAGCTCTTCTTTGACTAAAAGTGCCATGTGTGGATGCATCTTTCGAAGCTTCTATTTAATAGGTTTAATACCTGGTGCAATGGATAGATGGTGCATGATTAGATTGGAGTCTAATCTTGGCATGTTAGGGTAAGTCCATGAAAATTTTATTTTCTTTCTTTGAAAGAATCTAGTGAACTCTTCTTTTTCTTTTGTAGAAAATGATTGTGCTAGATTAATAATTTGTGGAGAAGCCTCTGTACCCAAATTCACTGGCTGTGTTGGCTCAATCAATACTGATGATATCTCTTAAAAATAGCTTAGGAGCGTATCAAGTATCTCATCCTTGGGTGCCTCAAAGAGGTTTTCACCCTTGGATGTGTCTTTTATTTTTACTATTTTTGGCTCTGATACTGCCACAATGTGGTTTTCACCATTAGAGCATCTATTTTTTCTTTTTTTAATTTTTTGACTAAGATACTTGATATCTACCTCTGTCATGCTGAAACTGCTTTTGTTAATGGAGGACATTACAAGTTCAATAGCATGGAGGTAATAGGCTAGAGTGTAATCATTCTGGAATGTTAGGACTTTATTGGATGAGGAGGGAGAGTTCCAGTTTATTAGATTGAGATTTTTGAGTGAGAGAGAAGTAGTGACCAGTTCAATTGTGTTCATGGCATAACCATCAAAAGCACAGATGAGTAAGTCAAGACCTAGAGAGATCTCATCCAAAGGAGAGTTTGAATCCCTATGAGAACTCATGTTGAAAGTAGAGGACAAGTTAACACTGATGGCATCTAATTCATGTGACCTAATGCTAGACCCTTCACCTACTTTGAAAAGTCTTTCATAGGTATGCACCATGTCTATATCTTTATCATAAGTAGCATCATACAAAGAGTCAAACTTGTACTCATGTGAGTCAATACTTGATGTGGGAATTTCATTAGCATTGGCTATATCATCATCTTTATTTCTTGCAACATTAATGGCTTGTTGAAGTCGATCTTTTTCAAACTATTGTTGGAAATGTGTGGGTATGTATTGATCACCCTGAGAATCTTACTCAGCCATTTTCATTTATTTCCATTGGTCATACATGATTCGATGCACCGAAGCAGTCTCATCAGAATCACTATCACTCTCTACCATGTGGACAGGTATAACAAGTTCATCTGGTTTTGCAAAGAGTGCAGCAAGTTCTAGAGGAATAGGATATGGGAATGTGTCTTCATCAGAGCTAGCCTCTGGGTTTACCTCTGGAATGGTATCATCAAATTCTAGCTTGGGTTCAAGTTTAGGTTTTGGCACAAATTTTTTTATCCCTAAATGAAAGGGGATCTTTTTGAAGCCTAATCCAGTAGTCTCCTTTGTGCGGTGACCTATAGCTTCAATGGGTTTCAGCAAACCATTGTCATTCCTTCCTATAGGACCACTCCCCTTATAGCTGAAGTGCTTCATGATCTTGAATGCTTCACTATATGGCTCTTGTTCTAAGTTTGGAGGTGGAGTAGTCACTTTAGATGTTTCTTTCCCTTTATAGATCCAAGTTGTGATAGCCCTTTCTTCATCTTCATCTTCTAAAGGTGTAGAGGCCCATACAAAGGTGTCATTGTAGACTATTTGAGGAGAGTTATTAGAAGTTTTGTTACTCTTAGAAGGTCTCCCATAAGAATGTGGAGATAGAGGAAGAGCATTTAGTGATAGCATAGGTTCAATTTGGTATTCTCTCATGCCTATATCCTTAAGTTTCAAAGTTTGTTCCATTTCCTTGAGCTTAGCATCATAGAACTTAGTGGATTCTCTATTAGTTGGAACAAAGCTATCTACAGATTGTGCAAGGGTATTGCAAGAATAATTGGTATTAGCAAGCACAGTGACTTCCACTCCATAGAATGGAAACTTAATGCATTGATGGTACATGGATGAAATAGCCCGCATCTCATGAATCCATGGCCTAACCAATAAGATGGTGTAGGCAAGAGGAATGTTGAGAACTTGAAAAGTAACATCTCTCTCAACAAGTCCTACA
The DNA here is from genome assembly GCA_027943335.1 of Chamaecyparis obtusa. Lineage (NCBI taxonomy): Eukaryota > Viridiplantae > Streptophyta > Pinopsida > Cupressales > Cupressaceae > Chamaecyparis > Chamaecyparis obtusa. Next base: position 442,630 of record BSBK01005001.1, read on the forward strand.
CTGATAGGCATCACAACTAAGCCTTGGGATTTGCATTCCTCTTCATCATAAGCTTTGATAGTAATCTTTTTGTGGGAATCTATACAATTCTCATCATAACTTAGCTAGGTAAGCAACTTAGCAAAATAGATATTGAGACCAGCACCATTGTCTATGAGTGCTTAGTAGAAATGCTTAGGACCTATCATGACCTCTATATGCATGGGATCATTATGCAGATGGCTCAGAGAGTGATCATCTTCTTTAGAGAAGGAAAAATAATGAGGCAAGGTCAAATGACCCACCATAGATTGGAATCGGTCAAGATTGAGATCCTTGGGGACATTTGCCTCGGTGAGGGCTTTATCCAAAATCTTCCTATGAACAGGTGAGATCTTCAACAACTCAAAAATGGTGATCTAAGCATTGGTCTGTTGGAGTTGATCTAAGATGCTATAACTAGCTGAGCTAGATGTAGGAATAGATTTCATGTTCTTGTTAGTAGGGCCAATAACAGTCTTATTCATAGTCTATTTTGGAGTAGACACGGGAGGATTGGGACCTTTCAAAACAATCCTTCCATGTGATCGAGTAACAACATTGGCACAATCTTGAGGTTGTTCAGATTCAGATGAATGAGACACAGAACTACATAAGATGAAAGGAGTCTTAGGTTTGGGAACATCACCACTCCCCTTAATAGTAATCACATCACAATACTCAACCTTAATAGGTTTGATCATACCAATGACATTTTCATTATTAGTGTACATGCAATTAATATTAGCATTGGTATTCTTAGTGTTTGAAGACTCGCCCTTCTTATGAGGAGGGAAGGGATCCTTAAATTCTTGATGGTCTAAATTCTTGTTATGGTCATCCACAACAATATCACCACTATCAATCAAATCTTGGACCTTATGTTTCAGCTAAAGATAAGTAGAAGCCTTGTAACCCTTATTCTAGTGATAGTCACAGTATGCATTGTCATTCCACCAATGAGGTCGGGGTTGTGGGTCATAGAGATGCTTTTCCAAAGGAGTAAGTATTTGATTCTGCATGAGAGTTTTATTGACCACATCAAGTAGTTCTCCCCAGGAATTGAATTCACTCTTGGGTCAAGATGCTTAAGGTTTGTTCCTAGAAAACCTTAAAGGTTTTTGATTTTTTATCGTAGGCTTTTCAGTAGCTTTGATCACCTATATGCTAGAAGAGAGATTAAAAATAGACTTAGCTGGCTTCAGGGTCACATTGTCGACCACTCCATCATTCACAATGTCTATATTCTTTTTGAAAAACTTCCCTTTATCTTTATTTGAGTTTGAAGACCCTTGTTTGTTGTCTTTGCTCAAATTCAATTCCCCTTTCTTGATCATAAAGGCCTCTATTTGCACTTCTTGTTGAATCATGCTATTAAAAGTTAGAGGACCTTGTAATTGCACTTGGTATCTGAAGTCTAGGACAAGATTGTCCAAGAAAATGTCAAGTCTCTCAGACTCTGGTAGCTTGTGAGGACACTGTGTACATAATTGTCTCCACCTTTGGAGAAAGGCCAGGAAAGATTCTCCTTGTCATTGTTTTAAATTGAAAAGATCTCAGATGTTGACCGGATGCTACATATTATGCGAGTAATGTTGGAGAAATAGATTAGTCATTTCATCAAAATTCTTAATACTAGTGTGCAATCAAGAAAACCACTCCATAGCTAGTCCACCCAAGCTACAAGGAAATAGGTTCATAAGATATGTTTGATCATGCATGAATTCCATGGATAAAGTGCCAAAATCCCTTAAGTGATCTTGGGGATCGGTAGCACCCAAGTATTTGTCATATTTAGGGAGCTCTGCACCTCTAGGAAAAGGTGGCATGTGAAGACTCCTATCAAAGGGGAAAGGATAAATACTTTCCATTGTGAATTTTTTTGTGGGTTTGTCCTTATTCTTTGCAAGTTGGCTAATATGATCTTGCATGTCTCAGACCATCTTTTTCAACTTAGCAGTCTCAGTTTCTTCTTCCTTGGTCACAAGTGTTTCAATTTGAAAATCTAAGGGAAATTAGCCCCTTGTTTGGCTAGCTCAAGAAATTATTTTTCCTTCTCCTCTAGAAGGAGGATCTCCATCATCTTGATAAGACCTTTGTTTTCTTTCATAGTGTCTATCATTTTGAGTTATGGTGTCATCGCCATCATTGCCAAGAATCTCATATATGCTTGGGACTTGATCTTGACTTTGATCATAAGTAGGATGATAGTGATACACTGGTTGACCACCTTGAGCTTTGTTTTGAGCTTGGTTTTGATCATCTTGGTTTTGATCATAGCGTTGCTCATTTTGAGGTTGGGCATGATGTTGGATATTGGAAGATGGTCTAGGAGCACCTAGGCTAGCCTCCATTGGTTAGTAAATTCTAGCTTGTATTTGACTCTAGCCAAGTCAAGAGCTTAGTTTAATTTGTTTTAGGACCTTATAATGTCTATTTCTATGTTGGCTAGGTGAGTTATTCATTAGGACTGAGGTCACAATAATAGCCTTTGTTAGTTGTTTATTTAATTTCTTAAGTTAGAAGCTTAGCTTATGTGAGAGTCTTAAATGTGTTCTAAACACATAATTGTTGATGTAAAGATGCCATAAGGTCATAAATGGCCTTGGATCCTTGAAACATAGGAGGTTATGAGTCCTAGAATATAGGATTGAGGAACATGACAAAGTTTCCAAGTGTTGAGAAGAAGTTGTTATCAAGATTTGCACTAATTGCAAAAATGGCATGCAAATCGGATAGCTTTGGATCCCCTAAACTTTAGGAGGTGAGAAATCAGCCAAAAGGCCCTAAAATGAAGGAAATGGAATCTAATTATACCTAATACTCAAACAAAAATTATTATGGAAGTATTGTAATAGTTTTAGAGAAATTTAATAGAGCTTTGCAAGCATTTTATAGTGAATTTATGGGTGTTTTTGTGTTGATAGTCACACTTAATGGACTAAATGACTAAAATAAGTGCTTTATTAGTGTTCTATAGGTTTTTTATGAACTTTTTCATTTGAAGTGTTAGTCATTTTGAGGTCATCTATCTTCTGGTTTTCAGCAATCTAGTTCAGGGTGTCTAATTTGCTAGTGTTTTGAGTAGTTTAGGAAGTCATGGCTCCTCCATGAAGTCTAATCATGGATAAACATTCATGTCAGATTGAAATGGTAGATGATTAATTTTTTTATATATCTTTATAATTTAGGAGTCATGAAATCATGAGGAACTATTTTATATGCTAGGCCCTAGGCAAGTTTGTGTAGCCCGGTTAGAGGTCTAGGGGTTAAAAGAGTGAAGAAACATTGCATGGTTGTATGGATCCGTACTACTCCAGGAATTTTTCATGAAGGTAAACATCATATCTAACCATTTTTTGAAGATATAAATCATACCAATCATTTAGGATTTAGTTTGAACAAGTTTACTATCAAAACCACAGTTCAGTCCTAGAAATTAAGCCTATTAGGCCTCTTGTCCTTGTTTGTAGGAAGCCCTTGTATAGTCACTTTCAGACCCAGAACCTTTATGAAAGTTTTAAAAATTCCAAAAGGGTATCTGAAAAAAGTTTTATTTTTCTGAGTTGTTTGGGAAAAAATTTCCAAAAAGGGGAAAAATGGATTGGTGAAGGCTACTAGAATAGGCCTATTTTTAAGGTCAATTCATGATGAATCATGGAATCTGATTAGAAGATGATTGAAGACCATTCCAAGATGGATCAAATGGGAAAGAAAAATAATTTTTTCATGATGGAGAAGACCCCTACAATTTTGGAGCATGTTTATGGAGATTTGGCACTTAGAGCCTTCTAAGTGAGTGTGGAGAAGTGAATCAAAACTAAGGTGTTGATCATTCAAGGTTAAGTTTTCAGAGATTGACTATTATAGAAGAGTTTTAATAGGTCTTAGTTAATTATCTAAGCCTATTTTAAGATCCTATAGAGTAATAGGATACTAGGAGGCAAGTGAAGTCTCTTGGAGGGTGTGAAAACAAGCCTTGAAGTTTATCATACATCATATTGGTATCAGAGCTTGGTTGATCAAGCTTGTGGTTAATGTTGCAATATTTTGAATCAATAGGAGAGAATAAACCAGATAAAGCAATGGTGACTAATTTTGAATTGGCAAAGAAGTTTGAGGAACAAGAAGAGGATAACAAATTGCTAAGGCAAAGACTAGCTCAAATGGAGCGGCTCTTGGGTGAAGTCAGAGACAAAGCAGATAGGGTCAATGATAAGATTGACCAAAAGGAAGAAGCTAAAGAAAGGGAGAAGGAATTAGAGTTGGAAGAAGAAGCACCAACACCTGGCCCTATTCTTCCTGAAGAGCCATTCTTAAAGGCATTAAAAGCATTGAGTGGTAAAGCTTTGGAAGGTGTGCCACTATTTAGTGGACAAATAGATCTAGATTTAGTGGTGGATTGGATTGATAGCATAGAAAACCATTTTGAATGTGATGGTATCTCTAAGGCACAAAAATTTATGGTGGCCAAGTCTAGACTAAGAGGTTCAACTCTTACTTGGTGGAAGTTTGTGCAAACTGAGAGAGAGAAGGATGAAAAAGGTCCTATTGTGACATGGAAGTGTATGGTATCCAAAGTCAAGAAAACCTACCTTCCTAATGACTATGAAGTCTAAATGCATAGGAGACACAATCTTAGGAAAAAATATTTGGATGTCCAAGCCTATACCAAGGAGTTTCAAAAATTGTGTTTGAGGTCCAAGGTAGTTGAAGAAGAGAGAATCAAGCTTGCAAGATACTTGAATGGCCTCAAATGGTCTATTCAAGAGGAGATGAGTATAGTGAAATTCAAATCCATTAGGCAATGCTATCAAATGGCCTTGAAGATAGAGGAGAAAAGTAAGAGAAAACAAGAAACCTCCAAAGGAAAAGGCAAAGGCAAAGATACCAAAGGTCAAAGAGGTGGCTATGGTGGAAGAAGTTCTGATTCAAGAGCTCAAGGTGAGGTAAAGTTTAGTGAGAATCAGGAAGGAAGCTCAATTAGAGGTGGTAGAGGAAGAAATTATAACTCTAACTTTAGAGGAAGAAGCAGTGGTTCTTCACAAGGAGGAAGAGGCAATTATTTTTTGAATATGAAGTGCTACCATTGCAATCAAATGGGGCACAATGCCTATAGATTCCCAGAGAAAGGTGGTTCGTCACAAGGAGGCAATAAGATGACTAACTTAGTTCATGATGAGTCCAATGCAGTAGACAAGCATGCTAAGGTACCATTAAATTTAGAGGAAGGAGAGAACCTTATGATGAGGAGGACTCTAATCAAGGAATTGGTAAAGGAGGAGCCAAGCCAAAGGAGATCTTTGTTTAGGATCAAATGCAAGATAATGGGGAAAGTATGTAGGGTCATCATTGATTCAAGCTCTACTAATAATATAGTGTTAGAGGATGTAGTTAGCAAGCTCAAGTTGACAAGAATTTCCCACACCAATCCTTACAAGGTCACTTGGCTTAACAAAGGCCAACATGTGTTAGTAAATGATCAAGCATGGGTTGAGCTCTCCATTGGAAGGTACAAATACAAAGTGTTGTGTGATGTTTTTCTTATGGATTCATGCCATTTTCTCCTAGGTAGACCATGAAAATTTGACCACCAAGCCATACATGATGGAGGGAATAATTCCTATTCTTTCAAGAAAGATAATGTAACCTTCAAAATTTAGTCATTATTGGAGGATGCAGAAGTGAAGATAGTAGGTCCAAATGTTCTTATGGTTGGTGAAAAAAAGTTCCTACAAACCATGGAAGAGAGTGAAGGCATAGGCTATGCATTGGTGTTGAAACCAAGAGAGGGAGATGAAGGCAAGGCAGCCAAGAAGACTAAATTACCAAGGGAGATTCAAGGTATGTTGTAGACTTACCAAGGCATTGTAAGTGATGGTCAACCATCAACCTTACCCCATCAAAGATCCATAATCCATATGATAGACCTTATCCTAGGAGCTACCCTACCTAACAAAGAAGCCTATAAGATGACCCCTCAACAAAATGAGGAAATAGCAAGGAAAATACAAGAGCTCTTTGACTAAGGCCTAATTAGGAAGAGTATTAGTCCATGTGTTTTACCCACCATACTTGCACCTAAGAAAGGAGGAACTTGGAGGCTATGTACTAACTCAAGGGCTATCAATAGGATAACCATAAGGTATAGGTTCCCTATCCCTAGGATTGAAGACTTAATGGACTATTTAGGTGAAGCAAAGTACTATAGCAAGATAGACTTGAAGAGTGGCTATCACCAAATAAGAATCCATGAAGGTGATGAATGAAAGACAGCCTTCAAGTTCAATGAAGGGCTATATGAATGGCTTGTCATGCCATTTGGTTTGTCAAACCCCCCCTCCACATTCATGAGGCTCATGAATGAAATACACAAGGATGACATAGGCAAGTTTTTAGTTGTATATCTAGATGATATACTGATTTTTAGAAAGACAAAGAGTGAGCATTTGGAACATCTTGATATTGTCTTCAAGAAGCTGCATGAGGAGAAGTTGATGATCAACTTGGAGAAGTGTGAGTTCATCAAATTAGAATTAGTGTACCTTGGGTTTTTCTTATCACATGGAAATCTAAAAATGGATAAGAGAAAAGTGGAGGCTATCATGAATTGGCCTACTCCAAGTTCAGCAATAGAGGTAAGGAGTTTTCATGGTCTTGCACAATACTATAGGGAGTTCATAAGACAATTTAGTGCAATTTGTGCTCCTATGTTAGACACTATCAAAGGAGGAATGAAAACCAAGTTTGTGTGCAATGAAGATGCTAACAAGAGCTTTGAGTTGTTGAAGGAGAGGATAGCTACCCAACCTATTTTGGTGTTGCCAAGCTTTGAGAAGTTATTCACCATTGAATGTGATGCTAGCAATGTAGCAATTGGGGCTGTTCTAAGCCAAGAGGGTAGACCAGTGGTTTTCCATTCTAAAAAGTTAAGTGAGGGTAAGAGGAAGTACTCCTTATATGACTTAGAGATGTATGCATTGGTCCAAGCTCTAAGAAAGTGGAGGTATTACTTGCTTCCAAAAGAATTCATTGTGTATTCAGACAATCAAGCACTTAGCTTCCTCAAATCACAAGAGAAGTTGAGTTACAAGCACATGAAGTGGGTTGAGTACCTACAAGCTTACGCCTTCAATATCAAGCACAAGAAAGGTGTACTAAACAAGATGGCTGATGCATTGTCAAGAAGAGCCCTCACACTAGAATAAATTCAGTTGAAAAGTATGGGGATAGATCATTTCAAGGATCTATATACAGATGATGAGGACTTTGCTGACATCTAAAAGGTATGTGCTGAATACAAGAATCATTTTCATAGTAAATATATTGATTATACTTTTCAAAGTGATCTCATGTTCAAAGTGAATCAATTGTGTGTTCCTAGAGGCTCTATTAGAGAGAATTTGATTCAAGAAAAGAATAATGGTGCTTTGAGTGGTTACTTTGGGATCACTAAGACTCAAGACCCTATTTAAAGGTTTTACTTTTGGCCTAGAATGAATCTTGATGTTAGGAGGTATGTGGAGAGTTGTGTAGTATGTCAAAAGGCCAAGGGAACTTCTACAAATTCTGGTCTTTATCAGCCACTACATATTCCTACTAGGCCATGGGAATGCTTAGGCATGGATTTTGTAGTTGGGTTACCCAAGACAAGACAAGGAATGGATAGTGTTTATGTGGTTGTGGATAGGTTTAGCAAGATGGCTCACTTTGTGCCATGCAAGACCACAAATGATGCAAGTCAAATAGCATCTCTATTCTTCAAAGAGATAGTAAGAATCCATGGGTTACCTATCAGCATTGTGTCAGACAGAGACACCAAGTTTATGAGTCATTTTTGGAAGACTCTTTGGAAATATTGGGCACCAAATTATCTTTTGGATCAGCCTACCATCCCCAAACCAATGGTCAAATTGAGGTTGTTAATAGAAGTCTTGGGAATCTTCTAAGATGCTTGACTAAAGAGTATGGATAGCAATGGGATCAGTTGATTAGACAAGCTAAATATGCCTACAATGACACCTTGAATAGATCCATAGGGTAGAGTCCATTTGAGATAGTTTATGGACTACATCCAAGAGGTGTCTATGAGTCGAGATATATGAAAGAAGGATTCAAAGCAAGTGGATATGCAAATGATTTTGCATTTCCTATGAAAGAGGTTCATGAAACAGTGAGGAAGACATTAGTGGACAACACCAACAAACACAAAGCAAAGGTGGATTAAGGTAGAAGGATAGTTGAGTTCAATGTTGGTGATCTTGTCATGGTGCATCTAAAAAAATCTAGATTGCAAAAAGGAGTCCCTCACAAGCTACAAATGAGGAGGATAGGACCTTGTCCTATATTGGCAAGCTATGGTGACAATGCTTACAAAGTAGACCTACTGAATGACAATGGACTATCAAATATTTTCAATGTTGTAGACCTTGTCCATTATAAAGGGCCTTAAGAAGACATGGACTAGACCATACATGAAGTGATCAGGGATGTAGAATACATACAACTCCCTACTGCTGCAAATACAGGACCAGAGAGTGTACTAGACACTAGAGTCTACAAAAAGACTACACTCAAGGAGTATAAAGAACACATCATTTAGAGGTATGGTTAGAGTGATGATGATGCAATTTGGATCAAGGAATCTTAATTCAAAAGGATGGGAATTGATCCTACCATCATCAATCCAAGGGTGGATTGAAGTTATTAATTTTGGGGAGGATGGTGCAGCAGCACCTAGGCTAGCCTCCATTGGTTAGTAAATTTTGGCTTGTATTTGACTCTAGCCAAGTCAAGACCTTAGTTTAATTTGATTTAGGACCTTATAAGGTCTCTTTTTATGTTGGCTAGGTGAGTTAGTCATTAGGACTAAGGTCACAATAATAGCCTTTGTTAGTTGTTTATTTAATTTCTTAAGTTAGAAGCTTAGCTTAGGTGAGAGTCTTAAATGTGTTCTAAACACATAATTATTGATGTAAAGATTCCATAAGGTCATAAATGGCCTTGGATACTTGAAAAATGGGAGGTTATGAGTCATAGAATATAGGATTGAGGAACATGACAAAGTTTCCAAGTGTTGAGAAGAAGTTGTTATCAAGATTTGCACTAATTGCAAAAATGGCATGCAAATCGAATAGCTTTGGATCCCCTAAACTTTAGGAGGTGGGGAATTGGCCAAAAGGCCCTAAAATGAAGGGAATGGCATCTAATGATACCTAATACTGGAACACAAATTATTATGGAAGTATTTTAATAGTTTTAGAGAAAGTTAATAGAGCTCTACAAGCATTTTACAGTGAATTTATGGTGTTTTTGTGTTGACAGTCATTGTTAATGGACTGAACGACTAAAACCACTGCTGGATTAGTGTTCTATAGGTTGTTTATGAAATTTTTAATTGGAATTTTTAGTCATTTTGAGGTCATCTATCTTTTGGTTTTCAGAAATCTAGTTCAAGGTGTCTAATTTGCTATTGTTTTGAGTAGTTTAGGAAGTCATGGCTCCTCCATGAAGTCTAACCAAGGATAAAAATTCATGTTAGATGGAAATGGAAGAGAAGTAATTTTTGTATATATTTTTAGGAGTTAGGAGTCATGAAATCATGAGGAACTATTTTATATGCTAGGCCCTAGGTGAGTTTGTGCAGCCCAATTAGAGGTCTAGAGGTTAAAAGAATGAAGAAACATTGCATGGTTGTATGGATCCATACTAATCCAAGAATTTTTCATGAAGGTAAACATCATATCTAACCATTTTGTGAAGATAGAAGTCATACCAATCATTTAGGATTTGGTTTGAACAAGTTTTCTATCAAAACCATAGTTCAGTCCTAGAAATTAGGCCTATTAGGCCTCTTGTCCTTGTTTGTAGGAAGCCCCTGTATAGTCATTTTCAGATCTAGAACCCTTATGAAAGTTTTAAAACTTCCACAAGGGTATCCAAAAAAAGTTTTATTTTTATGATTTTTTTGGGATAAATTTTCCAAAAAGGGGAAAAACGGGCTTGCGAAGGCTACTAGAATAGGCCTATTTTTAAGGTCAATTCATGATGATTCATGGAATCTGATTAGAAGATGATTTAAGACCCTTCCAAGATCAATCAAATGGGAAAGAAAAAGAATTTTTTCATGATGGAGAAGACCCCTAAAATGTTGGAGCATGTTTATGGAGATTTGGCACTTAGAGCCCTTCTAAGTGAGTGTGGAGAAGTGAATCAAAACTAAGGTGTTGATCATTCAAGGTTAAGTTTTAAGAGATTGAATCTTATAGAAGAGTTTGAACTGGTCTTAGTTAATGATCTAAGCCTATTGGAAGATCCTATAGAGGAATAGGATACTAGGAGGCTAGTGAAGTCTCTTGGAGGGTGTAAAATCAAGCCTTGAAGTTTATCATACATCAGAAGATTGACCAAAATGCTGGTTGTTTTGAGATTAATCAAAAGTTTGCCTGTATTTGCCTAGTTGGAAGTCAAATGGTTCTCCCATCTTGTTGTAGGATTGTGTAGAAAATGAAGACTCAGTAAAATGATATGCATAATGCTGAATGGGCACAACTAAGGTAACTCTTGGTGCTCTAGCAGGATCAAGAAGATCAATAGGTTTTAGATGAGTCAATATCATCAATAAGATCGATAGGCTCAATGACAGGACTAGTCTGAGGAAGTGGTCTTCCAAAGTTATGAAATAATGAGTTGTTTTGGAAGAATGAGTTATCCTGATCTTGAAATGAGAAACCAGGTTGCGCTTGAAACAACAGATTAAAACACTCTTGGAACACTGGAGGTGATTGAGATGGGCTATCTTTCAAAGTACTCAATGAAGAACTTGAAGATCCCTCACAATGTTTAGATTTCACAATAGGTTTGAGACAATTTATTTCCTGATTATGAGGTTTATCTCTACTTTGACCAGTATTACAAATGGGATAGGTGTTGCCACTTTGAGTCCTGACAGTCATAGACAAAGATGAAATGAGAGAAGACTTGGGATAATGCTAAAACTCTATCTTTAGGAATAATGAAAAGGAGATAAAGGCTAGAACAACCCAGATGTGAGATGCACCTGGTACAAATCATCAGGAGGATGGCTAGAATAGTTGAGATAAGACTATCACAATGCAAGGTACAAAAGCACAAAGAGATGAGATAAATAACAAGGAGACAAAATGAGTCAAAGCAATAATCGATCAGTTCACAGCTCAAGACACTCATTTTCTGACATTGAATGATAGGAAAATAGGTAAATAGACCTCAGACAAGAATCAGATCAGATAAAAAATTCACTAGTCAATGGGAAATAAGTCACTATTTTTGAAGTCTAGGTACAGGTTCACACCAGAAAGTACCAAGCCGCATGAGAAAACACCAAACTTCACACAAGAGAATGAAATCTTGCACAAGGAAATGCTCTGAAAGGTGAAATTTTGCATAGGAAATAACTTAAGTTCAATAGTTTGACATAATTTATGAGGTTAAAAGTCAAGTTCTAAGACACAACCTAAACTATTCTCTGATAGAATTTCCAAGTTTCATATAGTTTGAAGGATATTTTAATCAGCAATCTCAGTTTGAAGGTTTCAAGCATTTGTTTATGAGTATGAAGGTTAGATCAAGCAATGGTGACACAAGAAGTAGTCACAAATAGACCTACCAAGGAAAAAGAAACTTGGCAATATCATGTGAGTCTTTGTTTAATCATGATGGACAAGTTTAAGCCTCGATAACAAACATATAGTTACCCCTACAAAAAAAAATGGTGAGAAGACAAACCTTTGGCTCACTGCTTATGCGCATGTTTTCACCTCACACAACCATGTCACCCCCTAGAGGGTGCACATGTTTTTGGTGTTTTCAAGGACTCAATAGTATATTTTCAAAGGTTACCCTTGAAGCAAGGGCCAGTGTCATATACCACCTTCAAACATCCAGGTGCATGCCTATGCCTATGGTGAGAATCTATAGGAGAGATTCTTCCCCCTCCCTGCGCAAAGATTATGTCTCCTTTCGGAGGTGATCTAGGTAAGAAACTAACAAAGGAAATTTTTTAGTGGGATTCTGTTCACACTAAACTTTGGCACCCCAATACAAGGCTAGGGCCTTGCAGCCACACCAACACCTGAAAGTTATACACCCCCACAAGTAGGGCTAGGATCAGTGTCTCTTAGTACAATAGACAAAGCCTTCTCAAGATGATGTCAAAATCAAGAGAAGGAAGTTAACATGGTTTTGGAGTCTTTAGACTCAACAAAACATTCTTTATTATAGTGAGATGGAATCACCGGTGATAGGTGCATACTCACTTGGGTCATTCTCAGAGGTTCAACTTCTGGAAGGCCCTCTAAAGGTGACACAACTTAGCTTGGATCTGAGGGTTTGATTTTCTATTTCTCTCAATGAGAGAAGAGCATACTTCTCTACCTCTTCACCTTACCCAAACACATCAAGCATATTCATCACTGAGCTAGCTTCACTCCACCAAATCCACAAGATTTTTGGTTTATGGTTCTCTCAAAGAGAGAAGAGCATAATCCCCTAGCAAGTAGAAGTGCTAAAGATTCACTACCTTGCTTTGCTTTCCTAGGTATCCATCATTCTAGCAACATCTGGGTCTTGGTTTCATCTGTGGGCATCACTTCCATGTAATGAAGATCCTATTCCCCTACTTTTCTATTAGGACCCTTGAGAAATTTTAACAAAGCCCTAATTATACTATGTGAATGAAAGCAAGAAAAAAAACACAATGTTTTAAAATATCTTCGGCAATCATCCTGCAAGAAAATTGTTAGCAAGTTTTATGATCTTTGAAAAAGAGACCTAAAGACCACTATTATGTTGTGGCAAAAATAGAGATATGAAATCAACAGCAAAAAGAAGATGTTAGGGAAAAACAACAGTAAATTGCAAAATCTGGAAATTTTAAATATCTGATAGTGAAACTTCACGTTAGGAAGTACTACACTGCGTGTGGGAAAGTACTAGGGACTATGTAATAAAGTACTATTTCACGTGAGAGAGTCCTACAAGGAGAAAAAATTTGCATGGTACACTTAGAAATCTCACATGAACTTTTGTACATAGAGAAGTATGGATGTACAATAGATTGTAGAATTCAGACAAATGCTTGAGATTGATGAGGCCAGAAATCAATTTTTCTGCCCCACGGTGTGCACCAGAATGTCTATAGTTGAACATGGACCTCTAATCCAGCCATATACACAACATAGTCATTGCTTGATCATCGAATCATGAAGAGGAGTATGGATTACTCAATTCATAAGATTCTATTGATTTGACCTGTTGCCTCCTAATTAACTGGGGTGTTTGAATTAGTCTCAAAATGAGAGCCAACGACCAAAAGACCAAGCTAATATGAAGGATTTGAAATCTTGAAAGATGAGAAGAGTATAATTAATCTAAGATGAAAATTGATGCAAGAGCATCCTAGGATTCTTGGCAATCTTGTATCAACCAAAATATGTTTTTCTTTGAAGGTAGATTGTTGGTTTTGATCTTGGTTTGGAGAGTTTTTTCTTAGTTTGGGATATTAGTTGCTCGATTTGTGTGTTTACTAGGGTACTTGGTCCTTGAAGGTGGCCTAATAACTGAAGGCATTAGTTTCCTAGTGCTCAGTAATAACTGTGTTTCTCGGTCATGCTTGGCATGGTCGGTTGACTGGTGCTCAGTTATTTCCTCTATTGCTCAGTGTTCTTGCTTACTGATTGGATTGTTTGGATGAATTGGCTTGGCCGACTGGTGCATTTAATTTGGGTTGTGCTCCTTGAGTTATGGGTTGACTGTTGGACATGTGGGGACCTAGATCTGGCATGTTGCATTCTTCTATGCAGATCTAATGATTGTTGGGGCCATCTTTTGAAGAGTTTATATATTTTGTAAGGCTATGTGAGAGCCGACTGATGTTTTAGCATTTAATATTTGTTTATAGAGATTTATTATTTCTTTAGCTGACTTGTAGGTGGGAATCGATATTTATAGGATTTTTGGGTAGATGTTTGGGGAGGAGATGGTTGGTTGGAAGGTTAGTAGCCTATGAGCTTAGGAGCAGGAAGATTTCTTGGAAGTTTGAGTACAAGTTTAGAGCTTTCCTGGGTGCCTACCAGTGTGCTACCTATTGCAGACCTGGACTAGCTAGATGCTAATGTTGGGGAAAAGATTCAGATCCTATGAGATCGTGTAGACTATTACTTGCATTTTAAATGGTCATAACCGAGAAGGCCTTATAGCCTGGCACATTGCATGTAATCGGTATTTTCATGAACAAAGACTAATGTTTCATATCAAATATGTTGTTGTTATTGTATATTTCTGCTACATATTGGTTTGGCTACAAGGTCGGTCAGTCCTTAATTGGATCCACCCACCTTGATTGCATTAAGTGGTATTAGAGAGAATTTTGTTCCTATTTGAGAAAATTCTATTCCTGTTGGAGCCAAGTGGATCTTGTGTACCTAGATCTTGATTTGAAGATGCCTCCGAGGAGAAATCGTGAGATCTCTGAAGAAGAAGAAACTATTGGAGAATTTTGTCTTGATGATTTTAGGGCTTTGCAAAAATAAGTGCAAGACCTAAAAGAGGAATTGAGAAAGAAGAAGCCTACCTTGAAAGAGGATAGTGATGATGAATGTGAGGAAGATCATTTTGAAGAAGTTGTAGAAGAAGCTAGAGATTTTGAGGAGAATCAAATTCTAAAAGCTATGTCTAAGATTGGGAATAGACCTAAGATTGAAGTTTTTGCATTTGCTAGAAGCCTGAGGCCTAAAGAATTGATTAATTGGATCAATGAGATTGATGAATACTTTGAGTATAAAGAAATAGAAGATCTCAGTAGGGTTAGATTTGCAAAGACTAAGTTGAAAGGTCATGTAAATATCTAGTGGAGAAAAGTTCAGTTGGAAAGAGGTAGAAGAGGAAAAGAAAAGATCACTAAGTGGAACAAAATGGTTGACAAATTGAAGAGAAATTCATTCTGGTGGACTATAAATTAGACATGTTCAAGAAGATGCAAGCTTTGAAGTAGACTAACAAATCAGTATAGGAGTATACCAAGGAGTTTTATAGAATCCTGATTAGGACTGGTCATTCTAAAGCTAATAAAGAAAAGATTGCTAGGTATGTCTATGGTTTGAGACCTAGTATTCAGGAAGAGTTACTTACTATGTGGATAACAACAATTGGTGATGCTTATTAGATGGCATTAAAGATTGAAGAGAAGCTGAATAGGAAATATGACAAAAAATAGAATAGTAGGAACCAAGGTGGTAAGACTGGTGATACAATTGCTGAGAGTAATGTGATAGAGAATCCTAAGACTGATGTAGGATCTGGTAGTGGTCAAGTTACTAAGAATATTGGACCAAGAGGAAGGTGGAAGAATGAGTTCACTGACACTTTTTATAACTATGGTGAAGCTAGTCATAGAAGTTGGCAGTGTCCTAAGAAAAGAGTTTCATCAGTTGTTAAAGAAGACATTGAGAATGTTCCTGAGAAAGGTGAATGTCTTGTCACTAGGAGATTAGCTGCATGCATTCCTAAACTAGTGCAAAGAAGGAATTTGTTCAGAACCAGATGTAAGTGCAAGGATAAGGTATGTAATGTCATAGTTGATGGTGGTAGTTATGAAAACTTTGTTTTAGATGAAATGGTTAGTAAATTGAATTTGGAAAGAAGGAAACATCCTAATCCTTATCAAATTAGTTGGATACAAGATGTTTCTAAGGTTAGAGTTGAAGAACAATTCTTGGTTAAGTTTCAAATTGGATCTTACCATGATGAGATATTGTGTCATATATTGCCTATGGATGCTTGTCATCTATTGCTCAATAAACCTTGGCAGTTTGACATAAATGTTTTGTTTTATGGTCATGCTAACACCTATGTGGTTAGGCATGAAGGAGCTCAGCATAAGTTGATACCTTTATAGGAGACAAGGGTTAAGGGATGTGGATTTATCAGGTGTTATCCTTATGACAAACCTCAGGAGTAGAAGGTTGATGAACCTATTCCTATTAGATCTAGTTTGGAGGAAAAGGAGGATGATATCTCTTAAGAGTTTGTTGAGATTAAGAAACAAATGGTTTTGCTAATAGAGATGATTCAACAGATGGTGACATTTATGATGGAGAGAGATTCAAATGATATTGAGTTGATTGAGAAGTCTAGAGAGGATGAACCTTATGGAGGCACTGAGGTGGTCGGTAGTGGTCAGAATTGGTTGCTATCAGTTGCCAACCAAAGGGATAAACACAGTGGAAAGAAGGACTTTCTACATGAGATAGTGAATGAAGTGAAGAATAGTTGGGATGAAGGACAAGAAGAAATGTGGGTGAAGAATAGATTTGACATACCTGTTCTGATTCCCTTGAGGCGTTCCTGATTTCCTTATGAGAAAATCTTTCTAACTTGGGGTGTCTGATGTGGGAGCATCCTAGGATTCTTGGAAATCCTATATCAACCAAAATATGTTTATCTTTGAAGGTAGATTATTGGTTTTGATCTTGGTTTGGAGAGTTCTTGCTCAGTTTGGGAGATTGGTTGCTCAGTTTGTGTGTTTAACAGGGTACTTAGTCCCTAAAGGCCACCCAGTAACTGAAGGCATTGGTTTCCTAGTGCTCAATAATAAATGTGTTGCTCGGTCATGCTTTGCATGGTCATTTGACTATTGATCGATTATTTCCTCCATTGCTCACTGTTCTTGCTTACCAACTGGATTGTTTGGATGAATCATCTTGGCCAACTGGTGCATTTAATCTGAGTCGCACTCCTTGAGTTATGGGTTGACTGTTGGATGTGTGGGGAACTAGATCTAGCATGTTGCATTCTTTTATGTGGATATGATGACCATTGGGGCCATCTTTTGAAGAGTTTATTTATTTTATAAGGCTATGTGAGAGTCGACTGATGTTTTAGCATTTAATATTTGTTTATAGAGATTTATTGTTTCTTCAACCGACTTGTGGCTAGGAATCAGTATTTATAGGATGTTTGGGTAGATGTTTGGGGAGGAGATGGTTGGTTGGAAGGTTAGTAGCCTATGAGCTTAGGAGCAGGAAGATTGCTTGGAAGTTTGAGTACAAGTTCAGATCTTTCCTAGGTGCCTACTAGTGTGCTGCCTGTTGAAGACCTGGACTAGCTGGATGCTAATGTTGGGGAAAATATTTAGATCTTGTGAGATCTTGTAGACTGTTACTTGCATTGTAATTGGCCATAATCAGGAAGGCTTTATAGCCTAGCACATTGCATGTAATCGGTGTTTTCATGAACAAAGACTTCTATTTCATATCAAATATGTTTTTGTTATTGTGTATTTTCACTGCATATTGGTTTGGCTACAAGGTCAGTCAGTCCTTAATTGGATCCACCCACCTTGACTGCATTAATGAAATTAATCTAAGAATGAAGATGCAATTTTCATCTAAGAACTTGAAAGAAATGTGCAAATTAAGCTAATAACAATAAGCAAATTACTCTACTATGAAAGTGTGATTACACTAAATGAGAATTAAGCTAATTGTGCAATAAAAGCCTGAAAATATGAAGATAATTGAGATAAAAAATTTCTATAGTTTATGTGCTCTCAAATTGTCCTCCTTTCGAATGAAGGAGAAGGTTCATAATATAAACAAGACCGGAGAAGGAATGAAGAGTTTCTTGAAATGAAATGGTTGACTCTTCATTCCCAATTGAGACAAATATTGAGGAATTACTTAATTAAAAGAATGAATTATTGCCACATATGGGTGACCCTTCGAATATTTTGAATTATTAAATCCAAATAAGATAATCTATTCAAATAACCAAGTAGTATTAATTCCTTTTATGTGTATTAGCCAAATGGGGTGGATTTAATTTAATTTAAAGCACTTAGGACTTTAGAATTAAATTAATTTATCATAGGGATTATTTAGCTAATAAAGTCAAATACTTAGGAATTAATTATGTTGTGAGATTAATGCAATTTAGGGTTTTTGCAATTGACATTAGGTCAAATAAAGTTAGGTAGGAGAGATAAAATTGCATAGTAAAATAGGACTTTAATGATGTAAAATCAAAGAAATGCACCAAAATTGATTGAAATTATAAGGTGCCAATTTTGGGGTATTACAGGGACTTAGTGATGATTCACTTGAAGAAAGAAAGATTTCCAAAAGATAAGTAGGAGATATTTTCCACAGCAAGTCAAATTGTGATATTGCTATCAGAATTTAACTGTGTAGTTTTTTTTGAGTCAAATTCATTGACCCATGATTCATGAGTAGTGGTTCACCGAACCCATCTCTCATGAGAATGAAATGGAACACTTAGCACTCATTGGATCTAGGTGATGCTCATAGAGGTGAAGCTATTGGCATTAAGTATGTTTGTCATTAGTGACAACACTTATTCAGACTCTATGTGTTTACCGAGCAGATAGGACAGTGTTTATCGAGCAGACAGGATAGTGTTTACTGAGCAGACAGAATAGTGTTTACCAAATAGACCGAGATTCATAGTGCTTACTGAGTTATCATTATCAAGTGATGAAATGAGCAGTGTTTACTGAGTGCCAACATGGTAAATAGGGAATTTAGTTTCTATCGAGTGACACTATATCTACCGAGTCTCCAGTATATACCGAGTTTGAAACTACAACTGAGCGGTTAGTATGGACCGAGCCTCCACTTCTACCAAGAGCATGATGATGCTAAGTAACACAGTGGATTCCAAGTATCAGAAATTCACTGAGTTAGTTTACAAAAATTGAGTAACTATATTTGGGCTGACTCAGTAATATTTGTGTTAGCTTGTTTAAGAGCTGACTTTGTAATTATTTTGTAATTGTTTTGGATTGATATATAAACAATGTTTTGTATCATATCCAAGGTGTGAAGTAGCGAAGTATGAAAAAGAGAGAAAGGTAGAGATAAGTGAATTACAAAGGGCTACAATAGTATAAGAAGTAGCAAAGATCTATCCATCACAGAAGGTGATTAGTACATCAGAGAATCTTAATCAGCAAGTACAATTGCAAGTAAGAGATCTACTATTTCATCCTAACAGGTGAATCAGCTTAAAATCCTTTAACCAGGCAGACTTAATAGTCTTTGTAAAATCTCTTAACCAAGTGCATACTTTATTGTATGTTTGTAAATCCTCTAACAAGGTGGACCTAGCAGTCCTTATTGCTCCTAACAAGCAGATCATCAAAAGTGATCATTGTAAGCCTTAACTGGCAAACTTTATACTGCAGTATTGAAGTTTTGTGGGTATCATCCCCACCCCAGTTTTACTTTCTATTTGGAAGGTTTCTGGGTCACCAAATCTCTATGTTCAAAGTATTATGAATGTTTTATTCTTTCTGTTACTCATGCATGCAGTCAAATTATCAATCTAATGTTATTTGAAATATGGTTAACATCTAAATTTGTTAAAAGTTTTGAAATTAATGATTCACCCCTCCCCTCTCAGTAACCTGGATAGTCTTGAATATTTCCAACAATTGGTATTAGAGCTTTTTTGTTCTTAGGATAAAGTTTGACAGCTTGAGGAAAGATTCAGGACAATGGAGATATTTAGACTTAACAAAGTAATTGAGAATGAAAAGCTAGATCTGGAAATGGCCATAACTCAACTCAAGGAAGCAAAAGAGCATCTTTCCCAATCCCTAAAAAGAAGGAAGGAACTTGCAAATCAAATTAATGACCACCAGTATGTTGAAGAAAAGATTGAAGACTTTTTCCCTTCAAGCAGCTTAGATGAAGCAAACAATGCAATCAAAGAACTTCTAAAAAAGAGTGGATCTCTGCAAGAAGAGGTAAGAAAATTGAAAAGAGAACAGGAAATTCAGTCAACAAGATTTTGTGAAATCTTGGAACAAAGAAACAAGATGAAAGATGAAATAGATGGAAAGAACAATGAAATCTAGAATCAAACCCTTCAGCTAGAAAACCTTATTGATCAAGTCTCCAATGCAAATGAAGAAATCTTGACTCTGAAATTAGAAAATGAAAATATAAGAGAGGAGCTGAGATCTGAAAAGCAAATCAATTTAAGATTGATGAATGACCTAGATACTGAAAGGAAAATCAATGAGAGAATGTTGAAATCTCAAGAAGATATGAATCAGGTGTATGAATGAAACCTTCATAAGCAAAAAGGAAAAGTAGGACTTGGATACAAAGAGGAAGGTGAATCCTCCAAACAAGGTACTCAAAAGAATCAGAAACCCACTTGTAATCACTATGGCAAAATTGGTCATACTTTAAACAAATGTTGGAACAATGGAAAAGAAAAATTCAATGGAAAATGCTAAAATTGCAATCAACATGGTCATAAAGAAAATGAATGCAAGGAGAAACCAATATTTAAAGGCAAATGTCACAAATGTAGCAAACAAGGTCATAAGGCATCGAAATGCAGAACTAAAACACCCAATCCAGCAAAACAAATTATGAAAGAAATGTTTGGTTGGGATTACAACACTTGGTGTAGATGTCATTACTATGGAGAATATGGGCACATTAGCATGAATTGTGTAAGGCATCACTTGAGAAAAAGGGATACTACCATAAGATGTTATAAATGCACTAAGCTTGGTCACATAGCTAAAAACTGCATGAATTTAGGCAAAGTTGAAGATGAAAAGAAAGCAAAATCAAATAGCATCAGGAAGTAGATGAGACAACAGTGGATTCCTAAACCTACCAAGAAAACTAGTCCAAGTAATGAAGTCACTCATAAAGAGAGTGGCTCTATCAATTCTAACTAAGTCTCCAAGAAAGCACTAGAATTGTATCTTCATAGACATATTCCAAACAGTTCCTAAATTGAAAGGAAGAAAGATCCAAATCAGTATGCAAGATACAGTAGGATCACAGGAAGGTCAGTATCAGTTACCACTGAGCAAGGTTTGGGGTAACCTAATTTCATTTGGTTATCAAGTACGGTCAGAGCAGTATGAATTCGTATGTTCTCTGAGTTGTAGAATCTTCACCGAGCATTTAATGCATAGTGGATGATAGTCTATCGAATTCAATACCCTAATTCCTACGGAGCATTAATGACAAAATTTTAACAAAAAGCATGAAATTGAGTTTATTCTTCACCACAAATATCAGCATATTGAGCAGAGAAATTTCTAGTGCGATCAAGTGATTCGAAGCAAAATTTTGTAGCAGAAATTTCTTTGAAGAATTTTTCTTTTTTTATTGAGCTAGCATGGCATCATCCAGCACCAAAGTAAAGAAAGGTTCAAAAATGTTAGTTCAAGGAGAATGGAAAGCACCGGATTTCAAACTCATGCCTGCAATTGCAGAAACCCTAGATCTGAGTGGAGCTCAATCTCAAATTCCTCCAAAGGTACTTCTTGTAAATGACATTTGTAGTCATTTTAAAGGTACAATTCAAGAGCTTGGAACCCTAGAGATAGATGTTGTTCATGATGAACTGTGTGTTGATGGTGTTCTCAAACTAGAACATAAACATTTGGAAGATAAGGGTTTGACACATATCACCCACTTGCCTCAGAGTTTCTAGATAAAATGGATTAGATATATCCTAAGCTGAGTGCATGAAGGTAAAATTTGGCTTGAGCAACCAGTGGAAATAACAAAGAAGATGATTCACTGAATCACTAGTCTTCCCATGCTTGCCAAGGCTAAATCTACAAAAACCCTAGGTTGGGTAGAGCTGGAAAAGAAAACCCTAGCTGAATGGGATAGTAGAGGTATGAGAATAAATAGTATTACCGATGTAGAACTAAAATTTGGCACATATGTCATAGCTCACAAGATATATAGTTCATGTCAGCAGAATAGTGTTCCGTGTGAAGCAGTTGACCTAGCTTATAAAATTGTGAAGAACAATCTGTCATTTGACCTAGCAGATTTATTGTTGAAACAGTTCAACAAGAATATGGAGAGCACCCAAACCTCAAAGAACAATCCATGTAAGTTTGGCTCGCTGTTGTTTTGTTTATTTTTCTATGCTCAAAAGTTTTTCCCATCAAAAGGCATGGTAAAATGGAGAAAGGATGTGCCTATTCTTTATCAGATAAATGAGTATATTGCAGAAATGGGTGAAAATTTTGTAAGCATAATGGATAACTACTTTGAATATTTTAAAGAAAATATGAATAATAGATTCTGGATTCCACTAAAGCAAGTGGAAGATTATAAAGATGATGTTTGTTTCATGGTTGATTGTGATAGAGTATACATTTAGGCAGTAAGGCCTAGGATTGTATGGGTGAAACCTCTTCCTTATGAGGTAAACATTGATGAAACAAAGGATATAATTGAAGCCCTAGTAAATCAACCTATTGATCCAAAGGCTCCATACTTTGGAACATATGATGAAGCTAAGGTAAGAATTGAGCTAAGCATAAAACTTCCACAAGTGGTTAACAAAGGCAAAAAGAGGATGGCTAAGATGCAATCTAGCACACCTATAATGTTAACCAAGGGAAAAGGAGAGGATATTGTAGAAGAAGAAGAAAAGGATGAGAGTAAAGAAGAACAAGTTCCTGTAAAGAAGAAAGGAAATGTAACTATGACCAAGGAACCCGAGCAATCCACTGTAGTATTCACAAGGAAAAGATCAAGGGGCAAGGTAGGTAAATTCAATGATGATATAGTACTCAAAAGACCTCCTCCCTCATTTGAACAAAAGATTAAGGATCTAAAATTTCAAATTTCAAATCTCTCAAATATGAAATTAGATCAGAGGCGGAGCAGCAAGAAATTGAAGATGTTGTTATTGAGAAAATGGGAAAATGGAAGTACTCACCTAATGATATGGCTTCTCAAATTCTAGGTGTTCTATTGGATAAAGTCAAGTTGAAATGGTCCAATGCAAGACAAACTGTCAAGGACATATATGCTCAAACCTTAAGATAGTTGATGCCAAGTTTTAAAAATGATGAAATAAATAAGGCATTGATAGAAAATGAGCACAAGATGACACTAAAATTCAATGGTTGTTTGATTTTGATCAAAGATATAGAGTCAGTTGTGAAGAGTGAAAATTTTACTTGGAAAAACATCAATCATCTTCACAAACCAAGTACTGAAACCATGATAATAAAAGATATTAAAGATGACAGTGATGAAGAAGAAGAAGAAGAAGCAGTTCAGATTGATAATGTTGAGGTAGAAGAAGTAGAGGAAGAAGTTACCAAGGAAGCTAAGAAGAATGTTGAGGAAGATGATCCAGTTTGGATAGCTACATAGGTGATTGCCTCACTTCCTCACTCTCCAGTAAAAATTACTACATCTAGCCCAGAGAAAACTTCAAGTGTGATTATGACAACTCCCTCAGATACATCAAATGTCCAATCATCACTAGAATAGCTCAATGTATCAATGATAGAAGTGGCTACCACTTCATCCACCGAGCTTCAGCCTCCTTCCACCGAGTTGTAGTCTTCAGTACCTTCTTCAATTTTGAGTTTTTTAGCAGTAAGTACTTCAGATTCTACAGTTGTAAATACTTCAATTTTTTATTTATCAAGTATTCCAGTTAGCATCCCATTAGTTAGAAGTTTATCAGTTTTCACTACAAGTCCTATTGTGTCTACAATAATTTCTACTACAAAGGCAATAAGTATAAAGACTCAACCAAGTACAAAATTTTTGAGTAAGAGTGTAGTAGAAGATATAGATTTAGATGAGGAGATAGAAATTCCCCAATTAGATTTTTCAAACTTCACAGTAGACCAAATGCAAGTAGTTGGTGAACTCCTCCAAAAGAAAGCAAAGCAGAAGAAACTAAAAGAAGAAAGAGATAAGGAATATAAGATCATTGAGGATGCCAAGAACATTTTGGCAGAAACAATAGGTGTTGAAGTTGATTCCTCTCAACACATTTTGTTGCAGTTGGCAGAGGCAATAAAAAAGTTCAATGAGGATTCCTCTAGATCAGATAAGTTGCTTGAGAAGGCTGAGAAGAAGTTTGAAAATAAAGTGCTTAAGCACATTGCTCAGCAAATAGCTATCAATCAGGCAGGGTTATCTTTAGTTTTGACTAGCATTGAGTCCTCCTATTCCAAGGTAACATCATTTTTTGTCAAAGTATGTAATGTTGTTGAGTTCTCAAAGGAGATTAAAGACAAAATAAATAAGATTGATGAGGATCTGAAGATCAGTACACAAAAGGTGTAACTTGAACCTAGTTCAAGCTCTGCACATCATATGATAGTCAGATTCCTATATGATAAGTAGTCAAAGTTATTGAAAGAAGATGCAAGGATCAGATCAACATTAATAGATTTCAAAACATGATCCTTCCCATCATGGATACAATGTAGAAGCATATTGCATACTCAAAAACATTGATCCATGACAATCAGTTTTCAATTGTAGATCACATGATTGAACTCTCTGCAGAAGTCCAAGTTGCACTCCATACATGCAAAATTTTGCAAGAGAATTGAGATAGAACTCTAGCATTAATTGGAAAGGTACATTTTGATTTTCTCTCACATTTTGGAATCTCCATATAAAATATTTGTATATACACCTTTGGCATTATTGTCAAAAAGGGGGAGAAAGTATATAAGATATATGAGATATGAAAGGGGGAGAAAGCATATGAGAGAAATAGGAAATATGAGTATGAGGTGAAATAAGATATTTGTATATATATTGTATGAGGGAGACATGAAATGTATATACAACAGTATGACAAAGATAATTTTTTTTGAAAAATCAAAACTAGTATCAGCATGCTTGTGTATATAAGTTTTGGGTAATAAGTGTTTTGTCACTAATGCCAAAGGGGGAGATTGTTGGCATTAAGTATGTTTCTCATTAGTGAAAACACTTATTCAGACTCTATGTGTTTACCAAGAAGACAGGACAGTGTTTACCGAGTAGACAGGATAGTGTTTACCGAGCAAACAAAACAGTGTTTACCGAACAGACTGAGATTCATAGTGCTTACCGAGTTATCATTATCAAGTGATGAAATGAGCAGTGTTTACCGAGTGCCAGCATGATAAATAGGGAATTTAGTTTCTACCGAGTGACACTATATCTACCGAATCTCTAGTATATACTGAGTTTGAAACTACAACCGAGTGGTTAGTATGGACCGAGCCTCCACTTCTACCGAGAGTATGATGATGCTGAGTAACACAGTGGATGTTGTGTATCAGAAAGTCACCGAGTTAGTTTGTAGTAACCGAGTAACTATATTTGGGCTGACTTAGTAATATTTATGTTAGCTTGTTTAAGAGCCGACTTTGTAATTGTCATGCCCCGCAAGGGAACTAGGGAAGAGAACAAAGATTCTCTTTGTTAAAGAAAACCTAAGTAATAATTTATGAAAATTTTTGAACTTTTAAAAGAATTATGTGAACCAAACTTAAACTTAGATTCCTCCCAAGGTTCCTTTTTCATTTAAATGCATGATTCATTCAAATCCATTAAGTAAACTAACAATAAGATTTATTTCTCAAAGCAAACTGCATCATATCTTTAAGAAATACAAAATATTTTCATTTCAACTTTCCATTTAAAAATCATCTATATTCCTAAGTATCCTTTATGAACAATATAACTTTTAAAATTTATCCAACTCATTTGATACATTACAAATATACTACATTTGATTTTTCAATAGCTTCACTTAAACAACAAGTAATGAAAGCATGTTACATAATTTGGAATGTTACAAAATCCTTTTCTTTTCCAACATACATCTTAAACATAAAGTTCACATCTCCCTTTCCCTTTTTCCTAAATCTACCCATTCCAAATACATCATTTTGAACTACATCAATGATTACATTCAACTCCTCATGGGAGGTAACAAGAATTTTACATCAAGAGATATAATTACAAAGCCTTCATCCTTCAAACTGGTACATAAGCAAACATGAATCTTCAAACACTGCATCCGCAAGAGATACCTCGATAAAATATTTACCACCCAACTATGTGGATACCTAAAAGGCCCACTCCCCCATGCTAGGAGATAAACACCAAGGTCCACAAAGAAGGAATAGCTAGGCCAAACCTAGGGTTGGGTAACCTTTCCCAAATAGCAAATAAAAGATGTTCAAAGTATAAATCTTTCCCCAAAAGACTCTAAGGCTTGGTAGAAACTCTAAGCAACAACCTAAGTGAGTGTCATCGCATAGCCCTCACTCCTTGGGTTGTCCTGGTACTAGCCACTTCGGGCCCCAGCCCCCAAGTAGGCACATGCGGGATCGAATGTGTTTCATACAGAAAAGTGCTATTCGATTGTACCTACGCATAGGTACCTTCTCCCACTCCCATCCATAGCCTTTACTAGCACTAATGGCACGGGCAAGGCACATTTAATCTTTTTAATGTTTTAACCGATTCCCATAAGTTTAATTTAAGTTTTCACTTGTTAAATAACTCTTTAGCCGGTTATCCTGGTTCTAGCCACTTAGGGCACCGGCCCCGCATTGAGAGCCACTCACTAGGTGTCGTTAGGTTTTCTACCCTTAACCCGCATATCATAATTACATCATACATGTAGTAAAAACACTTCATATAATTCCAACACAACAAGAAATGAACATATTTATAGTTTACACAAAGTTTCATATGCCAAAAAACAATATAAAACTTCCCACATGCATTGAAACAACACTCCATAGCTTATTCCAAAAATATAGGAAAATGTCTCCTGTGCCTAAAATTTGACTAATTTTGAATTTTACGAAATCTCAAAATTATAATTTGGATCTTAACTCCTATGAATTTGAAACCTATCCCAAACATCTCAGAAGGTACCTAAACCCTTTATACAAGTATACCTTAAAGTATAAGAAATTAAACTTATACTTAAATGTTATAATTCTATAAAGTTTGAATCTTGTTTTCCTTGGTTTATACTAGCTCTATCGGTTTATACTGGACTGGTCGGTTGACACAGTATTGCTCGGTTGACACACTACCGACCTGGCTCAGTTAACACTAAACTGACCTGGCTCGGTTGACACACTATTGACCTAGCTCGGTTGACACATTACCATCCTAGCTTGGTTAACACACTACCACCCTAGCTCGGTTGACACATTACCGACCTAGCTCTATTAACACACTGAACCGACAGGAACTGCAGAAAATGACTGTAAACTTTGTCTTGCGTGTAAAACTGGGCATTATGGGGACTAAGGTTGCCTAATATGAGCATGAACCATTTGAGATCTCCCAATTTCCCTTTAGAAATGGTGCATCAATCCTCCCTATCTATCTAACAAATATATTCTAGATCTAGGAAAAGAAAGGTGGCACATAAATAGACATGAAATAGTAAGGTTGCAACAGAAGTTCTAAAATCTAGAAGCATTCATAATACATCCAATGATAGTAAAATACACTATCCTACAAGATCAAAACCACTTCTACCCTCCTAGGGAGGTTTCACCATAGTGAACATACAAACATTCATAAAATAACTTTCCACAAACACATTTCAAATACACAAAAAATAAAACATATATATATAGTTCCCAATTCTAAACAAAAAGGTAAACAATCATAATCTCATTGAGTAATAGATCATTCATATACACAATCATATTCATGGGAAGAATGGAGATTCTTCCCAGGTTAGACCCTACCTGGGGTCCTGCGGAGAATCGTCTATCCCTTGGTCGGAGACTCTCAGCAAAATTTCCAGCAAATATCCTCCTAGAAAAATACTCCTCTGGCAATCAACTCCAGGCTCTTCTTCAAATTTCTCCTATAGGTAAGCTCCAAATCCTTTCACCTCCTCTCAGTGAAATCAATAGTCCCTCTTCTCTAAACTATAGAAATATCCTATTAAAATTTAAGCCTCTCCTCAAATAAAATTTCCTCTCCAAAAACCCCCAACTCCCTTCACACAAGAAATCTTTCCTGTATATAGAATGGAGGAGGTGGTTGCATGGGTAATCCAACTAGTGCAACAATCCCAACCATCCATTTGTTAATTGTTAAGCTTAAATAATATTATTAAAGCCTTTTTTGGAAAATATATAACTATACCTATGTATTACCGTAATCAAATTTATGTTTCCTTTACTTTAGGGAAGGTAATAGTAATTATTATTTATAACACATTTACCGTACCATTAACTTTATCTAATTATTTATTAATGTAACACCATAATTACTTACTCACCAATTATATAAATATATGTGTGCATATGCATATGTGTGCACCCATATGCCTATGTGTACATATATTATTTTTATTACAAATATTACTGCAAACATAATATTATTATTATAAAACGTATTATTTTCTAATCCATATTCTTTACAAAATATAATAGTGATATATAATACGAAACATACCATTATTATTAAAACTTTTATTACTATAGACCTTTTTTCATTATGAGTATTATAAAATAATACCAAAAAATTATTCATTATTATAGATATTAGAATCACATGATTTAATCGCATGCCAACTCAATCCTAACTAGATATGCTAATACATAAGTAGCTAATAATAAAGATTACTAAATCATATCCTCAAATGAACAATAATTCACTTCCATAATCTACTAATAAAATTGAACGTACTATAAAGACAACTAGAACTACTATACTCAAAAATTCATTCTCAATGAATACAAAAGACAAGAAGCTAACTACAAGATCCACAAAACCAATAAACTGAGAGATCACCTAATACATTCACACAAGGGACTAACTCGGTACTTCCCACCTAAGGATAAAAGGATCAAAGGTGAAGTTTCTTCCTGTGGAACCTGGTGATATCTCTGTACAACAACAACGATCGAGGATTTTGAGGGATCGCTCAGACCTATGAAGCTAGGTGGAGATGATACCCGGTACCTGCAATCTTGCATCACCAAGAAGAGATACATATACATATGGATATACAAATCAGATATATGCAAGCAAATGACCAGGATCGATACATCATGTGGACCTCAACTAAGTGATTAACTATGACTTCATCCTGAGTTATGAAAACACATCAGACACATGTCCATGAAACATAAAACATCATGATAATGGTTAGATTCAAATCCTTGGGTTAGATCCATGAAACATATATAAAATAGATGGTTTTCTAATCTCATAAGAATATAAATAATAACCATAAATGAGCATATCCATCATATCATCATCCATAAAATATAAATGAAAATGTATAGTCCTAACCATAATAAAATGTCCAAATCAGAAAAGTCCAAGTATCACCATAGGAGAGGTATTACAGTAATTATTTTGTAATTGTTTTGGATTGATATATAAACAATGTTTTGTATCATATCCAAGGTGTGAAGTAGCGAAGTATGAAAAAGAGAGAAAGGTAGAGATAAGCAAATTACAAAGGGCTACAGCAGTATAAGAAGCAACAAAGATCTATCCATCATAGAAGGTGATCAGTACATCAAAAAATCTCAATCAGCAAGTACAGTTGCAAGTAAGAGATCTACTGTTTCATCCTAACAGGTGAATCGGCTTAAAATCCTTTAACCGGGTAGACTTAACAATCTTTGTAAAATCTCTGAACCGAGTGCATACTTTATTGTATGTTTGTAAATCCTCGAACAAGGTGGACCTAGCAGTCCTTATTGCTCCTAATAGGGCAGATCATTAGAAGTGATCATTGTAAGCCTTAACCGACAAACTTTATACTATTGTATTGAAGTTTTGTGGGTATCATCCCCACCCCAGTTTTACTTTCTATTTGGAAGGTTTCTGGGTCACCAAATATCTATGTTCAAAGTATTATGAATGTTTTATTCTTTCTGTTACTCATGCATGCAGTCAAATTATCAATCTAATGTTATTTGAAATATGGTTAAGATCTGAATTTCTTAAAAGTTTTGAAATTACTGATTCACCCCTCCCCTCTCAGTAACCTAGATAGTCTTAAATATTTCCAACAGAAGCACTAGGACTTCTCAGGAGGTCACCCATCCTAGTATGAATCCATCTCTCATGAGAATGAAATGGAACACTTAGCACTCATTGTATCTAGGTGATGCTCACAGAGGTGAAACACCAGGACTTCTCAGGATGGGTGACCTCCTGGGAAGTCCTAGTGCTTCATCTCTGTGAGCATCACCTAGATCCAATGAGTGCTAAGTGTTCCATTTCATTCTCATGAGAGATGGGTTTGGTGAACCACTACTCATGAATCATGGGTCAATGAGTTTGACTCAAAAAAACTACACAGTTAAATCCTGATAGCAATATCATGATTTCCAAAAGGCCAACATACCAAACTTATGATGAAGAGGGCTAGCCCTTTCAAAATCCTAAAGAAATGTGGCAATAATGCTTACAAAATAGACCTTCAACTTGACATAGGACTTTCACCTATCTTCAATGTGGCTGAAATTTATGCTTATAAGTCTTCTAGTGATGTGAATGTTGTAGGAACAGGTCATCTAGGCAATGCAAATACATCACAACTTCCAAGAATAGTCACTCCAAAGATAGGTTCATGGGACACAATTCTACCACAAGCAGAATTCTCATATAATGCTTCACTAAATAGGAGCACAGGTCTAACACCTTTTCAAATTATTTATGGAAGCCACCTAAGGGGAGTCTTGGAGTTAAGAGATGTGAAGGATATGGACACGAAGAGTGCTCTAGCATAAGACTTTTCCCAAGTGATGAAAGATATTCAAGAACAAGTCAGGGACAGATTGAAATATACCACAGAGAAATACAAACACCAGGAAGATAGGAAGAGGAGAGATTTGCAGTTCAGAGTTGGGGACTTAGTGATGATTCACTTGAAGAAAGAAAGATTTCCAAAAGGCCAACACACCAAACTTATGATGAAGAAGGCTGGCCCTTTCAAAATCCTAAATAAATGTGGCAACAATGCTTACAAAATAGACCTTCCACCTGACATAGGACTTTCACCTATCTTCAATGTGGCTGACATTTATACTTATAAGTCTTCTAGTGATGTGAATGTTACAAGAACAGGTCATCTAGGCAATGCAGATACAACACAACTTCCAAGAACAGTCACTCTAAAGATAGGTTCATGGGACACAATTCTACCATAAGCAGAATTCTCATATAATGATTCACTGAATAGGAGCACAGGTCTAACACCTTTTCAAATTGTCTATGGAAGCCACCCAAGGGGAGTCTTAGATTTAAGAGATGTGAAGGATATGGATAGGAAGAGTGCTCTAGTAGAAGACTTTTCCCAAGTGATGAAAGATATTCAAGAACAAGTCAGGGACAGACTGAAATATACCATAGAGAAATACAAACATCAGATAGACAAGAAGAGGAGAGATTTGTAGTTCAGAGTTGGGGACTTAGTGATGATTCACTTGAAGAAAGAAAGATTGCCAAAAGGCCTTAGCAATGATTTTTAATATTAATAATATTAATTGATTAGTCAACATTAAAGGCCTTAGTTGGGGACTTAGTGATGATTATTAATATTAATAATATTAATTGATTATTCAACAATTGACACCTTAATCATATTAATATTAAATAATCAATATTAATAATATTACCAATAAAATATCAATATTAATATTAATCAAATCGATATTAAAAATATCCATGCTAATAATATTATTAATCAATATAATATTTCCATAACTAATAATTTTATAATATTAATCTCTGTATTTAATTAATAATATCATAACATTTGTAATTATGATATTATACAGATTTCCCTAATTAATAATATCAAAACATTCATAATTATGATATTATACAGATTTCCCTTAATTAACAATAATATTATAATATGAATAATATCATAATATTCGAATGATATCTATGATTACTACTAACAACAACCAAGGTGCAAGAGGCGTCTATTCAAAAGAGGTAGACCTCCACCTCAAAAGATATAAAGACTTTTAGTAGATTCGCTTGGGAAATACCACAAAACAAATACTTCAATCATCGAATAGGGGAGGGAAAATAAATGGAAACATTAATGTTATGAGAAGAGAAAAGAACATAATTGGTCAATTCAGATCTTAGTACTACCATAGCAAAGCAATAACAAACACCGATGGAAGAAGGAATAATAAAATAGGATCCCAGGATATAAAATATAAACAATATGGATTATAAGATAGACAGAAGGATAGTGTAAAATATTTTAGTGTTGGCAGGCATTGTCTGACAGCATATTTAGTATAATGTAAATTACTTACAAATCAATACTAGTCTACAAAATATGTTTGGAAATAAAGGATGTATAAATATATATATTGGTAATATAGAAATCATAATAGATATATATAATAGTGAATATATATATATAACAGTGAAATCAGAGATATATATGTGTAAAAATATATATCAATAACAATATTATTATATATATATATATATATATATATATATATATATATATATATATATATATATATATATATATATATATATATATATATATATATATATATATATATATATATATATATATATATATATATATATATATATATATATATATATATATATATATATATATATATATATATATTAATAAAGTATAATCAGATACATATGTATATAATAGTGAGATTATATATATGTATATATATTTTGATAACATATATATATATATATATATATATGAATAAAAGAGAGATCATTTTGGATGAAAAGGAGGATCAATATCGAATCCTACCATAAGTGAGAGGACCACCAGTTAATGCTTCCTAGCACTAAAATAGTAACAATAGAACTATGAGTAATTAAGTTATCAGTTATAAATAAATAAAATGTTATGTTTGTAATCAATTAATAGTAGTTCCTTGACCATATGTCTAAGAAATTTAAGATAATCAAGATATCCCAAACATAATATAAAATTGATTTCAATTACTAATTCTGATAGGAGAATAGAAGGCAGAGGCCATAAGGCGTAATATTATTAATATTGATTATTTAATATTAATATCATCAAGGCTAAGGACTCATAGGTGTTTTATAAACCTTGAGTTCCTTAAGTCCTAAAGGACATTGGCATAGGATGTTTAAGGTTTTAAGTCTTAAAATAATACGTTAGACCAAGGAAAAGGCTAACCCAGTCCTTAGTATAGAATAGAGTCATAGTTTAAGACATTTTAACAAGATTTGAAAAGTGCAACAAAAAGTTGCTAGGCAACTTTTACAACTTTTTCAAAAAGTTGTCAAAGTTGCTATTTTGTGGCTAATTCAAATATGTAACTAACTCCAACCGATTCAAGGGTAGTTTCTCAGTGGATGAAGTTTATATATATGTCTAAGAACCTTCCCAATAGAACAAGTTCCATTGTACAGATCTAGTTTGAAAAATCAATAAAGTTCTATGGTTTTCTCTTATAAAATCCTTGTTATTTGTAGTGTGTATGATCTATACGAAATGGTGAAGGGTGATAAATGACTTTTGTTGGAAGTCTATCATGTTAACTTTAAAATGCAACAAGTTTGAGTTCATTTGGTGATTTCTAGACCAAGTTGTGATAGGATCTCTAAAACCAATCCAGAAACCCTTGCTCCAACAGGGTTTTGTGCAAATGGAGGTCTAGCTCGCAACTCTACTAGCAAAATTGCATGAAACCCAATAAAAATGAAAGATATTAGAATTATTTCAAAGATTCCAGAAGGAGGAAACCAAGGGATGAATTTTTCTATTTTTACAAACGAGCCCTAGACCAAATATCTCTATGTATTTGGTCTTGAATTGTAGGAGTTTGAGTGTGCAGTAGTTTGCATGAAGTAAGAGATCAATTGAATGGTGGATTTGGAGTAATTTGGCATCCCTCTAAGTTTTCACAAGGTTGGTTTTGATCTGTGTACCCATTTCTTAGGAGTTCCTTTGAAAACCAAACCTAATTAGACCTGATTAGGACTGTGTACTTAGGAAGAAGTTTGAAGTGCTGGAGTAGATATGTAACCTATCTTTTGGTGGATAGTTAGACATATCTAAATGATTCAAATTGTTCACATTTTATTATTCTATCCTTTGTAAATTTTTGGAGTTCAAAAGTAGTTTGGTAGGATCCTTAAAGGGCTCTATTTGGAGGAATTTGTCATTAGGACCTAAAATATATCTTTTGTGAGTCAGATCTCAAGGAGTCC
The DNA here is from genome assembly GCA_027943335.1 of Chamaecyparis obtusa. Lineage (NCBI taxonomy): Eukaryota > Viridiplantae > Streptophyta > Pinopsida > Cupressales > Cupressaceae > Chamaecyparis > Chamaecyparis obtusa. The sequence continues at coordinate 476,718 of BSBK01005001.1, forward strand.
TAAGAGGTATCTATAAGTTGATCAGTAGAAGGGAAACTATTGTTTGCACTCTTCCTAGGTTTGTCTATGGGCAACTATGGCACACTAGTATACACAATTATTATATTCGTGGGTCAAAAGGAAGATGAGAATAATTAAAGTAAAAGTCATTAGAATAACTTGGGCAAGAAGGCCGAGAATCCTTCCTAATAAGATCTATATTCATTCTTATAAATTTACTTCTTCCCTAGCTGTAGTCACATTCATTGCAACTTGATCAGTTTAACTTGGTTCAAATTGGTCAATAACTGAGCGCTAATATTCAGTTTCTTAGTTTTTAAGAGCCATCAAATTTTGAGAAGCTCATTCTAGTGTTTGAGAGTTCTTTAAGTTATAACTGTGTAGTCCATAGTAATATTTGAGAGTGCTTTAGTTTCTTAGTTACTTAAAAATTCAATTATGGCATCTATTGTGATTGATGTTGTTCTTGAAAAGCTTGGCGGGATGTTGTTAGAAGAGATAAACAAGGAGGTTTCACTTGTCTGTAACTTCACAAGTGATTTTGAATGGCTAAGCAAGAAGCTCACAAATTTAAGAGACTATCTCATAGATGTAGATGCCCAGAGTGCACATAGTGTGTCCATGAAAAGCTGGCTACTGGATGTAGAATACCCTTTATCCTATTTTGCATCCATACAAACTAACATAATACAAATGTTGGAAACAATTGTCTAAAGAAAATTGCTACTCAAATTATGTATTGTCTTTGATGTCACACAATGTCATAGTCCGCAATAATCAGTACCTACCGAGCTCAGTCGGTCTGCCTGGCATTAAAATTAGTGTTTACTGAGTTCACTCAGTTATCAAAGAAAAATCAGCATTTATCGAGTTCACTCAGTTATCAAAGAAAAATCAGCATTTACTGAGTTCACTTGGTTATCAAAGAAAAGTTAGCATTTACTGAGTTCACTTGGTTATCAAAGAAAAAGGATTATCAGTGTTTACCAAGTTCTCTCGGTCTCCAAAAGATTGTGGAAAATTTCATTATGGTCACCAAGCACTGTCGGCCCTTGAAGGATCTTTGCAAATAAAGTTTTCTTCATTCAGCCGACTATTATACTAAGTAATGCCGATTTGACAAATCTAAAATCATATAAATAAAAGGTCAAGTGTGAAAAATAAAGAAGAGAAATAGAAGAAGATATATAGAAGAAAGATAGGAAAGGTGTGTGCAAAATTGTGAAGGATGACCAGATATCCTTGAGGAGCAGCAGAGATATATTTGATCAGGAAGGATCTCACTTATACAGAACAAAGATCTGTAATCAGCAAGGCAGTTGCATTATTATATAGGTCATTTTCATTGTTACCTTTTTATCATTGTAACAGTGAATTCTAAATCTCTTAACTGAGTTGGTTTAACAACCATATTGTAAATCCTCTAACAAGGTGACAATTCCATTGAATTGTTCTCAAGACCTCTTACTAGGCCACTCCTAGCCGGGTGATTAAATACTCTAACAAGGTCACACCTAACAGTGTGTTTTGTAACCTTTTATCGGGTTGGCTTCTAACCGGGCATCACTTCAGAAAAGTGAAAATCAGTATCTAGATACATTGGTGGTTTTTCCCATATTGGGTTTCCATGTTAAATCCTGCGTCTCTTGTGTTCTTAATAGTTATCTTAATCATATACAAGTGGTGATGAATATCTCAAAAATAATTTTACTAATACTCTCTGCATCTACCAAGTTACTGCAATCTATTTACCGAGTGTTAAACAGATAATATTCATTAAGATATCCTAAGGGATCTGGAAAGAAATAATAGTGAAGTGTTTTATGGTTGACTGATTCACCTCCCCCCTCTCAGTCACTTCATCCATATTCCATCAATTGGTATCAGAGCTTTTGGTGGTTGCAGGAAGGGTTTCAAGGACCTAAGCTAAAGATCAGGATGTCTTATAAGAGAGAAATTCCAAAGCTCAATAGAGATAACTTTTCAGCATGGAAAGGTCTCATGAGGCTTCATCTAGCTTCCATTGGTGATTCAGGATGCAAATACATTGATGAAGAATACATAGTTCCTACTGGCACATTAACTGTTGAAGGCATTGCAGAGAAAGAGAGTCATAAAACCATGATGATGGACATTGCATCAGCTCTCAGCTATGAAGAATTTGATGAAATTAAAGAATGCACTATTGCATATGAAATGTGGATCAAACTGAAGAAAATATATGGTGGTGATGCAAATGTGAAAAGAGCCAAAGCAAAAAGCCTAAGAGGATAGTTTGACAAGATGAATATGAAAGAAGATGAAAACATTGCAAAATATGTTGAAAGGATCAAAGCAAGTGTTAGTGCAATTAGAGCTTCTAGAGGAACAATCACTGATGAAACTTTTATAAGCAAGGTACTCAGAACATTACTCCCTATCTATGCAATAAGAGTATCAGCTAGTCAAGAAAGAAGATGTGAAACAAACCACAATATAACTTTGGATGCTTTAGTTGGAAGATTGACAGCCTTTGAATTAGACAACTATGACAACTATGTTCCAATTTCCAAAAATATTGAGTCAGCATTTGAGGCCAAGGTTTCACTAAGGAAGAATAAGAAAATAAAAGAAGTTCAGTCAGAAAGTGAAGAAGTATCAAAAGAAAGTTCTGATAGTGATCTTGAAATTGTAGAAGCACTACTTGCAAAGAAGTACTCTAAAGGGAAAGGTAAATATAAAGGTAAAACTCCTTTAATCTATTTTTCATGTGAAGAAATTGGACATATTGCAGCTAGGTGCCCAAACAAGCAAGCCAAGGAAGAGAAGAGAGGTCACAAGTACTATGACAAAAAGAATTTCAAATCATTCAAGGATAAAGGTAAGAAAACATGTTTTATGGCTAAAGATTCTGATGATAGTGAAGAAGAAATTGTCTTTATTGCTATAAAAGATGAATCTGATGATGATGAAGATAAGATGGCACTTATTTCTCATATAAGAAAAGATGATATATGGATAATAGATAGTGGATGTTCACATCACATGATTGGTGACAAGACAAAATTTGAATACCTAGAAGACTATGATAGTGGCAATGTAAGATTTGGAAACAATGAACCTTGTTGTATAAAAGGAAAAGGAAGAATCTCATTAACCAAAGAACTCATATGTGATAATGCTTATTGGGTTGAAGGACTAAAACATAATCTTCTAAGTGTAGCACAACTAATCAACATTGGTTTCAAGGTTGAATTCATGAATAGTCAAGCAAGACTGTTGGATGGAAAAGGAAAACTCATTGGATCAGGCAAACAAACAAAAGGTAACTTATTTTATCTTGATCTCAGTGAATATTCATGTTTTATTGCTCAAATTGAAGAAAGTTGGCTATGGCACAAAATGTTATGTCATGTGAATTTTGATAACATGATGAAAATAAGCAAATTCAGGAAGGTAAGAGGCATTCCTACTTTGAAGAAACCTGATACTAGTCTATGTAAGAATTGTCAGATTGGCAAAGTGAGTAAGACTAGTTTTAAGAGTAAGAACTATCAGTCTAAAGAGATTTTGGAAATTGTGCATATTGATTTATGTGGACCTATTGGAATAGAAAGCTATACTGGAGATAAATTATTTATTCTTTTCGTTGATGATTATTCTAGAATGATGACTATTATGTATTTAAGAGAAAAGTCAGAAGCATTTGAAAAGTTCAAATGGTACTTGGCAAGAGTGGAAAAGGAAACAGGTAAAAGATTGAAATGATTAAGATCAGACAGAGGTGGTGAATTCATCTCCCATGAATTTAACAAATTTTGCATTGAAAGAGGAATCAAAAGACATGTATCAACTCCTAGAACTCCTGAGCAGAATGGAATAGTTGAAAGAAGAAATAGATCTATTATGGATTGTGCAAGGACTCTAATGATAGAAAAGAACATCACCATAAAGTACTGGAAGGAAGCTATCAGCACTGCAGTTCATACCTTGAACCAAGTACAATTGAAGAAAGACACATTCAAAACTCCTTATGAGTTATGGTATGGCTATAAACCCAATGTAAGTTACATGAAAGTATTTGGTAGCAAGTGTTATATCTTAAAAGAATCCAAAAGAAATAAATTTGATGTGAAAAGTGATGAAGGAATATTCCTAGGATATTCTAGCAAAAGTAAGGCATACAAATGTTTGAACTTGTCTACTCACAAAGTCATAGAAAGTATACATGTAAAATTTGATGAGTTTGCAGAAAAGACTGAAGAAGAAAGCAAAAGGGAACCTGAAAACTACAGGAGATTCATTTACATTGAACCTGAAACATTGCCAGATACAACTATCAATAAGGAAACTATATCTACTGAGCCTAGCACAGTAACCAAGTCATAGGAAGAAGTTCAAACCGAGTCACAGGAAGAAGTTCAAACTGAGTCACAGGAAGAAGTTCAAACCGAGTCACAGGAAGAAATTCAAACCGAGTCTCAGCCTGAAGTTACTGAGCAAATATCTACCAAGCCAGAGCAACCTGAAGAAGAGATCCTAGAAGACAACAACATGACTCATTCAAAAAGCAAGGAACCTATACTAGCCAAATATGTCAGAAGGCATCATACACCAGATCAAATTATTGGAAACAAATCAGATGGTACTATGACAAGAAGTAAGCTAAAAGGTACATGTCTGCTTACTGATTTTGAACCTAGAAATATCAAAGATGCATTGAAAAATGAAATTTGGACTGAAGCAATGAATGAAGAATTAGAACAAATACAAAAGAAAAAAACATGGACTCTTGTACCTAGACCTAAAGATAAGAATGTAATTGGAACAAAATGGGTATTCAGGAATAAGTTGAATGAAGATGGTCTAGTATCTAGAAACAAAGCTAGATTGGTATGTAAAGGTTATTCTCAAGAAGAAGGTATAGATTATGGTGAAACTTTTTCTCCTGTTGCAAGATTAGGTGTAAGAACTCTACTTGCTTATGCAGCACATAAAGGATTTAAGGTATATTAGATGGATATAAAATCTGCAATTCTCAATGGAATTCTTGATGAAAAAGTCTACATTGAGCAACCTGAAGGTTTTGTTGATCCAGATAAAAAGGACATGGTCTGCAAGTTACACAAAGTATTGTATGGTTTGAAACAAGCTCCTAGAGCATGGTATGAAAAACTCCATAACTATCTGATTCAGATTAATTTCAAAAGAGCCAATGATAATAGCAATCTGTATATTAAAGAAGGACCGGATGACAAAATTGTATTGGTAGAAATATTTGTAGATGATACTATATTTACAAGGAATGATGATTAGTGCAAAGAATTTTTAGAGCAAATGAACAAAGAATTTGAAATGTCTATGTTTGGTTTAATAAAATTCTTTGTTGGTCTTCAAATTTAGCAAAGCAAGAATGGTATATACATTACTCAATCTAAATACATTAAGGAAATACTTAAGAAGTTTGGTATGGAAGATTCAAAACCAGTTGGTACACCCATGTGTACTGGACTGAAACTTACCAAAAATGATGATTCAAAAGAAGTAGATCAGACCTTATATCGATCTATGATTGGAAAATTGTAGTATGTAGTACATACAAGACCTGATATTGCCTTAGCAGTCGGTATAGTAGCAAGATTCTCAGCAAAACCTAAGGAAAATCATATGATGGCAATCAAAAGAATCTTAAGGTACTTAAGAGGAACTGAAGAATATGGTTTGTGGTATAAATTTGGAGGCAATCTAGACTTAAAAGTGTTTACTGATGTTGATTGGGTAGGGAACATTGATGATAGAAAAAGTACAAGTGGTGGAGCATTTTTTCTTAGAAAAAGACTGGTATCCTGGACCAGTAAAAAGCAAAATTGCACATCTCAATCCACAGCTGAAACAGAATATGTTGCTGCTGTAGTAAATTGTTCAAATATTGTTTGGTTTAAACAGTTATTACAAGATATGAAGGTTGAGATCAAAGAACTAGTTGTTATATTTTGTGACAATACAAGTGCAATAAACATTTTGAAGAATCTAGTAATGCATTCCAAAACCAAGCACATTGCTATTAAATATCACTTTGTCAGAGAATTGGTGCAGGACAAGGAAATCAAATTAGAATATATTCATACAAAAGAGCAGATTGCAGACATTTTCACCAAACCATTACCCAAGGATGCATTTGTGTACTAAGAGGTAAGTTAGGGGTCATTCCCCTATCTGAGGCTCACTAAATATAGTTTTAGTGATGCATCGACTAGAACATGATTGAAAATCAACAAGTTGATGCAGCATATTCAAAGAATCATTGCATATGAATCAGTACTTGAGGTACATTAGTTTACACCGGTAATATGTGAATTGTCTTTGGCATGTGTTGTCAAAGAGGGAGTGTCTTTGCTATGTCTTTGCTATTACTTTAAGAAATTTTCAATAGTCAGGAGGAAGAGTTTTCAAGAAAAAGGAAGTTTTCTGACAGAGGGAGATTTGAGTCTGAACCGAGCTAATCCTTTCAAAATTTCTTATGCTATGACATATTGTGTTGCCATCAATGCCAAAGAGGGAGATTATTGGAAACAATTGTCTGAAGAAAATTGCTAATCAAATTATGTATTGTCTTTGATGTCACACAATGTCATAGTCCACAACAATCAGTACCTACCAAGCTCAGTTGGTCTGCCTGGCATTAAAATTAGTGTTTACCGAGTTCACTCGGTTATCAAAGAAAAATTAGCATTTACCGAGTTCACTCGGTTATCAAAGAAAAATCAGCATTTACTGAGTTCACTTGGTTATCAAAGAAAAGTTAGCATTTACTGAGTTCACTCGGTTATCAAAGAAAAAGGATTATCAGTGTTTACCAAGTTCTCTCGGTCTCCAAAAGATTGTAGAAAATTTCATTATGGTCACCGAGCATTGTCGGCCCTTGAAGGATCTTTGCAAATAAAGTTTGCTTAATTCAGTCAACTATTATACTAAGTAATGCCGATTTGACAAATCTAAAATCATATAAATAAAAGGTCAAGTGTGAAAAATAAAGAAGAGAAATAGAAGAAGATATATAGAAGAAAGATAGGAAAGGTGTGTGTGAAATTGTGAAGGATGACCTGCCTTGAGGAGCAGCAGAGATATATTCGATCAGGAAGGATCTCACTTATACAGAACAGAGATCTGTAATCAGCAAGGCAGTTACATTATTATACAGGTCATTTTCATTGTTACCTTTTTATCATTGTAACAGTGAATTCTAAATCTCTTAACCGAGTTGGTTTAACAAGCATATTGTAAATCTTCTAACAAGGTGACAATTCCATTGAATTGTTCTCAAGACCTCTTACCAAGCCACTCCTAGCAGGGTGATTAAATCCTCTAACAAGGTCACACCTAACAGTGTGTTTTGTAACCTTTTACTAGGTTGGCTTCTAACCGGGCATCACTTCAGAAAAGTGAAAATCAGTATCTAGATACATTGGTGGTTTTTCCCATATTGGGTTTCCACGTTAAATCCTATGTCTCTTGTGTTCTTAATAGTTATCTTATATACAAGTGGTGATGAATATCTAAAAAATAATTTTACTAATACTCTCTGCATCTACCAAGTTACTGCAATCTATTTACCGAGTGTTAAATAGATAATATTCATTAAGATATCCTAAGGGATCTGGAAAGAAATAATAGTGAAGTGTTTTATGGTTGACTGATTCACCCCCCCCCCCCCCTCTCAGTCACTTCATCCATATTCCATCAACAAAACCCTATCCAAGAATAATACAAAATAGATAACGTAGAAACCCTTGACCATAAAATTATATAATGGAACCCTCATCGAGCCATGACAAGAACAGGTAAAAGAAATAAAAATGTGATATAATTTCTTGTGTTCTCCTTCAGAAGAATAGAACCTAGGGAAAATCATGATGCATACCTAGCAATGAGCCCATATTTCTAATTCACGTTTGCAGAAAAACCCTGGGGTGAAGCTAATGATGCTCAACCAACCCAGATACTTAGCAATGATCCCAGATTTGTATTCGCATTTCGCACTTTATAATTCCTTTCAAATCTCAGGGATCTTTGAATTCATGTTTCACACGCTACAATTCCCTTGAAACAAATTGGTCATGGTAATAATGAATGAGAAATGAAACCTTTTCTTTTTTTAAGTTATGCCCATGTTAGCTGAAATTTTAACTAACACTGTGTTAATCAAAATTTTGACAAACACAGGCATAAATTTTTATTTTTTTTAAAGTTTTCCTTCTATAATTTGACCATGTAAAACCTTCTTATTTTTTGGTTGAAAATTTTGGTAGAAAAACTAGCCCAAATGTACAAGTGTAATCAGCTCATGACAAGTGTCAAATTCTAGTGGCTTCTATGTGTAAAGTGCAGGAAAATGAGCATAAAGGGAAGATTTAAATGTGAATGCAAATTTAAAAGAATTACTTAATCTTCTCTATAGTTCAAAAGCAATTTTTATTTTAAAGTGTTGGGAGAGGCATTCATGAGGTATTTTCACTGGCAGAATTAAACCATTTCCTTGAGGTGAGAGAATCAAGCTTGTTTGAGAAATGATTATAGACATGGTGGAAAGTTGAGGAGATCAGTTGGAAGATCAAAATTGGAGGAGAAATTGGAGATATTTCTGTAAAGAATTGATAGTTGTCAGTGGGCTTTAACTGACTTCTTTCTCCTATATCTCTAGTTTTTCTCTCCATTGTTAAGGATGATGCAAAATTTATAGTAAGGAGAGGCTTTAGCTCCATTGTTGAGTTCTAGGAATTTTTGTCAAATATAGAATGTATTGATACTGAGAAATTCTACTTGGATATATTGGATTTCCCTTGCATATTTTGTTGTCTTCTTGTTTCAATTCTAATGCTTTTATGTGTTAAATCTGTAAGGTAGTTTTAGTGCATCATTTACAAGGTATTTATGAAATTAGTCTCTAGTTCCTCTCAAGGAAAGGGTAAAATCTTAAGGTTAATTTCTGAGAGCTCAAGATTTCTACAAATAATTTGATGATTGTGTGTGTTTAAGAGAGGGTGAATTATAAGGCATTTCATCTAGGTTTTGGATATGTCTTACTTAGAAGTTTTCTATAGATATATGTTCTCTTTTAGACTCTTTTCCCTGGGATAAGGTGTCGGTCTATCCTCAATTTGCAAGCATTTCATCATCACCAAAATTTGAATGACTATTTACTTTTATGTATGTTTGAAGAGATGAGAAGACTAAGTTTGTATCAAAGATATAAAATATTGTTGTGATTCTTTGAAGAAGTAAATCTGATAGGTATACCCACCTAAGCGTGTGGAGCTCAAATTGAAGAAGGACTTGGTCCTTGTTAATTAGTCTTTTCTTGCTATAATCAATAATTTAGGAATCATAGAGTTCCATTTAAACACTCAGGGCTTGTGTTAGGATTCAACAAGAAAAATTACTAACAACTCTAATTCATGATGATCCAATCTTTGATGATGATGAAGAAGAATTTATACAAAAATCATTTGAGAGACTTCTCTACCTAGAGGAAGAAGAAGTTTAAAACCAATAGGAATAATCCCTAGCACAACAACAACTCTTACAAGAAGATGAGCATCAATCAGATGAAGGCCTTCAAAATAAAGAAGATTTAGTCATAACACAACCACAATCAGCATTAGCAGTTGAAAATCACTCTGAAGTAGTCATTTTTGATATGGAATAGAAAATTAAACACTTTCTTGTTGTAGGCATCTTACAATTGCAAGAGGGTAGTGAATAATATTCTCATGATTATGAGTGGGAAGAAATATCAGTGGTTATGTGTGTGTGAATTTTGTACCTAACTGTAGACACAACACTTCAGTAAAACATTAGAGGTTAGCAAAAATCAAAATATGCAAATAAGAACAATATAGCTAACCAAGCGATTTACTACCTTCTAGTAGGTGCGAGTATGGTATTCTCAGATTAGACAGAGATCAGTGACAATGCAACACCTAAATGAAGGATTTAAATGATGAAAGAAATAAAATATGAATGCAAATTAATCTATTTTTTTTAATTTTTGATGCAATAAGATGAGAAAAATTGATAATAAATTAATCTAAATGGATTGAAATGATATGAAAATTAAGCTAACAATGATATGAAATATGAAACTAGAATGAATTGAAAACAAGATTGATCTCACAAAATGTTGATTCACAAGAAGCTTGATGATTCCTCTGATGTCAATTCGCCATAGTAAGTATGCAAATTCTGTGGATGATTTGTAAAGAGTTGAGCCTTGATTTTATATAAATCCAGGGCTTGAGGGTGCATGGAAAAAGTCATAAATCACTCTCGATGAAATCAGGTTGATTTTTGAGTTAACAAGAAATTGGAAATAGATAACTCATAAAATCATGCAAGAACAATTTCTTAACTCAAATCAGAAGTTTAGATCAACTTTGAACTCAAAATAGATGTTGAGTTTCGAAAAGATAACAACTTGAATTGATTTTTTGATTTAAAGTTTAATTGCTCTTTGAATGTGCACAAATAATCATGAATTAATTAAATAAATAAAGTGATTTATCTTCAACTTAACTGATTTTAAATTTAAAAAAAAAATTGATTTGTGGGTTAATCAATTATTTTAATCAAACTTTTATTCAAAACTATATTATTAAATATTGACAACTTGGATTTAATCAATTAAATAAATATTTAATCAATTATTCGTAGGAGATTTGATTTATTGTCAAAATTAAATAATATAATTAGGAATAAATAGAATTAAATCTAATTAAATAATTAAGTGGCAGAATTAAATTAATTAATTAAATATTCATCATATTCAATTAATCAACTTTGGGATAAATATGATTTATCACCAAATAATATTTAAAATAACTAATTTATGGGTTAATCAATTATTTTAATCAAATTTTATTCCAAAACTATATTATTAAATTTGACAATTTAATTTAATCAATTAAATAAGAATTCAACTGATTATTTTTAGCAAATTTGATTTATTGTCAAATAAAACAATATTAGTTAGGAATAAATAGAATTAAATCTAATTAAATAATTAAGTGACATTATTAATCTAATTAATTAAATATTCATCATATTTAATTAATCAAATTTAGGATAAATGAGATTTATCACCAAATAATTATTAAATTAAGAATAATTAGGATAAATTAGGAATATTCAAGGAATATTCCCTGATGCAGAATTTAGGATAAAATCAATTAGGATTCGATAATGTGCAAATGTGCCTTAGGTTAGGACTTTAATGTTGATTTCATTCGAATTGAAGATGTAGAAGGTTAATGAACCTATAGCCCATTTTTGGGGTATTACATTTTGCCCCTCTTTGAATCACTATGCAAAGTGTAGTGGTTCAAAGAATAGTCTGTGTTTGATGTACGTATGAAACTGATTTGAAAGATTTGAAAAAGAGATTTTGACCCAGGCCCAGAATGACCAGGAATCGAGATGATGCTAGCTATATCAACAATGAACCGATGATTATGAAAAAGTGCCAAAATGCCTAATTCTAAACCTTCTGATTGTGAAGAAGTGAGTGACCGATTCCAAACCTCAATGTCCTTGTATGAATCATATTGGTATCACATTCTGAACCCATCAGTTACGAAGAACCAAGGAAATAACACTAACAAACCGATGGTTACAAAAAGCTAATATAGTTTACAAGATAGATTTAGGATACTAGATGAATCTAATATGCCCCAAGAATCAATAGATTTGCCCCAAGAAATGAGGACTTTAGATGAATCAGCAAGTAGACATGGTTGTTGTTTTGATTACTGAGGAAAGATTGATTTTCAAATTTAGATTTGATTGATGTGCAATACCATGTCCCCTTCAGGATGAAAATCAAAATCTGACAAGAAAAGTCAGCGTTATATAGTTTAAAAGTAGGTTAATTGATTTGAGAAGTGGTTATACATGTTCGAGAATGCGTTCTACATTGTTGGGAGGTCCTAGAGACCAAGTTTGACTAGGTTAAACCATGAGTTGACCAAGTTGAAATTTTGATAGTTCAATGTAAGATAATTAGTTAAGTTGAATTCTGGATTACTTTGATGATTGAAGGTTGATTATGCAAGTCATGAATAATATAAATGATCTCAGATTTCAATTTTGATCTGAAAAAGGATTCTACTTGTTGTTTCATTGGAGGAACCTTCATGTGAGATTCAACTCTTATGATATGTTTTTAGCATTTTTGAAGAATCATTTAAGCATTTAAGTTTAATTCAATAATTTGTGAGATCATGCAAAGTGCAAAATGAAATGTAGAATGAAATGCAAACCTAGGACCTAGAACCTAGTCACTGATCATGTGTCGATTTGTTATCATCATTGAAATTTTTAGGTAATCAGATAAATCAATACAATGCCTACTAGTTATGAAACCATAGACATATGAATATCAATTTGTATGCGCAGGAATCAATACAACATCCACTGGTTAACTGGACATATGAATATTGATTTTATTTTCAGAATGTCAGATTAGATATAAGCCCCAAGGCACAAATGCCAGGATGACTTGAATATCATGTCCATTTTTATATATAAATTTGTATATGCAAGTAGTGAATAATATAAACGATCTTAGATTTTGATTTTGATCCCGAAAAAGGATACTACTTGTTGTTTCATTGGAGGAACCTTCATGTGAGATTCAGCTCTTATGATATATTTTTAGCATTTTTGAAGAATCGTTTAAGCATTTAAGTTTAATTCAATAATTTGTGAGATCATGCAAAGTGCAAAGTGAAAAATGAAATGCAAACTTAGGACCTAGAACCTAGCCACTGATCATGTGTTGATTTGTTATCATCATTGAACTTTTTAGGTAACCAGATAAATCAATACAATGCCCACTAGTTATGAAACCATAGACATATGAATATCAATTTGTATGCGCAGGAATCAATACAACAACCACTAGTTAGGCAACCATGGACATATGAATATTGATTTTAATTTTGAAATGTCGGATTAGATATAAGCACCAAGGCACAAATGCCAAGATGACCTAAATATCATGTCCATTTTCATATAGCAATTTGTATAAGCATCAAAACATAGACGTTGTGATGACTAGAATATGCCTTGTGTACAAACACATCAAACAGTCAAGAGATCATTCTAAATCCAATGTGAATTACCCATAGTGGCCCTTTATCATTCACATTCTTAGGTAAGATCACATTTCACAACACTTTAGTAAAACATTAGAGGTTAGCAAAAATCAAAATATGCAAATAAGAACAATATAGCTAACCAGGTGATTTACTACCTTCTAGTAGGTGCGAGTATGGTATTCCCAGATTAGACCGAGATCAGTGACAATGCAACACCTAAATGAAGGATTTAAATGATGAAAGAAATAAAATATGAATGCAAATTAATCTATTTTTAAAAAATTTTGATGCAATAAGATGAGAAAAACTAATAATAAATTAATCTAAATGGATTGAAATGATATGAAAATTAAGCTAACAATGATATGAAATATGAAACTAGAATGAATTGAAAACAAGATTGATCTCACAAAATGTTGATTCGCAAGCAGCTTGATGATTCCTCTGAAGTTAATTCACCAGAGTAAGTATGCAAATTTTGTGGATGATTTGTAAAGAGCTGAGCCTTGATTTTATAGAAATTCGGGGCTTGAGGGTGCATGGAAAAAGTCATAAATCACTCTTGATGAACTCAGGTTGATTTTTGAGTTAATAAGAAATTAGAAATAGATAACTCATAAAATCATGCAAAATCATGCAATAACAACTTTTTAACTCAAATCAGAAGTTTAGATCAACTTTGAACTCAAAATAGATGTTGAGTTTTGAAAAGATAACAACTTGAATTGATTTTATGATTTAAAGTTTAACTGCTCTTTGAATGTGCACAAATAATCATGAATTAATTAAATAAATAAAGTGATTTATCTTCAACTTAACTGATTTTAAATTTAAAAATAACTGATTTGTGGCTTAATTAATTATTTTAATCAAAATTTTATTCAAAAACTATATTATTAAATTTGACAATTTAATTTAATCAATTAAACAAGAATTCAACTGATTACTTTTAGCAAATTTGATTTATCGTCAAATAAAACAATATTAATTAGGAATAAATAGAATTAAATCTAATTAAATACTTAAGTGGCAGTATTAATCTAATTAATTAAATATTCATCATATTTAATTAATCAAATTTAAGATAAATGTGTGAGGTCCTACCCCGACCCATCCTAGCTCGACATTCATTTTGACATTTGATTCATCAGGATGATACTTTGAGTATAGACCTTTGACCTATTTTGGATTACATATGCTATCAATGGATCTTATAAGATGTTTGTTATAGATTTTTATGATGATGACATTAGTTGTACTTTTTATACATGCTCATTTTGGTTCCATGACTATCTATGATAAATGAATTTTGCATTTTGCATTTGTTATGTCATCTTTCAGTATAATGAATATTGGTGGAATCATGGTTCTATGATTAGTTTAGGATTACATGCTTATGTGGAAATTGAATCGATATTTTGATGCTAGAAGAATTAGGGTATAATGTGGATTATGTAATGTTTCATGAAATGCAGTTATATATATTTGTCAAGTTTAGATGTTAATACTTCATTTTTGAAATGATTATTAATGCAAAGATTTTATGATGTACTAACATCAAAATTGAGTGTGTAGGAATATGACCATGGTTGTAAATTTGGAGAAACAAGAATGGATCTAAGTGCAATCAGTTTGAAACCAAGGTCGACTCTAAGAAGAGAACGACCTCATCGTATCATGATTTTATTCATAAACATGATGCATGTGTGTATGTGGCTGACAATGTTTGTAAATGTATGTTTGTAGGTAAAATTCATTTTTGTGAAAATATAAATGTATTTTGTTCACAAAAAATGCCAAATGTGTTTGTGATGTGTGCTTATGTGAGGTGTCACTTGACACCATGGTGATGATATGGAATGCTTGAGTGGAATAAGGACCCCCCCCCTCTCCTTAGTTGGTTTTGAGTAATCTTAAGCTAGGTAGGTGGTTTAAGGAACCAAGATTTATGTAACCGATACTCCATTTTCGGATGCAAATTTAACTGGGGTTTTTGAGGGGTTCTGTGGAGTTCTAGGGTGTGGTTTAGGTTGGATTTTGGTTCCCCAAGACTAGTGCATGGGTTAGGAAGCTTATTTCTTCTATTTCCACTTTCCTAGGCCACCTTTTTATCTCTCTAAATGAGCTATTTTTGATATAAATGAAAATGGAAATGCTATCTAGGATGTCTCACCTTTTCATGTGTTGAATTTTATTTCATACCTTTAGTAAGGGCAAGTGTCACTTTGTCTAGGATCTAAAAACCTAATTGTTTTGGGAAGGGAGATGAGAGAAGAATGTTTGAATGACTTTAGGGGAGAAAGACTTAGGAAACACACACTTGTTCATTTTTGTCTATGTTAGATTTGGAGAGAGTGAGAGGAGGTCTAGAGAGGTTTGCACTAGTTGATTTGAGAAGGATAGAAAGCTTGGAGTCAAGAGGAGCTCATCTTCAACTTTTCAATTTTGCCTTGGCTTAGAAGAAGGTTGGTGTTTCTATCTTGTGATTATTTTGTATATACTTTGAAAGAAATGTACTAGTGTGAAATTTGTAAATTGTATTACCTTGTGTTGAATCTTATATTGTTTGGTTTCATTTTAAGATTTTGCTTTCAATCTTGTTTGTCTTCTTGAATTGCTTCATATTTTTGTGTGTGCAAGTTCACTCCTCATCCTTGGGAGGATTTGAGGAGAACTTGGAGTGAAGGGCCTAGTTGAGATTTCTTTATGTATGAGAACATGGTTGTATGGGCACCATGAGAACCTTCTTATGTTTGTTTGGGGACCACAAGGGAATTGTTGATGCTCATGGATTTGAGTTGTTTGGTTGGAAGGGCCTTGTGAAGGCTTGTAATATATGTTGAAATGATATTTTTTTATAAGATAGGTGTCTTCATAAGAGAAGATTCCACTTTCACTCATCTATGGATTCAATATTTAGAGTCCTTTGTGCAAGCTTGGGAAGGGAGTAAATTGTGAAAGTCTTTGTACCAAATTGTGTTTGTATGTTTATGCTTTGTTTTTTTGTGTGTAACCCATCCTATTATTGTTTCCCCTAGCCCGGGGGTGGCCATGTAATGGACTAGGTTGGGAGGTGAGCCTCCATGGCCATGTGGAAAGAATTTTTATGTTTGAAAGTTTTTGACTTTCTTGGTGTAAAGTTGAAGTTCAAGTGAAGATTCAAGTTTTAGCTAAAATTAAGGATTATTTATTATCCTCTTGAAAAGGATTTACTACTGTTTTAATTCAAGTTATTTCATTGTAAAAATCATTGTATCTCTAAAAGTTGAATTATTGCATATTCTATGATGGAATTTTAAATCAATTTCCTACCTTTATGTCAATAGAAATTAATTTCTTTCAAAATGTTTAGTTCACATTTGGTGCAAAAATTCTACAAATTCCATAATTCTACTCATAAGTTAAATCCCTACAAAAATGTATTTGATGAAAATCTTAAGAAAATTATGTATAAATGGTAAATCTGTTATCTACATTTATGCTATTAGAAATTTTTTCGGTTGAAAACTTCTGGTTGAAATGTTCAGTATATTCTATAAACCTCTTTCATAAATTAAATTTCCTACCAAAACATATGATGGTTAAAATTAAAAGAAATATTTCTGGTATATTAAACTTCAACTTCTGTGTTAATTCTATAGTAAAAATTATAGTTTAAATGTTCAACTGTTCATTAAAAGAATTTATGTTTTATTGTATTATAATGGACATTAGAATATGTTAAACTATTTTTAGTAAGATGTGTAATGCCCAATAGATTTTGAGAATTACAAAATGAGATTTATCACCAAATAATTATTAAATTAAGAATAATTAGGATGAATTAGGAATATTCCCCGATGTAGAATTTAGGATAAAATCAATTAGGATTCGATAATGTACAGATGTGCCTTAGGTTAGGACTTTGATGTCGATTTCATTCGAATTGAAGATGTAGGAGGTTAATGAACCTATAGCCCATTTTTGGGCTATTACATTTTGCCCCTTTTTGAATCACTATGCAAAGCGTAGTGGTTCAAAGAATAGTCTGTGTTTGATGTACATATGAAACTGTTTTGAAAGATTTAAAAAAGAGATATCGACCTAGGCCCAGAATGACTAGGAATCAAGATGATTCTAGCTATATCAACAATGGACCGGTGATTATGAAAAAGTGCCAAAACACCTGATTCTAAACCTTATGATTGTGAAGAAGTGAGTGACCAATTCTAGACCTCAATGTCCTTGTATGAATCATATTGGTATCACATCCTGAACCCATTAGTTACAAAGAACCAAGGAAATAACAATAACAAACCAATGGTTACAAAAAGCTAATATAGTTTACAAGATAGATTTAGGATACTAGATGAATCTGATATGCCCCAAGAATCAATAGATTTGCTCCAAGCGACGAGGACTTTAGATGGATCAGTAAGTAGACGTGGTTGTTGTCTTGATTACTGAGGAAAGATTGATTTTTAGATTTAGATTTGATTGATGTGCAATACCATGTCCCCTTTGGGATGAAAATCAAAATCTGATAAGAAAAGTCAATGTTATATAGTTTAAAAGCAAGTTAATTGATTTGAGAAGTGGTTATACATGTTCGAGAATGTGTTCTGCATTGTTGGGAGGTCCTGGAGACCAAGTTTGACTAGGTTAAACCATAAGTTGACCATATTTGACCAAGTTAAAATTTTGATAGTTTCATGTAAGATAATCAGTTAAGTTGAATTCTGGATTTGTTTGATGATTGAAGGTTGATTATGCAATTAGTGAATAATATAAATGATCTCAGATTTTGATTTTGATCTTGAAAAAGGATTCTACTTGCTATTTCATTAGAGGAACCTTCATGTGAGATTCAACTCTTATGATATGTTTTTAGTATTTTTGAAGAATCATTTAAGCATTTAAGTTTAATTCAATAATTTGTGAGATCATGCAATCATATAAAGTGCAAAATGAAATGCAGAATGAAATGCAAACCTGGGACCTAGGACCTAGTCACTGATCATGTGTCGATTTGTTATCATCATTGAACTTTTTAAGTAACTGGATAAATCAATACAATGCCCACTAGTTATGAAACCATAGACATATGAATATCAATTTGTATGCACAAGAATCAATACAACACCCACTAGTTAGGCAACCATGAACATATGAATATTGATTTTATTTTTAGAATGTCAGATTAGATATAAGCACCAAGGCACAAATGCCAGGATGACCTGAATATCATGTCCATTTTGATATAGCAATTTGTATAAGCATAAAAAAATAGACGTCATGATGACCAAAATACACCTTGCATACAAACACATCAAACAATCAAGAGATCATTCTAAATCCAATGTGAATTACCCATAGTGACCCTTCATCATTCACATATTCCTTAGGTAAGATCGCATTTCACAATAGGAGAAAGAACTCACTCAAAAAGACAATAGTTAGATCAAAATTCCTTGATTTTTCTAGATATTAATGGTTGAGGTATGCAGGACCATCCAATTCAAGATAGAGGCTCTTACAGTCGAACACCATTTCAATCAAAAATTTTCAAAGTTGTTAGATTTTCACATACAAGAAGAAAATAAAGAAAATATTATGCCCCTAGTCATCACTCTCTAAATCCTATAAAGGACATCATTGAAGAGCTCGTGGGAACAAAATATGCAAAAAATCTCAATGTGAATCAACAAGCATACAAGAAGATAAAAGCATGTAAAAAGCATAGATTGTTTTCAGTTTGTGTTTGATGTTTGATTGTGTTATTGTAGATGCAAAATCCTTTCTGTAGATGAGACTGACTAACTGACTCAGATGAAGCTTCAAAGGACTCTGACTGGATATGATACATCTAAGATACATTGGAGGCCATTGGATATGACTTTGATTGCCCCCAAGTTTGAACATTGATAGGATATAGATGCTTTAGATGATTGGTGTAAAAATTGACTTATTGAGAATAGGAATGTGAGAACAAACCAAAGCTATGTACAAACTAAAGCAAGACTAAAAGCTAGGTAAGACCAAGATTGCACTGATAGATGTTGCATTTTGAAACAAGTGGCACCTATTTGCCGAGTTTTCACCATCTTGGGAAAGATTCTATTTTTGTTACCAAGGTGCCTATTTCCAAGTTTTCACCAAGGCACTTTTTCTTTTTCTCATTTTTTTGTATTTTTATTTTTCCTATTTTTTTTTGTACTTTTGATATTTTTAACTTTTTTTATGAATCATCAAGACGCCTATTGCTAGGTTTTCACCAAGATGTTCATTTTTGCAGGACTTTTTCCAATTTTAAAGATTTTTTTAGGACATTTTACCATAGACTGAATGCCTTAGGTGTAGAATTTCTTCAGATGGAGAATGTTGATTGGTTCTCAGAGCTGTTCTCCTTTAGTCATTGAGAGTTGATAGTTACGAGAGCCAAAAGTAGAAGTGATAACAAACAAACCCAGCTAGTTGGGTTCAAACTTCCCCTTGCGCTCTCTATGTGATTGATTTTTAGGATTCTCTCTCAAGACTAGATCACCAACCTGAAATTCTCTATGTTTGACTTTCTTGTTGTAACCTCTAGAAATTCTCTTTTAATATACTCTGAGATGATCATACATTGTTTGTTTACACTCATCTAGTAGTTTAATTTCTTGCAACCTAGAAACTCTGTAGTCATCATCAGTTACTAGACCATGCATTTTGATTCTTAGTGATGGGATTTCAACCTCAATAGGCAATACTGTTTCAAACCCATAAACTAAAGTGAAAGGTGTAGCCCCAGTGGGCATTCTGATACTTGTTTTGTAGGCCCAAAGAGTTGGATTGATCATGAGATGCTAGTCTCTTCCTATTTTATTAACTGTACAGTGCAATATTTTCAATAGATTCTTGTTAGAAGCCTTTGATTATCCATTCCCTTAAGGATAGTAGACAGATGACCAATGTTGTGTAATCTTGAATTTGGCACATAAATCATCCAAGTCTTTGTTCTTAAATTGTCCACCATTATCTATGATTATAGAATGTGGAATACCATACCAACATATGATGTAGTTCAAGATGAATATAGATATTTGTTTTCTAGTTGCTTGTGTCAAAGGAACTACTTCTACCCATTTTGTAAAATAATTTGTAGTCGTGATTATATGGGTATGTCGATTAGAAGAATGAGGATGTATGGCTCCTATAAGGTCAAATGCCCATTGATGAAAAGGCCGTTATGTAGTAAAGGGAATTAGATGTCTCCCTGGAGCATGAATTAAGATGCCATGCACTTGGCACTTTTGACAGTTCTTAGCAAACTTGATAGACTCCTTCTCCATTTTTGGCCAATAGTACCTAGCCCTAATAAGTTTTTGAGCTAGTGTTAAACCATTCAAGTGTGACCCACAAATACCATCATGGACTTCCTCTAACACATGTTGAGACTCTTCCCATTCTAAACATCTAAGTAGCGTACCATCTAGACCTTGTTTGTACATGTCGTGACCAATGATAACATATTGGGAGGCATTGTGGATAAGGTATCTCTTTTCATGATAGTTAAAGGTATCAAGGATGATTTGGTCTTTGAGATAGGAGAATAGGTTTTTATATCTAGATGAATCATGACCTAAAATAGTGCAAATCATGTGGGTTTCAAGGGAGTCATATGCAGGATAAGATAGTGCTTCCACCAGGAACTCATAGTGTAGCTCATGTTCAGGCTGTTGTAATAAAGTAGATAATGTTGCCATTGCATCGACAACCTTATTATTTGTTCTAGGTATTTTCTCAAATGTGATAGATATGAAATACTTCTTTAGATCATCTACCATTCTCTTGTATGGAATGAGCTTTTCATCTTTAGTTTGGTACACATCATTGACTTGATGGATTACAAGTTGTGAGTCTCCATGAATGTGTAATTCTGTTACTCTCCACTAAATTGCCATTTTCATACCATTTAAAAGGGCTTCATATTTAGCAATATTTATTGTACAAGGAAATTTAATTCTGAATGCCTTAGGAATGGTGTATCCTTGAGGAGCTATGAACAATATGCCTTCTCCAGATCCATTCTGTGTATAGGAGTCATCAAAGAATAACTGCCATTCTCTAGAAGAAAGATTCATGATAGAGGAATCTTGGAATTCCATTTGCATTGGTGTATCATCAAATAAAGGTGCATCTGCTAATTGATCAACAATAACCTATCCTTTTATAGCTTTTCTTTCAACATATTCAATATCAAATTCACTTAAGAGCATGACCCATTTGGCTAATCTACCTGTGAGGGAAGCTTTGCTTAGTAGGTACTTTAGTGGATCAATCTTAGATACTAAATGTGTAGTATGAGCCAACATATAATGTCTCAATTTCTATGATGCAAAGACCATAGCTAGAAAAGCATTCTCAATCATTGAATAGTTCTTTTCGTATGCCACCAATGTTCTACTAATATAGTATATAGCTCTTTCCTTCTTGTTCTCATCATGTTGTGCAAGCAATGCCCCCAATGATGTATCTGTAGCAGAGACATATAAGATCAAAGGCTTCCCTTGAATGGGAGGCATCAAGATAGGAGGATTTGATAGATATTTCTTGATATGATTAAAGTTCTTTTCACATTCCTCGCTCCATGCAAAGGTCATACCTTTATGTAATGTCTTTGTAAACGGTTGTGATATGTCTACTAGCTGAGATATGAAGCATCTGATAGATTGAACTCTACCTTGCAATGTCCTCATTTGACTGATGTTCTTGGGAGGTTGCATCTCCATTATAGCCTTTACTGTAGCTGGATCAACTTCAATGCCCTTCTTTGAAACTATGTATCCTAAGAGCTTTCCAGAAGTGACACCAAAAGCACACTTCTTAGGATTTAGTCTGAGACTAAATTTTTCCATTCTATTTAGTATCTTGCTCAAGTCATTTAGATGTTCATCTCGAATCATATATTTTGCTAAAGTATCATCAACATAATCCTCCATAGTCCTATGCATCATGTCATGAAAAATAGAAGTCATAGCTCTCTGATATGTAGCACTGACATTCTTAACCCCAAATGGCATGACATTCCAGCAGAAGGTAACCCATGCACATGTAAAAGCAGTTTTCTCTTGATCCTCTGGAGCAATTTTTATTTGATTATATTTAGAAAAACCATCCATTAAAGAATACATCTCAAAGCCCATAGTCATGTCTACTATCATATCAATGTTAGGTAATGGAAAATCATCCTTAGGGCATGCTTTGTTTACATCTCTGAAATCAGTGCACACTCTTATTGATTTGTCTAGTTTAAAAATAGGTACAATATTAGAGATCCATTCCACATAATCAATAACTCAGATAAATTCAGCTTTTAGGAGCTTCTCTAATTCAGCTTTTACCAAGAGTGCAACATGTGGATGCATCTTTCTCAAATTTTGCTTAACAGATTTAACGTTTGGAGCTACAGATAAATGGTGCATTATAAGATCAGGATCTAACCCTGGCATATCTGAATATTTCCATGCAAAGTTGATCTTCTTCTCTATTAGGAATGTTGTAAATTTTTTCTTTTCTTCCTCTGATAAAGATTGTGCTACATGGATCAACTGTGGTTCTTCTGCTATTCCCAAATTGATAGATTAAGTGGGCTCAATTAGAACTGGAGATTTTTCCTATAAATGACTTGAAAGGAAATCAAATATCTCATCCTTAGGCACCTCAGAGAGGTTTTCACCTTTGGATACATCTTTTATTTTTACTTTTGTAGGTTCTGAGACTTCCACAAAGTGGTTTCAACCCTCAGAACTCCTTTTCTTTTTATTCTTATTCTTATTTTTCTGACTAAGATACTTGATGTCCGACTCCGTCATGCTAACACTTAGTTCACTGATGGAAGTCCTCATAGGCTCAACTACATTTAGGTAGCAAGCAAGGGCATAGTTATTGGGAAAGGTATAAATACCTTGGTTCAAGTTGGTGGATGTTATGTCAAGAAGGTTAGGGCGTTGGATAGTCAAAGTGGTGAAAGATTGGGAAAGAGTATTTATGGGTATGGATCTATCATCATTGGTCCTAACCCGATGCTTGAGCTCAAAGGTGATATTACAACTTAAGACATTCAATTCATGAATAGGCTCAATGTCATTGTGGAAATCTACTTTAGCCATCGGTGGACCAGACTCGATAAGTTCATCATTTCACTCCAGACTTATGTTAGGTTGAGGTGCATATTGGTGAATAACACCAACATGCTTTTCTATAACAAGTTCATCTAGTTCTGGAATGACTCCCCATGTCATGCCCCTGACAGTCTTGGACTTGATCTTTAGAACTCTGAGATTAGTTTAGATTTTCTGGATGGTTTGTTACTTGTTTTGGAACATGTTTCGGTTGAACAATTTGTTATCTGGCATCGTTAAGATGTTTTTCAAACTCTTGGAGAATTCAGAGTTCACTAAAGTCTGATTCTTAGAATAATGGTCTAAGTATTTTAGTGTTGTGTTATATCAGGATTCTATCATTTGAATCAATTCAGATTCAAGAATCTTGTAGAAAGGAATGTTTTTAGAAAGACAATCTTGTTTTATAGTTCAATATGGTATGGTTTTAGTTACTTATGTGTGTCTTATTTGTATTTGCAGAATTGGATTGGTGACAAAAATAAATGTTCAGAGATAACATATATGTTCATTGATCAATTTGTATATATATATGTAATAACATTTCATTTCTATAAATCTATGTACGCTAACATGAAATAATTATATGTCTATGTTTATATATAGATTAGTTTTTAAATATCCACATATAGTTGATTTTATATGCGTACATATGTCTATATTAATGAATGTTATAATTATACGTATAAATATTGATGGTTGTTAATTGATGTTAATTTTTCTATATGAAAGAAATTATAATAGTAATTAATATTAATATTAAGATAAATATTGATATTAATATTGATGACTATTAGTATGATTATTATGTACATTAGCAAGGATTAGTATTTATTTTAATATAAATATTAATATTAGTATTAATGTTAATGTGTTAGTAATGCTCTATAATTTTAAATGTTAATTTTTTTATTTTTACCTAGCAAAACTTTAGATGTTAATTCATATGCTAAGTGTTAGCGAGCTTAGTGTTAGTAAATAGTTAGGAAGTTTTGTTTAAACTTAACCTAAACAAAGTTAACCTAGCCTAAGTAAAGACTAAGGCATGATTTTATGCGACATAGCTAACTTAAGAAAAATAATCAAACCTAAACTAGTCTGGATTTAGCAGAGAATAGTGGTTTGAAGATGGCAGCAACCGTGGAATTTCAATGCGGCAAGTATTGGGATGCGAGCTGTATAGAAAATGCCAAGTGTCGAGATTGCTTAGTGAGTGGGATTTTTGGGATTAGCTCACAGTTATGAGCATTTCATTGTATGTCTAATCTATCATTTTCTTGGTGATGGTTGTATTCTATTTCAGCTCACCATTGATGAACTTCAGTTGGAAAATAAAATGAAGCCTCTATTGAATGGGTTTCTCTGCGCAATTTTTGGGAAGTTGTTAACCATGAAGGAGATTTTTGAGTTACATTAGTTCAATAAATCCTCACGACATTACATTCCTCATTTCTTCTGTAGATTTCGTGGTTGCATTTTCTTAGATGTTGTGGTGAGTGTTGGTCTTGTGAATCTTGTGAAACACGGCGTTGAGAAGGTCGGAGACTCTGTTTGCGAGTTTGGGTAGGAAGCTCTTCAGGCAGTCTATTGTGTTTACCCTCACATTTTCTTAGACAGGGGCAATTTCTCACTCATCTCTCTCTGTTTACTTTGAATGATTTGCATGATAGAATAAGACTGTGGATGCACTTGTTATGTTAAAGGAACTGTGATTGAAAAGTTTTACTGTAAACTTGCTCTAAATGTTTGTAATCTCTGTTTCAAAGCTTTTCATTTATAGAGGAAAGTGGGTACTTGTGTTTTCGAATTATTTAGAGTTTTCAGTTATGGGTTTTCTGTGACAAAAGGGTTTGTTTCAGTATTGAGAGATCTGGTTCTTCTATGATTTTCTCAAACTCGTTCATTTGTATTTTGGGCATATTTTAATTATATTGGTGGTTTGTATTATTAGACCTTTGTATTGTCTATAGCTTACCTTTATATAGATTAAGTAGAGTTATTAGGTTTAACAAAAACCCATATGCTTTTTTGAAATAAATAAGGGTGGGGGTTTTGTTAGTATCTTGACCATCGCCAAAAGCTTTGAGATGTAAAGATGTATTCAGGTTTGTGACAGATTAATGATATGCTATTTCTCTAATCTTTAGTATGAATCATTACTGTCATAGTTTAGTCATATTTCTGAAGGAAATTCATAGCATATGATTGCGACAGGGACAGAGAACACTTTGGTGAAATATTGTTAAGTTTTTAAGTGTTTATTTTATATCAGTCATTATGTGTTCTTCAGATAATGTCGTGTTTCATGTGTTTCAAATCTGTGGTCGACGTTTTAGGGTATCTTTGTCAATATCTCATGTATGGTTCATTTATGGTTTGCGATTTGATTAGTTTTTCCTATAAAAGGATATATTGGAAATAAGGAATCATTATTTTGAAGTCTTTCTTTCATCTTTTTTACTTTCACATCCGGGTTTGTCTGTCAAGATAAAAGGGTGTCATGTCGAGGTTGGTATGAATCTTTTGAATTTTTATTTTTTTTGTATATCACTTTCCTGTCGTGACTTGAAGGGATACTGTGGTATGATCTATTAATATGTTTGAATGTGAGGAGCTTACAGATGGGGCTCTGTCTGATGTTATTTTGTTTATGGGTATTGTCATGTAGTCTTTAGAGGGAAGTATTAAGTGCTTTGTTCAGAAAGAGTATTGCGAAATCTTTTTCATATGAAATAATTACTGACCATGATGGTTTTGTAATAAATAGATACGTTGTGGTTATTGGTTTTACTTTATGAAGGCTTCAATTCGAGTCTTTGTGAGGTCTACAATGTAGTTTGTCAGGGAAATAAGTTATATATTCTTATTATTATGTAATGATTTATTAGATTGTGTGTTAATTCAGATCTTTGAAAAGTTGACTTTATGTCGATATCGACAAATAGCAATTTATATTTATTTTTATATATGTAGAGCAGCATAATATAGTTGCCTATGTATATGATTAGAAATATTTGTGTGTCGACAGTATGTAGTAGGTTGATTAAAAATTTGATGGCAGTATCATTTCAAATAAACAAAATAAATTAATATTTTGGTATGAAATTAAGAATAAGATTAATCTAGTTGTATTCGGACTGTAGTCTAAAAATACAATCTTATAATCTGATACATTCCTTATTTAATTTTGAATTACTAGGATGTATAGATATATGTGTAGTTTGTTTTCTTGCATTCTATGTTATTGGTAAAGTGGATAATTTATTTAGCATTCTAGAATGCTATGTACGAGATTATATGATTATATGCATGCTGGAATACATGTATGTATATATGGCCATGATATATATACATATATGTAAGCTATTGTGAATATAAGAATATGAACTTATAGATAACAATACAGAGTGTAAAGTAAATTTAATTTTATATTCTGTTATAATTCAACAAACTTACTTAATTATTATTTGTAATGAGTTTGGTGGAAAATTTTTGTAAAATTCAGATGGTGTCTGATTATGAATAGTTTTATTTCATTTCGTTGAAGATAAGATTTCAATGTGAAAGAAATTATTTATGATGTTTATATTTCAGATGTGTTGATGTTTCTATGATGGAATAGAATTATGGTTATAATTTAGTCAGAGGATTTGATGCTTAGTTAAGTATGGAATGGTAATACGGAAACATGGTTTTATGTAGATATTCAGATTGTGGATTCAATTTTACTATTGATGCAATGGAAATAACTGTTTAATTGAAATTGAATTCCATAGTTCATTTCAATCAATAGCAGCTAGATCATGTGTATTTTTTTAGATTATGCAAGTGTGATCCTTTAGATTAGGTGGCTGTCATAAATCGAGTAACTTGTGGTGATAGAATTATTTTTCCGGATTCCCTCTGATACTAGTCTAGATCCTTATGGGAAAGTTTATGACAGTTATTTAATCAAGTGGTAATATTTAAAAATTCATGGGTTGGGTTTCATATAATAAGATAAGAACATTATGGTTTCACCTAACATATTGAATCCTACGAGTGGCTGAACATAGATTCTTATGTTGACACCCATGAACTACTGGATCATTATCTTGGCATATTCTGTGCAATTTTATTTCTATTTATCTACTTATATGAAATTGTGTACTTGTTTTAAATCTAATTGTGAAAAGGAAATTGTACTTTCAGTATTTCTATTATTTGGATTACATGTTTATCATGCTGTTAATAAATCTAACATGTAGGTTTACTGGAGGAATCAACAACTTAGATAATGTGACTAAGCCCTGTTTGTGTTTTTCGGTTGTGTTTTTTTTTAATTTCAGGTTCGATATAGAATTGGTATATGGACTTGGAAGAATAATCTACTATTTAATCATTGAGGACTGATTGTAGTTTGATTCTTGGTTATAAAATAATTCTAGATCTGATTTGAATCAGTTGTCAATCTGATTGTGCTTGTAATTCTTATTGTATTTATAGAAGAGTATATTCATATACTCAGATGTAATTATCAGAAATGTAATTATACTGTTAAAAGTACACTTCAGTACCTGATTGTAAAATTTATTATGTAATGGAAATATGTTATGAAGTATAAAAAAAAATTTGGTATTTATTTGAGTATCCTTGTATGAGTTAAATGTATTTTGTTAGTCGGTTTTAGTTTGGGGTGTTACATTTGGTATCAAAGCCTAGGTTTAAACACTCGGGGCTTGAGTGTTTAGAAGGGTTTACATTATGCTTCCTATGAGGATTTTAATTAAATCTCTTTTATAGGAATTCAAGTATGCCTCCTGTTACTCGAGGAGCTCGGGGACAAGGAATCCCTGCTGATGCCGATGCAGGTAGAGGTAGAGGAGGACGTAGGGGCCGTGGTCGTGGTCAAGATAGAGGATAGGTTCACCAAGGAATTCTTGGTGACAAAAATCCTTAGGGTGAAGAGTAAAGGGAAGCTCAAGCTGAAATTCTTCAGCAAATTCTTGAAAGGTTGGATGGGATTGAAGCTAGGAATAATATTCCTGGTGGGGGAGAAAATGCTCGGAATATACAAATTCCCAATGCCAACCAGGCTATAGCAGAGGATCCTATTATCAAGACTCAGCTAAAAGACCTATCTAAGCTTAAAGGTCCATACTTTAATGGAACAGAAGTTGGTAATGAAGCAGAAGCTTGGCTTCTAAACATCGAGAGATGTTTTATTCTTCATGACTATCACACTAATGTGAAAGTTCATTGGACTGCTATGTAGTTAAGATCTTTTGCATCCATATGGTGGGAAATGGAATTAGAACACCTTGGAATCCATATTTCTCAAGTCACTTGGGAATTGTTCTTAGAGAGATTCTGGGAAAGGTTTATGTCTGAGTACTAGCAACAATCCAGGTCTGAGGAATTCTTTAACATTTCACAAGGAAATACCATAGTGGAAATGTATGAAAGAAAGTTCTTTCAGTTAAAGAAATATTCTAGTTGGAATGAAGGTGATAAACCTTTGGTGCAGCATTTTATCAGGGGTTTAAATCCTAAAATTGGTGAAGAAGTGAGAACTTTCAAACCAAAAACCATTAAGGAAGCTACTGATCAGGCTAAGCTTGCAGAAATCAAATCTAGTTTTTCAACCAAAAGCACTGTTAATCCACCAGTTCCAAGTAGTAGTAAGAGTCAAAAACCTTTCAAAGATAATTCTAAGGTAGCACCTAGTGGCTTTGTAAGCAAATCTCAAAAGAGAAAATTTGATAAATTTTCCAAAACAAACAAGAGCTTTAAGGTCCCTGAATTACCTAAGTCCTTTAAGCCTACTCAAAGTGTGTAGCAGAGTTATGCACCACCACCAGCAAACTCCTCACAAGATAAGAGCACCAAAAGAGGAGCAGAATGTTGGCATTGTGGGCAGTTGGGTCATCTACAATGGAATTTTCCTCTTCGAGGTAATGATCAGGGTAGGTCAAAAGCATCAGGTTCTGAGGCTACTATTGGAGATTCTGGAAGGAACCACTATATTTTTGCTACTATGGATCATAATCAAGCAGAACATCAAAACATGGTGATTGAGGCCAAAGGTATTTGTCAAGGTATGAAAATTTCCATTTTATTTGACTCAGGTGCCACTGATTCTTTCATTTCTACCAATTTGGTTAAGCATTGTGATATTCCTGTGAGAAAGGCTGAGTTGGCATGGCAAGTTGAGTTAGCTTTTGGGTCTAAGGTAGAAACTGGGCTGATAGCTGTTGATTGTGAATTACAACTTAAGGCATTTACTACTACAGTAAACCTTAGGGTCATTCCTCTAGGAACCTATGACATTATACTAGGAATGGATTGGTTGGATCAGCATCAAGCTATTATTGACTACAGAAAAAAGGTTATTAGATGCATTGACGATTGTGGAGCTAATAAATTCATAATAGGGTTTAAGAGGCCTATTTATATTAGAACAATTTCTGCCAAACAACTTCAAAGGTGTTTGCGGAAAGGCTGCAAACTATTTGCTATATCTGTTAATGATTTTTCTGAACCTATAGCATTTAATACCAGTTTAGACCATCCTTTGTTGAAGGAATTTTTAGATGTCTTTGTAACAGAAATTTTGGGTATTCCACCCAAGAGAGAAATAGACTTTAGAATTGACCTTATGCCTGGCACTGAACCTATTTCTAAGACTCCTTACCGCATGATGGTACAAGAGTTGGTAGAACTTAAAGTGCAACTTGAAGAACTTCTTGAGAAGGGGCTGATGAGGCCAAGTGTCTCTCCTTGGGGTGCACCTATTTTATTTGTTAAGAAGAAAGATGGATCACTTAGACTATGTATTGATTACAGGCAGTTAAATAAAGTTACCATCAAGAATAGGTATCCATTACCTAGAATTGATGATTTATTTGATCAAGTGAAGGGTGCTAAAGTATATTCTAAAATTGATCTTAAATCTGGTTACCATCAGTTAAGAATTCAGGAAGAAAATATCCATAAGACAAAATTTTGTACAAGGTATGGGCATTACAAATTCATAATAGTACCTTTTGGTTTAACAAATGCACCTTCAGTTTTTATGAGTCTGATGCAGGGAGTTTTTAGAACTTTCCTAGATAAATTTGTAGTTGTCTTTTTGGATGACATACTGGTTTATTCTAACTCCTTGGTGGAGCATGAACAACATCTGAGACAAGTTTTCAAATGTCTCCAAAGGAATAAGCTATATGCTAATCCTAAGAAGTGTGAATTTTTCAAATTAGAAATTAGTTATCTTGGACACATTATAACAGGAGATGGAATAGCTATTGATCTAGCTAAAATTAGAGCAATTGTAGAGTGGCCTGCACTTGCAAATGTGTCTGAAGTAAGAAGTTTTATGGGTCTAGCCAGTTACTATAGAAGGTTTGTAGCTAATTTCTCAAAAATAGCTCATCCCATCACTTCTCTTTAGAGAAAAGGTAAGAAATTTATCTGGTCGGATAAATGCGAAGAAGCATTTCAGCATTTGAAAGAATGTTTGACTAGTGCACCTGTGTTGGCTATACCTGATCCCTGTAAAGAGTTTGTGGTTTGCACAGATGCCTCTTTAGATGGATTAGGAGTAGTTTTAATGTAGGATGGAAGGGTTATTGCTTTTGAATCTAGAAAACTTAAAGATCATGGGATAAATTATCCTACTCACGATTTGGAACTTGTTGCAGTAATGCATGCATTGACTAAATGGTGGCATTTTCTCCTTGGACAACATTTTGAATTACATACTAATCACAGAAGTCTTCAATATCTATTCACACAACCCAATCTAAATGCACGGCAACACAGATGGATGGAGTTCCTATGTGAATATGATTTTGAAGTAAAATATGTGTAGGGTAAAGAGAATAAGGTGGCTGATGCACTTAGCAGAAGATGTCATGAACTTTCTTCATTAACTCTCATAGTTGATTTGAAAGAAAGAATATTAGAAAATTTGAATGCTGATCCTTGGTTTTTAGATGTCAAAGCTGTATTAGATAGTGGCGGTATTTTAGAAGGCAAGTTTGAAGGATACTCAATCAGCGCTGATGGATTGCTAACCTTTAGAGGAAGTATCTATATTCCTAAAGTTGGAGAATTGTGTAATCTGGTTATGGCTGAAGCTCATAAGGCTCCCTATTCAGCACATTCTGGTGTTAAGAAGATGAATGCTAATCTTAAATAGCATTATTATTGGCTAGGTATGAAGAGGGACATTGCAGATTTTGTAGCTAGATGTCTAGAATGTCAAAGGGTGAAAGCTGAACATCAGCATCCTGCTGGTTTACTTCAGTCTCATAGTGTGCCTGAATGGAAATGGGATACCATTTCCATTGATTTCATCATGGGATTACCATTTTCAGCAAGGCAGCATGATTCAATCATGGTTGTAGTTGATAGGTTAACCAAAGTTGCACATTTAATTTATTCCTATGAGATCTTCTTATAATGCTGTATCTATAGCACATATTTATATGGAACAAGTAGTGAGACTGCATGGGATCCCAAAGAAGATTATATCAGATAGGGACCCAATTTTCACATCTTCACTTTGGAGGTCTATGCAACGTGAACTTGGTACTCAGCTAAATTTTAGCTCAGCATATCATCTTGAGATTGGTGAACAAACTGAGCGTGTAAATTAGATTTTGGAAGACATGCTCAGGATGTACGTCATGTATAGATAGAACAAATGGGAAGAATTCTTGCATTTGGTTGAATTTGCATATAATAACGGTTATCACAGCTCTATAGGTATGGCTCCTTTCCAAGCTTTATATGGGAGACCTTGTAGAACACCCCTTAGCTGTGATAATTTAGAAGATAGAATTCTCCTAGGTCCTAAAATGCTCCAAAATCTGGAACAGCAAGTGAAATGAATTAGAGAACACCTTTCTACAGCACAAGATAGATAGAAAAAATATGCAGATTTGCATAGGATTGAGCATCAGTTTGTGGTTGGGGACAAAGTATTTCTATGGGTCAGACCCCGAAAAAGTCCTATTAGGTTTGGTAAAGGTTCCAAATTGTCTCCACGTTTTGTGGGACCATTTGAAATTTTGGAACGTGTTGGTCCAGTTGCCTACATACTTGCTTTGCTCCCAGTCTATCTCGAATCCATGATGTCTTTCATGTGTCTATTTTAAGGAAGTACATACCTGATATCACTCATGTTCTTAATTGGAATGCATTACAGGTAGTGGATGGCCAATTGATGCTGGAACCAGTGTGAATTATCCAGCAAAAAGAGCTAAATCTCAAAGGTTACAAGGTGGAACAGGTAAAAGTATTATGGGATCTTGAAGATGAAACCTCTGCAACATGGGAAGATGTAGGGGCAATGAAAATTTCTCATCCTCATTTGTTCTCAGGCTTCTAGGAGTAAGCCTATGCTAGTGGGGAAGGGTGTCATGCCCCTGACAGTCTTGGACTTGATCTTTAGAACTCTGAGATTAGTTTAGATTTTCTGGATGGTTTGTTACTTGTTTTGGAACATGTTTCAGTTGAAAAATTTGTTATCTGGCATCGTTAAGATGTTTTTCAAACTCTTGGAGAATTCAGAGTTCACTAAAGTCTGATTCTCAGAATAATGGTCTAAGTATTTTAGTGTTGTGTTATATCAGGATTCTATCATTTGAATCAATTCAGATTCAAGAATCCTGTAGAAAGGAATGTTTTCAGAAAGACAATCTTGTTTTATAGTTCAATATGGTATGGTTTTAGTTACTTATGTGTGTCTTATTTGTATTTGTAGAATTGGATTGGTGACAAAAATAAATGTTCAGAGATAACAGATATGTTCATTGATCAATTTGTATATATATATGTTATAACATTTCATTTGTATAAATCTGTGTACGCTAATATGAAATAATTATATGTCTATGTTTATATATAGATTAGTTTTTAAATATGCACATATAGTTGATTTTATATACATACATATGTCTATATTAATGAATGTTATAATTATACGTATAAATATTGATGATTGTTAATTAATGTTAATTTTTCTATATGAAAGAAATTATAATAGTAATTAATATTAATATTAAGATAAATATTGATATTAATATTGATGACTATTAGTATGATTATTATGTACATTAGCAAGGATTAGTATTTATTTTAATATAAATATTAATATTAGTATTATTGTTAATGTGTTAGTAATGCTCTATAATTTTAAATGTTAATTTTTTTATTTTTACCTAGCAAAACTTTGGATGTTAATTCCTATGCTAAGTGTTAGCGGGCTTAGTGTTAGTAAATAGTTAGGAAGTTTTGTTTAAACTTAACCTAAACTAAGTTAACCTAGCCTAAGTAAAGACTAAGGCATGATTTTATGCGATATAGCTAACTTAAGAAAAACAGTCAAACCTAAACTAGTCTAGATTTAGCAGAGAATAGTGGTTTGAAGATGGCGGCAACCTTGGCATTTCAATGCGGCAGGTATTGGGATGTGAGCTGTATAGAAAATGCCAAGTGTCGAGATTGCTTAGTGAGTGGGGTT
The DNA here is from genome assembly GCA_027943335.1 of Chamaecyparis obtusa. Taxonomy (NCBI): domain Eukaryota; kingdom Viridiplantae; phylum Streptophyta; class Pinopsida; order Cupressales; family Cupressaceae; genus Chamaecyparis; species Chamaecyparis obtusa. Next base: position 510,500 of record BSBK01005001.1, read on the forward strand.
TTTGGGATTAGCTTGCAATTATGAGCATTTCATCATATGTCTAATCTGTCATTTGCTTGGTGATGGTTGCATTCTATTTCAGTTCACCATTGATGAACTTCAGTTGGAAAATAAAATGAAGCCTCTGTTGAACAGGTTTCTCTGCGCAATTTTTGGGAAGCTGTTAACCATGAAGGAGATTTTAGAGTTACATCAGTTCAATAAATCCTCACGACATTACATTCCTCATTTCTTCTATAGATTTCGTGGTTGCATTTTCTTAGATGTTGTGGTGAGTGTTGGTCTTGTGAATCTTGTGAAACATGGTGTTGAGAAGGTCGGAGACTCTATTTGTGAGTTTGGGTAGGAAGCTCTTCAGGCAGTCTATTGTGTTTACCCTCGCATTTTCTCAAGCAGGGGCAATTTCTCACTCAACTCTCTCTGTTTACTTTGAATGATTTGCATGATAGAATAAGACTATGGATGCACTTGTTATGTTAAAGGAACTGTGATTGAAAAATTTTACTGTAAACTTGCTCTAAATGTTTGTAATCTCTGTTTTGAAGCTTTTCATTTATAGAGGAAAGTGGGTACTTGTGTTTTCAAAGTATTTAGAGTTTTCAGTTATGGGTTTTCTTTGACAAAAGGGTTTGTTTCAGTATTGAGAGATCTGGTTCTTCTGTGATTTTCTCGAACTCCTTCAGTTGTATTTTGGGCATATTTTAATTATATTGGTGGTTTTCATTATTAGACCTTTGTATTGTCTGTAGTTTACCTTTATATAGATTAAGCAGAGTTATTAGGTTTAACAAAAACCCATATGCTTTTTTGAAAGAAATAAGGATGGGGTTTTGTTAGTATCTTGACCGTTGCCAATAGCTTTTAGATGTAAAGATGTATTCGGGTTTGTGATAGATTAATGATATGCTATTTCTCTAATCTTTAGTATGAATCATTACTGTCATAGTTTAGTCATATTTCTGAAGAAAATTCATAGCATATGATTGCGGCAGGGACAAAGAACACTTTGGTGAAATATTGTTAAGTTTTTAAGTGTTTATTTTATATCAGTCATTATGTGTTCTTCAGATAATGTTGTGTTTCATGTGTTTCAAATTTGTGGTCGACGTTTTAGGGTATCTTTGTCAATATCTCATGTATGGTTCATTTATGGTTTGCGATTTGATTAGTTTTTCCTGTAAAAGGATATATTGGAAATAAGGAATCATTATTTCAAAGTCTTTCTTTCATCATTTTTACTTTCGCATCCGGGTTTGTCTGTCAACATAAAAGGGTGTCATGTCGATGTTGGTATGAATCTTTTGAATTTTTATTTTTTTTGTATATCACTTTCCTGTCGTGACTTGAAGGGATACTGTGGTATGATCTATTAATATGTTTGAATGTGAGGAGCTTAAGGATGGGGCTCTATCTGATGTTATTTTGTTTATGGGTATTGTCATGTAGTCTTTAGAGGGAAGTATTAAGTGCTTTGTTTAGAAAGAGTATTGCGAAATCTTTTTCATATGAAATAATTACTGACAATGATGGTTTTGTAATAAACAGATACGTTGTGGTTATTGGTTTTACTTTATGAAGGCTTCAGTTCGAGTCTTTGTGAGGTCTACAATGTAGTTTTTCAGGGGAATAAGTTATATATTCTTATTATTATGTAATGATTTATTAGATTGTGTGTTAATTAAGATCTTCAAAAAGTTGACTTTATGTTGATATCGACAGATAGCAATTTATATTTATTTTTATATATGTAGAGCAGCATAATATAGTTGCCTATGTATATGATTAGAAATATGTGTGTGTCGACAATATGTAGTAGGTTGATTAAAAATTTGATGGCGGTATCATTTCAAATAAACAAAATATATTAATATTTTGGTATGAAATTAAGAATAAGATTAATCTAGTTGTATTCAGACTGTAGTCTGAAAATACAATCTTATAATTTGATACATTCCTTATTTAATTCTGAATTACTAGGATGTATAGATATATGTGTAGTTTGTTTTCTTGCATTCTATGTTATTGGTAAAGTGGATAATTTATTTAGCATTCTGGAATGCTATGTACGAGATTATATGATTATATGCATGCTGGAATACATGTGTGTATATATGGCCATGATATATATACATATATGTACGCTATTGTGAATATAAGAATATGAACTTATAGATAATAGTATAGAGTGTAAAGTAAATTTAATTTTATATTCTGTTATAATTCAACAAACGTATTTAATTATTATTTGTAATGAGTTTGGTGGAAAATTTCCGTAAAATTCAGATGGTGTCTGATTATGAATAGTTTTATTTCATTTCGTTGAAGATAAGATTTCAATGTGAAAGAAATTATTTATGATGTTTATATTTCAGATGTGTTGATGTTTCTATGATGGAATAGAATTATGGTTATAATTTAGTCAGAGGATTTGATGCTTAGTTAAGTATGGAATGGTAATACGGAAACATGGTTTTATGTAGATTTCTAGATTGTGGATTCAATTTTACTATTGATGCAATGGAAATAACTATTTAATTGAAATTGAATTTTGTAGTTCATTTCAATCAATAGCAGCTAGATCATGTGTATTTTTTTAGATTATGCAAGTGTGATCCTTTAGATTGGGTGGGTGTCATAAATCAAGTAACTTGTGGTGATAGAATTATTTTGTCGGATGCCCTCCGACACTAGTCTAGATCCTTATGGGGAAGTTTATGATAGTTATTTAATCAAGTGGTAATATTTAAAAATTCATGGGTTGGGTTTCATATAATAAGATAAGAACATTATGGTTTCACCTAACATATTGAATCCTACGAGTGGCTAAATGTAGATTCTTATGTTGACACCCATGAACTACTGGATCATTATCTTGGCATATTGTGTGCGAGTTTATTTCTATTTATCTGCTTGTATGAAATTGTGTACTTGTTTTAAATCTGATTGTGAAAAGGAAATTGTACTTTCAGTATTTCTGTTATTTGGATTACATGTTTATCATGCTGTTAATAAATCTAACATGCAGGTTTACTGGAGGATTCAACAACTTAGATAATGTGACTAAGCCCTATTTATGTTTTTTGGTTGTGTTTGTTTTTTATTTCAGGTTTGATATAGAATTGGTATATGGACTTGGAAGAATAATCTACTATTTAATCATTGAGGACTGATTGTAGTTTGATTCTTGGTTATAAAATAATTCTGGATCTGATTTGAATCAGTTGTCAATTTGATTGTGCTTGTAATTCTTATTGTATTTATAGAAGAGTATATTCATATACTCAGATGTAATTATCAGAAATGTAATTATACTGTTAAATGTATACTTTAGTACCTGATTGTAAAAGTTATTATGTAATGGAAATATGTTATGAAGTATAAAAAAAACTTTCGATATTTATTTGAGTATCCTTGTATGAGTTAAATGTATTTTGTTAGTCAGTTTTAGTTTGGGGTGTTACACCCCATTCATAGTCATTTGATTAATCTTCTGTTTCTTCATCTAGACCTCTAGGAAATCTAAGAACATGAGTAAAGTCAGGATGAATACCCCCAAAAAGGGTTACCCTCAGATTTTGATTTGAATTCATACTCATAGGAATCTATCTCAGAATAACTACCACCTTCCTCTTTTTGATTGCCTTCGAGATTAGCTAGTTCTTGTGTTGGAACTATCTCTTGCTCTATAGTAGGTTCTTGTGTTTCTACTACATTAATTCTTTTTACTGGATCATCTTTAGCTTCAAGGAGGTCTTTGAATTCTTTAGGAAAATGCTCATAAGGAATGAGCTCACAGTGGTGTCTGAATCATCACTATCAGATTGTTCAGTTATTTTCCCCTTTAGTTGATTTCCTACGGAAGGCTCAATTTGTTCTAGAACATGTGGGGAGTTCTTGCTAAGACATAAAGGATTCTTCATGTATCCTAGACCTATTGTATTCTTGTTTTCTTGGTCATGATGATCAAGAGGTGACATAAGACCTTTACCCTATAGTCCTAGAGGTCCCTTTCCTTTATATCCCATCTTTGTAATCAATTTATCTCCTAGGCCATATGACTTAGGCAGGATATTTGGTATTTTAGCATCACATTTTTGGACAACTTGAGATTTAGGTTCATCTTTGTATAGCCATGTGAGCACAGCTTCATCCTCTTCAAACTCCTATTTAGATACTTTTTCTACAAAAAAATTTCCTTTATATGCTTTAAGAGGTTCTTTAAATTAGAGCTTGGACTGTTTTAGAGTTTGTCCATAAGACTTGAGAGAGATAGGGAGAGATGTCAAAGATAATACTATCTCTATAGTATATTCTCCCATACCATTTTCTTTGATTTTAACCTCTTTAGCAATGTCTTCCATCTTGGAGGTTAGTGGAAGATTCTCTATTATTGGGAACAAGTTTATCTACACTCTCTTTCAAGGTATTACAAGTTGTATACAGATCAACTGGAATCGTCACCTCAACTCCTTCATAAGGAAATTTCAAACACTGATGGAATGTAGAGGGAATGGATTTCATGTCATGTATCCAGGGTCTTCCTAGGAGGATATTGTAAGCCAAAGGTAGATCAAGAACTTGACATATAGTATCTCTGATGACAAGACCTACTCTGATAGGTAGGACAATAGTTCCCTTAGAAGATCTTTCTTGCTCATCATATGCTTTGATAGTTATCTTCTTCTTGGGATCAATGGCCATTTCTAAAAATCCCAATTGTGTAATCAAGCTGAAAGAACAAATGTTTAGGCCAGTGCCTCCATCTGTCAACACACGTTTGACACGATAGTTTTGGATCAAGATTTCAATATGAAAAGGCTGGTTATGTGGATGACTCAAGGAGTTATCATCTTCCTCTGAAAAGGAAATGTACTATGGAGACATAAGGTGACCAACCATAGTCTGGAATTTGTCTAAATCAAGGTCATCAGGAACATTGGATCCGACTAGAGTTTTGTCTAGAATGGCTCTATGAGCTAGATATATCCAAAGCAACTCAAACATGGAGATTTTAGCATTTGTGTGCTGGAGTTGTTGGACAATACTATATGAAGTAGGTCTCGTGTCTTTAGAATTTGAAGATTTAGATGTAGCCTTCTATTTAGAAGCAGATGAAAGATTGAAAGGCACCTTAGGGACATTTGATGAATCTAGTATTTGTCCTTGTAGGTGTGCCTAAGCTTGTGATTGAGTAACTTCATTAGATGATTGATTATCTTTATCTCTTCTTACAATTGTGATGACATTGCAATGCTCAGATAGGCATGGTTCAACCATATTGATAACAACATTATTTCCTGAGTAGGCATAATTGACTTTAGCACCCATATTAGGTTGAGAAGAAGAATCTTCTTTACCATGTTTAGGAAATGGGTCTATGAATGTTGTATGATTGTTATTGCTCTTATGATTATCAATCATGATGTCACCATTATAAATTTTGTCATTTATAATGTGCTTCAAGTGAATACAGCTATTAGTCTTATGACCTTTATTGTGATGGAATTCACATAAATCATTCTCTCTCCACCATTTTGGTTTAGGTTCTAGATCAAAGACTTTCATCTCAGGCAAGTATATGATTTTGTTTTCCAATGGAGTTTTCATGGAAAATTCCAAGGATTCTCTGAGAGGAGTGAATTTGTGATTAGGATATATAGCCCAAGGTTTGTAATCATATGACTATTTGTTGGACCCTGTGGCTTTGGCTTCAGAAGCTTTGATGGCTTGGGTACCAATAGTAAGATTGAAAGTAGGTTCCTTAGATGGGGCATGGATATTATCAACAATGCCATCTATGAAAATGCCTTTATTCTTGTTCTTGTTTTTGTTCTTGTCCTTAGAACTAGATCCAGATTCATACTTGTCTTTTTGAAGTGATATGTCTCCTTTTTGCATAAGTACTTTCTCAATTTTGATCACATTATCTACCATCTTGTCAAAAGATGTATGATTTTGCATTTGTAAAGGGTAGTTGATTTTTGGAACAAGATTGTTGATGAAGATTTCCAGCTTCTCAGTTTTTGGAATAGGTCTAGCATATAGAGAAAATTTATTCCTCCACCTCTTTAGAAATGTTAGGAATAGTTCTCCTAGATATTGTTTCAGATTGCAGATGTTGATCATGGTGACCAGATGTTGAATATTGTAGGAGTATTATTGATAGAACAGTTTGATTAATTCCTCAAAAGTTTTGATAGTAGGAGGCATTCTAGAGAACCAATGAATGGCTACTCCTCCTAGAGATTGAGGGAAAAGATGCATTAAGTAGGTTGGTTCCTGCGTAAACTCCATAGATTGAGTACAAAATTCTCTAACATGATCTTGAGGGTTAGAGTTTCCATCATACTTATCATATTTAGGCATCTCCACTCTTTTAGGGAATGGAAGTATGTACAAGTCTTTATCAAATAGAAAAGGACAGAGAGCCTCCATGGAGAAATCTTTAGGTTCCTTTTCTTTCACAAGTTTTTTAAGTTTGACTTGCATGGCATGCTTCTATTTCATCATAGCCGTGATAGGAGTTTCTTCCTCATGTGTAATGATATCTTCCACATTAAAGTTTGGAGGAAGTTTAGCTCCTTGATGAGCTAACTCTAGAAAGTATGCTTCTCTATCTTCTTTCAAGAAATGTTTCATCATTCTTTTGAAGTCATCATCATTTTGATATCGAACAATTTCAAAAGGTGTAGGTTCTCGATCCATACTGTGTTGAGATTGGTGTCCTTGAGACCCGTGATGTGTCCCTTTGTGAGACATGTTAGGAGTTTTAGGGCTCCCTGGATTAGATTGAGGTGGGGTTTGTTGATTACCTCCATGAGTTGGTGGAGGGGGTACATAACCAGTTTTCAATCAAAAATTGTCAAGACCGTCATCTTCATAAAGACCAAAATTGTAGAGTTGTTCAAGAGTTGGGGCATGGAGAGTATTTAGAGGTATTGTATGGGATACCTCTCCAAATTTCTTGTGTGACGAAGCTCTGGTTTCCACCATTAACCTTGGGTGAAGCCAAAGAATAAGATGAAGAAAACTGAAGAATGAATTGATTCTAGAAGATCAAATGATGCAACCTTGTCAAGATTGAAGTGATTAAAGAATAGATCATATGTAAATGAAGGATACTATGCCATAGTAGTGTGGGTAGACACCCGACAAATGGCGGGCACAAGCTCACAACACTTAGCCATTTAGTAAAAATATTAAATTTTGAAGATAATTTTGACAAGGTTTTGAGACAAGATGAAAAAGACTCAAATTGATAAATCAGACTCAAGTGACCACTTTAGGAAAATGGATGTATTTGTTATAGGTTCTACTCTGTTCCTAACATAATGATTTGTTTGACAAATTCTAGAAATAGGCTGTAAAATTGGATTTCTGACAAATTTGACCAATCTCTAACAACTTTGACTTTGGCTTTGATACGAGTTTTGAAATTTTAGGATGACTTTTGACACCAGAAAGGATTTTTGCTTCAAATTTGCAATTTTTTAGTTTTCAGTACTAGTTTGTTTGCAAATTTTTTTGTCCAATTTTTGAAGATCTATGTAAAATTTTGTCTCAAGTAACCAAGAAGATATCAAGCATGCAAAATAGAAAGCAGGGGAAGCAATCAATCATCTGAAAATAATGAACAAGGGAAAAAGCAACCTTGCACATGAACAAGCAATAGTGACTTATTGTGCTAATCCCTAGAAGTGCTAATTGTATATGTTCCAAAAAAAAATTCAATAACGCACATATTCCTAGAAAAAATTAGCCTCACTAGGGTTTGTAGTAATGGTTTGACTCTACAACTTTTGTGATCTCAAGAGGGTGAACTCCAATCCAGGTGCACTAGGGTTTCTTCACAGTCTAAGAAATTAATCAATCAGGATCTGCTAGAGAGATCTGACAACCCAACAAGAGACCACACCTGTGAAGATTTCCTCCACAAGGAAATTTATATAGCAACTACTGCTACCATGTCAAAAATGGCTATTACCTCTTGAGGTTCTATCCATGTGGTTGACCCAATTAAGGGAATGTCCACTATAGTTAACCCTCTCTAAAGGTGACTCACAAAAGATACCATAGGGGGACTAGATCAGATTCAAGGATTTGAGTTTCTGGTACTATCCGAAAAGGAAGTAGAGCATAATCCCCTAACCTCTTCACTTCACCAAGACAAAGGAGACAGATTAATCCAACACGCTAAGACCAAGATTATCTCACAAAGATCTATGACGTCAACTGCTTATGATCTATCAACCTCTTTGGAGAGAGAATGTATCAATCAAAATTTGAAGACACACGAATCTAGTAGAATGTGAGACTTTCTCAGTACCTTCCCTACCTACAAGGGGATCCTTCGTCAAGAGGAGCTTCACATGAATAAAAAACTAAAAGAAGCTCAATCTCTCAAGATCATCCATAAATAGTGTTCATAGGGCCTATTTTACTATGTGTAATAGATATGCAAAAAGCAAATCTATGTTCGTTTTATAGCCCAAAAATTGAAGTCTAATTTATGAAAGTAGGAAAGGCACTCAAGTTAGACATGTGAGATGTTTGTTTTATGTCCAAATTGAAATGTTTTCAGATGTCGTAGAATACCTAAATTTCCTCACAATGCGCTTAGTAGATTTTACCTGATTTTTAGCTTTGTTAAGCAATCTTGCGCAAGCAAGCCACAAACTCTTCGATAAGAAAACAAGCAAACAAGATATGCAACGCATATTCAACTTATGAAAACCCTAGGGTTAGATCTAAAAATCAATTATTAGGAGCAATAATAACCAAAAAATAATCCAAATGACAACTCATATCATTCATTGAACCATGTAAAAAATAAGTGCATACCCATCACAAAATTTTATTTTTTGTTGTTGCATTTGACCTAGTCAACAAGATCTGATTTTTTTGATATGATTTCAGCCACAAAAATAGAAATGCAAAACAAAGACCCATACTAAAAAATAGAGAGCTTTCCAAAAATGTAAAAATAGAAAAATCTCTTCATTTGTGCCCTACAGACCCATTTTACCAAAACATACCAGTTTTTGTAAATTGACTATTTGAGCTATTATATTGCATCCAAATTTAAAACAAAAAGAATGGACCCCCTATATAATTTAAAGAGCTTTCTAAAAATGTAAATTTTTTTGAAAAATATGCTGATTTGCATCATAAATTAATTTTTTTTGAAAAATCAAGAAAAAATTATTAAAAATTCAAAACATCTCAGAAAATTTTGAATTTTTTATTGAAGCTTCCTTGATATGTCTCTAACTTGAAAAACATATGTCAAATCAAAAATCCAAGCCGTTTGGAAGATAAAATTAAATCTTTGAAACTTTAGGGTTTTAGCTCCAAAAATAAATCAAAACCAGCATGTAAAGGTGGGTTGCCCCACGGTGGGCACCAAAAATGTGTGTGTGAATTTTGTACCTAACTATAGACATAACATTTCAATAAAACATTAGAGGTTAGCAAAAATCCAAATATGCAAATAAGAACAATATAGCTAACCAGGTGATTTACTACCTTCTAGTAGGTGCGAGTATGGTATTCTCAGATTAGACTAAGATTAGTGACAATGCAACACCTAAACGAAGGATTTAAATGATGAAATCAATAAAATATGAATGCAAATTAATCTATTTTTTTAATTTTTGATGCAATAAGATGAGAAAAAATGATAATAAATTAATCTAAATGGATTGAAATGATATGCAAATTAAGCTAACAATGATATGAAATATGAAACTAGAATGAATTGAAAACAAGATTGATCTCACAAAACGTTGATTCACAAGAAGCTTGATGATTCCTCTGATGTCAATTCGTGAGAGTAAGTATGCAAATTCTGTGGATGATTTGTAAAGAGCTGAGCCTTGATTTTATAGAAATCTAGGGCTTGAGGGTGCATGGAAAAAGTCATAAATCACTCTTGATGAACTCAGGTTGATTTTTGAGTTAGCAAGAAATTAGAAATAGATAACTCATAAAATCATGCAAAATCATGCAAGAACAACTTTTTAACTCAAATCAGAAGTTTAGGTCAACTTTGAACTCAAAATAGATGTTGAGTTTCAAAAAGATAACAACTTGAATTGATTTTATGATTTAAATTTTAACTGCTCTTTGAATGTGCACAAATAATCATGAATTAATTAAATAAATAAAGTGATTTATCTTCAACTTAACTAATTTTAAATTTAAAAATAACTGATTTGTGGGTTAATCAATTATTTTAATCAAACTTTTATTCAAAACTATATTATTAAATATTGACAACTTGGATTTAATCAATTATTCGTAGGAGATTTGATTTATTGTCAAAATTAAATAATATAATTAGTAATAAATAGAATTAAATCTAATTAAATAATTAAGTGGCAGAATTAAATTAATTAATTAAATATTCATCATATTCAATTAATCAACTTTAGGATAAATATGATTTATCACCAAATAATATTTAAAATAACTGATTTATGGGTTAATCAATTATTTTAATCAAATTTTATTCCAAAACTATATTCTTAAATTTGACAATTTAATTTAATCAATTAAATAAGAATTCAACTAATTATTTTTAGCAAATTTGATTTATTGTCAAATAAAACAATATTAGTTAGGAATAAATAGAATTAAATCTAATTAAATAATTAAGTGGCAGTATTAATCTAATTAATTAAATATTCATCATATTTAATTAATTAAATTTAGGATAAATGAGATTTATCGCCAAATAATTATTAAATTAAGAATAATTAGGATAAATTAGGAATATTCAAAGAATATTTCCTGATGCAGAATTTAGGATAAAATCAATTAGGAATCAATAATGTGCAGATGTGCCTTAGGTTAGGACTTTGATGTCAATTTCGTGTGAATTGAAGATGTAGGAGGTTAATGAACCTATAGCCTATTTTTGGGGTATACAAGTTACAAAGGTTATTGAGGTAGATTTGATTCATAAGTATGCATATCGATTCAAAATGGGACAAATCTCGAGTTCTAGACCTTTCAAATTTGGTTCACATAATATTGACGATGACTCTAGTGAGGATATTCAAGATCTTAATGATATAAATAATTCTTTGGAAAGTAACATCATAGACCTTGTTGATTTAGTTGAAATATTTGATAATAACATGATCATGACATTAGAGGCATTTGATACATATCCTAATGATCCTTTATCCTTTGTATATTGAGAGCTTACCAATTGGACCCCAATCAAACCCATGGAATTACAAACCTTTTGTAACACCCCATAATACTAATCAAATAAAAAAAAACAACCGCAAGAGAACCAATGAAATTAACCTGAACAGCACAACAATTTTTTTTTAATTAACAAGGTACAACATAGCACCGAATTACAAATCAACTGACATAATTAGTTATTTAAATATCCAAGGTAATCAATTACATGAGAGTATATCAATATACTCAACATTTAATACAAATATACTAAAAGTTCCAAAATACATCTAATTGATCCTAGATATCCTAAGCACTGTTCTGATAACAAGTAACCAGGTAATAATCTATTTTCCATAAATCTTTACAGCAGTCAACCATTCCCCCAAAAACATAGTTTTCCTCATCTAGAATCCTGAAAACACCAAAATATAAAACAGCCACAACAAATAGGGCTTAGTAAAAAAGACTAAGATAATGGAATACCTCCAAAGCATCTGCATCATACAAGTTAAAACCTTAACAAAATAATCTGAACCATGCATATAAAAACAAACATATTTCATCGTTACAAGAAGCATTTCATTTCTAATCAACATAAATAAACTCGCAAAGAAAATGACAAGGTGATGATCCACTAGCTTTGGGTATCTACATAAGAATCAACGATCAGTAACCAATAGGAAACTTGAAGAATTCATTATGCCAGCCTTATTCTTTCCAAGAAATAAGGTAAAACCAATCCCTTACTTCACCAACATGTGCAAGTAATCAGGGCAACATATTTTATCTTTTTAAATGAAACCCATAGCCCATGAATTATTAAATTATCACTTAGTAATTAACTGACAGATAATCTTTCGCCTTTAGGCTCTAGACAAAAGTCAGCTTCCCATACTAAGGATCACACTTGCATTATCTCAAAACACTTCATACTACCAAAATAGCTAACCATAGTAAAAATCTGAATTACCAATTCAACTATTAATGTTTACTTAACAACTAAATTCCATGATACTGAAACAACCATTTAAAATTTCCACATACATCCATGAAACCACTTTCCAAAAATAGCCACAACAAGCATCTTCTTTTCATCACTCAAAGAATAACTTAAGCAAAATTTCCAATGATATTCCTAGAAATTTAAACAATATTAATATCCAGTTCCTAATATCTAATTGCAATTTTAATAACAGAAAAATGGAAACATCCAATTCTATTGTCAACTATTCGATACAATAATACCTAAGATTCAATTCCATTCTTCTATCACATTCTAACTAACAGAGTTATTTGTGAATCCATAGAAAGTTAACAATCAACTTTAATACCAAAGAATAATGCAGAATTTACACATTAAGTACATAATTACAGCCCATATACAAATACACTTGTTCAATTCTGTTATCTCTATTACCAAATCACTTATGTACATACTTGTAGGCATAAACACATATATGTACATATGTATATACACTCACGATATGTGTATATACATATGTATATACACTCACGGTACGTGTATATACATATATACATATACATTACTATAAGTATATATATATATATATATATATATATATATATATATATATATATATATATATATATATATATATATATATATATATATATATACCCTTGTATAAATACAGAGTTCAGAGCACTACATCAAAGTTGTAATACAATCAGAAAACATGAAATCAAATATTCCAATCTAAATATGAATTATCAGTTATTGATAGAACTCCAAAATTTCATAGACAGCTAATATACTACAACAGTAGCCATCAAATAGCCTTCAGACCAAAGTCATAAGTAAATCTACGAAAGAAATAATGTGTCAACAGAGACTTTCATTATAGACCCCCACTTCAATCGAGAATACCATAGTACCAAGAAACAAAACCATGTTCTATTTCCTGCTACAGCATAATCATCTAAAAGAATTTGATTCCTAATAAAACTTACCAACAGACCTAGCAATCCTCATAAACAATAGCTGCAGTAATAGTAACCGGAACTTAATTCCCTCCATCTAGAGCACAGAACTGTGAACATTCATATCAACCACTAACACCAGAGACCGATACATATATCATACGATGATTGTTCTCTACAAAACCTCATGGTAACTGAATCTCCCATCTCTCGAGCCCAATACTACAAGCTACTAGACAGAGAGAAGCATTCTACTAAATCTCCAATCATGACTTAACAAAGCTTCTCTATACCCATGCTTGACAAGACAAGAAAGTCAACTACAACATTCTAATAGTGGCATCAAAATGAAAATTAGCTATGTTTACTAAACAAAATAAACTACCAACTAAATAATATGAATTCGGGTACAAAATATGAATTCACTTAATGTTCCAATATTGCCAAGAAAACTTCTCACCATGGTTACACACCCATTCTAACCTAAGAACCACAAAACTTGATAACTATACCAATTAGAGAATGCAATATAACCAGAATACTCAAAACCCAAATACCTAGTGACAAGACCAATATCAATACCAGAACAAACTAATCCCGATCAAAAAATAACATTCCCAAAGCTTGGTAAAAAAAATTGGTAGTAGAGAGGTGACAACTTCACAGTCTTCACTCTCCATTGCCACTTCCTTACACAATCCATTGTCGTTCCCACTACTAAGATCACGACAACTGACATGAAACAGTGAAACACACAAACCCCCAAACTTAGGAAACCTTACACTTCCACACTCCTATAAAATAGTATCACCATTTTGACAAACTCAAAAACTATATTCTAATCAACTAAACCAAAAACACACAACCGAAATACCAATTTTCAAATAGTGAACATAACACTGCAATGTGCAAAACCACACACATTTTGAAAGACATTTCTACAGTATACAAGAACATTTTAATCACATTGCATAACCTAAATATAAACCATTTAAATGAAATTTTATAACCAGATTCATATAGAAAGCAAGAGTTGAGTTAGAGAATGCCCCTACCTTTATAACAGAGTGGGGGTGTTCTGAACTTGAAGTTGAAGCCAAAGACCTCGCTCCCAACTGGCGAGCTACACCAAAACCAAATCCTTGCTCAGCAAAACTAACCCCACTGAAAAAGTCCAAGAACCAAGCAATGAAACTGAGCACCCCGTGACAGAGCTCATTTCATAAGCACCAAAAACCGAATAGTGCTTCCAAAAGATAGCTCAAAAACCATAAATAGAACCGTGAAATGCAAAATGGAGAATCCCATTAATAATGCACAAGTATACAACCATATTCCTCTCCAAACTGAACAGAACAACTCCATTTCTGCAACCTTTCCAGGCATCAAACCCATTACCTCAACAGAGAAAAACCTTGCCAAAGCAAATGACCGATAGTGAACTGAAGTCATTCAATTCCCATAAACATACCGTAGCTTCATTAAAGTCCAAACTTATCTTTCACTGCCACCTTCATTAAACACAGCGATAGCTATCACTGCAATACACATACTTACCAAGAACTCCCACTTACCCATGCTCAGAGTAAATTCACATGTGCATATAACAACCAATTTCCCACTACACATTCGAACATAGAAAAAACAAATATCTTGGCGTAGTGAACTTATTATGACATAGCCACATTAATCCTAGTTCACGACACCATAGGGAGTATCTCAAAGCCATAACCAATGTTAAACAATTCACTAATCTTAACTTGCTAACCATAATATAAAGAATTTTAGGATATTATTAATCCCCCTTCCAGTTTATGATGAAGGGTGCTCCCCTTAATACCACAAACACATAACAGAAATAGAGAAACAACAACAGTAATATGCAAGAATAGAAAATTGGCTTCTTATTATCTCCACAAATGTGGAATTACAAACTTTTAGAATTACAATATGCAAAGCCACATGGGCATTCCCTTACAATATTCTATAGTACAAAGCCTCGAATCAATACCCAGATCTACTACCTAGAACTATTCTGAACTGCCTAAGACAATAATACAGCCTTCCTTATATAGGCAATTTTCCATCGCCTGGGAAGGTTCCAAAATTTTAGCCAATAAGGCCGACCAAACTTAGAGTTATTTTATTTTACATTTTATTACATCATAGTCAGTGCAAGATAACCTTTGAAACCCGAACAGAAATTTTGAAGAAAATTATTTTTTGCCATTTCAGGTGGCCCAACTTCCGAAGACCATAAGTCATCACCAGTTGACCTGATCGGCTATTATAACCCCATTTCAGAAATGCCACGAAGTGCTCTACAGACTTGATCCACGCAAGCGTCCATCACCCAAATTTTTGACCTCATCCGGGGCCTCTAAAGCCTTAAAAACTGAGTTCAAAGTTTCTATACCCTGCTGCCAATACCGAAAATCTTCAATATCTTCCAATATACACTTGATCTGGCAATGAAACTTTACTGGCAGACTTATATGACCAAAATCAACCTCCAAGAAAGAAATTAGATCATTCTGAGCACATAAAAAAATTACCAAAAATAGTAACTTTCCATAAATAGCAGCTCTGCACAAAATAGCCCTTATTGAATACAAAAATAGAAATATTTTTGGGTGATGCAAGATTGCTCTTACACCCAGGATGCTCCTGCATCAAACACCCGAGGTAATTTGAGAAGTGACCCTATCACGACTCAGGTGTGTAGAGGAAAACTAAGACAGCTAACCTCCTCCTTTGTCAGCCATGATGAATCTTCAATAGGTCATCCTTTCCACTTGACCAGATATTCTTCATATGTCCTGTTCCTTGTGCTTTTGCCAACATGATTGTCCAGTATATCTTTGATCTCCTTAGTGTCTGAACTAGTTGCTGGAATACTCCACTGTACTGATGTGATCTCATCTTCAACACCTCCTTCATGATACTCTGTCAGATCTGAAATGTTAAACACTGGTGAAATATTTAGCTCAATAGGCAATTCTACCTCATATGCGTTTCCTGAATCATGTTTCTTCAGTGTCCTACATGGTCCAAACTTCTTCATTTTCAGCTTGTTATATGTACCAACTAGAAACCACTCCTTCCGCAAATGAACCATGACTTCATCACCAACTTGAAATTCTTTATACCTCCTTTTCTCATCTGCCTTAGCCTTATACTATGCATTCATCTTGGTAATATGCTTCCTCACCTCTTCATGGATGTTCTTCAAGTGTTTTGCAAAATCCTCAGCTTCAGCACTACTTATTTCTCCTTTATCTATCTTCCTCAATTCAGATGCATTTCTTGGACTACTTCCATATACAATCTGGAATGGTGATTTACCAGTGCTCCTGTTGATAGAATTATTGTATGCAAATTCTGCCTGTGGTAAAATCAAATCCCATCCTGTTGGCTTATCTCCAACCAAACATCTCAGCAAATTTCCCAAACTCCTATTCACCACCTCTGTCTATCCATCAGTCTTTGGATGATGTGATGAACTAAACTTCAAATCTGTCTTCAACTTCTTCCACAATGTACGCCAAAAATATCCAACAAACTTAGTGTCCCGATCTGAAACTATGGTCTTTGGCAAACCATGAAGTCTCACTACTTCTCTGAAAAACAATTCTGCTACATGAACAACATCATTAGTCTTCTTGCAGGGAATAAAATGTGTCATCTTTGAAAATCTGTCAACTACCACAAAAATTGAATCGTGTCCCCACTGTGTCCTCGGTAAACCAAGAACAAAGTCCATGCTGATATCCTCCCAAGGCTTCTCTGGTACAGGTAATGGCTAATACAACCCTGTATTCTGCTTCACTCCTTTCACCATCTGACATACTCTGCAACTCTGTACAAACTTCTTCACATCTTGCTGCAACTGTGGCCAATAATAATTCTCACTAACCAAACCAAGGGTTTTATCATGACCAAAATGTCCAGCCAATCCTCCGCTATGCTTCTCCTTGATGAGATTCTCCCTCATAGAACTTTGTAGAATGCACAACTGAATCCCTCTGAATAGCATATCATCCTGGATGATGAAATCCAACCATTTTGTCCTATCTAGAGTAACAGGTTCTGTACAAGCTTTCCAAGCTTCACGAAAATTAGGATCCTCTCGATACAAATTCTTGAGTTCCTTGAACCCAACCACTTCAATCTGCATTTCTATCAGCAATAGTTGCCTTCTACTAAGAGCATCTGCAACCCTATTAGACTTTCCACTCCTGTGTTTCAAAACAAATGTATAACTCTGCAAAAACTCAACCCATTTCAAATGCATTTGATTCAATTTTCCTTGACTATTCAAATATTGCAAAGCTTGATGATCAGTATACAAAACAAACTCCTTAGGAAGCAGATAATGTCTCCACTTCTTTAATGCCTGAACTATAGCATAAAATTCCTATTCATAAAAAGAATATTTTCTCTTGGCATCATTTAACTTCTCACTGAAATAAGCAACAAGTTTACCTTCTTGGCTCATAATAGCTCCTATTGCAGTACCACTAGCATCAAAATCTACTTGAAACACCTTATTAAAATTTGGAAGTGCTAAAATAGGTTGTTCTGTAACTTTTTGTTTCAATAATTGAAAACTCTTTTCTGCTCCTTTAGTCCACTTAAACT
Source organism: Chamaecyparis obtusa (assembly GCA_027943335.1). Taxonomy (NCBI): domain Eukaryota; kingdom Viridiplantae; phylum Streptophyta; class Pinopsida; order Cupressales; family Cupressaceae; genus Chamaecyparis; species Chamaecyparis obtusa. The sequence continues at coordinate 528,278 of BSBK01005001.1, forward strand.
CTTTCCTATCCCCTCTCATTGTTTCAGTCAAGGGTCCACAAATACTGCTAAATTTTTTGATAAACTTTCTGTAAAAGCTAGCTAGACCGTGAAAATATCTTACCTCAGTAGCACTCCTTGGAGTAGGCCATTCAAGGATAGCCTATACCTTCTCTGGGTCTATTTTTAGACCTTCTGCTGAAACTACAAATCCCAAATACACTAACTCTTTCTTCACAAAACTACACTTCTTCAAATTAATCAACAATTTCTCTTCTCTCAACTTCTCAAATACCATACGAATATGCATCATATGCTCATCCAATGTCTTACTAAAGATCAAAATATCATCTAGGTAAACAATGACAAACTTACCCAGAAATTCTTTCAGAACCTCATTCATGAGCCGCATGAAAGTGCTCGGTGCATTGGTTAGCCCAAAAGGCATGACTAACCACTCATACAGTCCTTCCTTTGTCTTGAAGGCAGTCTTCCATTCATCTCCTTCTCTGATCCGAATCTGATGATATCCACTCTTCAGATCTATCTTTGAGAAATACATAGCTCCACTCAAACAGTCCATAATATCATCCATTCGTGGCAATGGAAACCTGTACTTGATTGTGATCTTGTTTATTGCTCTGAAATCTGTACACATCCTCCACTCTCCATTCTTCTTTGGTGCTAATACCGTAGGTACAGCACAAGGACTCAGACTCTCTCGAATCAATCCTTTCTGTAACAACTCATGTACTTGTCTGTTCAACTCCTCACTTTCTGCAGGTGTCATTCTGTGCGCTGCCTTATTTGGTAAACTCACTCCTGGGATCAAGTCCATCTAATGACTGATCTTCCTGACTGGTGGTAATCCATCAAGCACGTTATTGGATACAATATCCTGAAACTCATTCAACAAATCTACAACTTCTACAGGAACATCTTCTACTTCCTCTTTACCAGCTTTTAGAATTAAAGCAAAACATACATGCTCATGCCTCATACCATCTAGGAAATTTCTTCCATCAACAAAAGTTATCCTTGCATTACCAAAAACCTTTTCTTTAGTCTCCTTCAATGGTTTTAGCTTATGTCACACTCCATCCTTTGTCAGGGAATAGGTATTCACATGACCATCATGTACAGCACATCTGTCAAACTGCCACGGTCTACCTAACAACATATGACATGCATCCATAGAGATGATATCACATAGTACCTCATCTTGGTACCCACCGATCTTGAACTTTACTAGGCATTGTTCACTGACCATGACCTTGTGGTCATCCCGCACCTAGGCAATCTGATATGGATGTGGGTGTTTCTGTCTCTTGAGCTTCAACTTTGTCACCATCTCTTCTGACACCAAATTGTCAGTGCTTCCACTATCGATAATCACATCATAGCATTTACCCTCACACTTGCATCTAGTGCGAAACAGGCTCCTCCTTTGCTCAGGTTCATTCTCACCACTCAACAGGACTCTTCTGTTAATTAATGTTTCTCCTTTCTCAGCATCTTTAGAATTTGATGATCTGGCATCTTCATCTATATGTGCAACTCTGGCCTGGCCTTCATTTCTCCTATCTATTCTACCTTGGCACTGAGGACATTCAAATGCCCTATGACCTTCTTCTCCACAATGAAAACATTTTCCACGGAAGCCACCTCTTCCAGTTCCTTGTCCTCTTCCTCTTCCTCTCTGATCTCTATTATTCTGATCCTGGAAGTGATTGGAATTATTTCCGCGCTGATTCTGACTGCTACTGGCCTCATCCTTCTTTTTTGGATCTTCATTTCGGCCACCATATGACCGTCCACTAGATCATCCACCGCGACCTCTTCCATTTTGTCTGCTCTCAAACTTCTTGTTCAGCTTTTCCTCTACTTTTAGGGAAAACTAGTATGCCTCTTCAATACTATTCATTCAAACCAGATTCAACTCCTCCTGAATGCTTGGCCTTAACCCATTAAGGTATCGGGCAACTTTCTCTTTATCAGCTTCTGCATGGCCTGTTCTGATGAGAAGTCGATAGAACTCCTCTGTATACTCCTGAACAGATCTTCCTGCTTTCTTCAAACTTTGCATTTTCTTCAGGAGGTCAAGCTCATAATCAACAGGAATGAACTATCGCTTTAATTTATCCACCATCCGATCCCATCTCGTGATTTTCTCCTTTCCCCTTCTATTTCACTCCAACTGAATCTCTTGCCACCATATCTTCGCATGACCTTTCAGTCTGGCCTTCACAAATTTGACCCTATCAAGATCCTCAACATCTTCATACTCAAAATATTCTTCGCATTCATTGATCCAATCGATCAATTCCTCTGGGTTAAGATTTCTAGAAAATGTAGGAACCTCAATCTTAGGTCTTTTCCCAATCTTGGAAATCGCTCGAAAAAGTCTTTCTTCCTCCTGGTTCACAATTTTAACTTCTCCTTCTTGATATTCTTCTTTGGCTTCATCCTCACTTTCATCTCTAACATTAAGATTCATTCCTCTATGAATCTCTTCTTGTAATGCTCGCACTTGTCTCTACAGCTCTCTAACCTCAGGTGTCACAGCACCAGCTCTTCCGCCACGTTCTCTTCGTGGAGGCATTTTCATGATGTGAGCTGAAACCCTAACCACGGTCCTGGTGCAAACTGCCTCACAGTCGGCAATCTATTTACACACTCAAGAAAACCTGCTTTGATACCACTTGATGAAGGGTGCTCCCCTTAATACCACAAACACATAACAGAAATAGAGAAACAACAACAGTAATATGCAAGAACAGAAAATTGGCTTCTTATTATCTCCACAAATGTGGAATTACAAACTTTTAGAATTACAATATGCAAAGCCACATGGGCATTCCCTTACAATATTCTGTAGGACAAAGCCTCGAATCAATACCTAGAACTATTCCAAACTGCCTAAGACAATAATACAGCCTTCCTTATATAGGCAATTTTCCACCGCCTGGGAAGGTTCCAGAATTTTAGCCAATAAGGCTGACCAAACTTAGAATTATTTTATTTTACATTTTATTACATCATAGTCGGCTCAAGATAACCTTTGAAACCCAAACAGAAATTTTGAAGAAAATTATTTTTCACCATTTCGGGTGGCCCAACTTCCGAAGACCATAAGTCATCACCAGTTGACCCGATCAGCTATTATAACCCCATTTCGGAAACACCACAAAGCGCTCTATAGGCTTGACCAGCGCAAGTGCCCGTCACCCAAATTTTTGACCTCATTTGGGGCCTCTAAAGCCTTCAAAACTGAGTTCAAAGTTTCTGTACCCTGCTGCCAATACCAAAAATCTTCAATATCTTCCAATATACACTTGATCTGGCAATGAAACTTTACTGGCAAACTTATATGACCAAAATCAACCTCCAAGAAAGAAATCAGATCATTCTGAGCACATACAAAAATTACCAAAAATAGTAACTTTCCATAAATAGCAGCTCTGCACAAAATAGCCCTTATTGAATACAAAAATAGAAATATTTTTGGGTGATGCAAGATTGCTCTTACACCCAGGATGCTCCTACATCAATTTAACACATATCTTCCCACTAACTCATTCTAACATAATAGACTTATTTATATTCTTTTAAATTTCAATATTCACTTAACAATCGACACTAACATAATAAAATCATTTATACACTAGCATTAATCATAAAATTAACCATATTTTCCTTCACAATAACAGACCAATATAACATCAAAATTCTCATTAATGAAAACTTAATTGTAGAATAGGAATTCCTCATCCTTCTTCCTAAGTAACACAAATTTCCAAGTACCAAAGTCAACAAAGAAATTGATAATTCAGAGAAGACAGTGTCTGCAGTTATTTAATTAAATCCAATGTCATAGTCTAACCAAAGATTAACAATTAATAGCCAAACTAAACATCCCTAATCTATCTAAGATATAAATCAAAGTTAAAACAAAGTTATAATCCACTTCTAACCAAAAGAGTTTGAACATATCAAATCCGAACCAAGACATAAATCCATCCTAGAAGAACTAAATAAAGATGCAGAATAAAAAAACCCAAGCCAAAAGCAGATATGGGCATGACACCTTTCCTAATGACTATTCACTTTCCTTTTACCTCAATTCCATTGAACCCATAATGACTTCCATGAGTGAACCTTACACATGGATGACTATAGATGATGTCAAGTTTCTTATCCACAAAAAGAAAAATAAAAAGAATAAAATATGTGATGTTGAAAACTACATTGTGGAAGTATCATATAAAAAAAAAGTAAAAACAAATGGTGAATCCAATGGTGAAAACCTCTCTGAGGCACCCGAGGATGAGAAACTTGACATTATTCTAGAACACTTTTAAGAAAGATCCTCAATTATTAGTGAGCTTACATAGCTAGTAAATCTTGGAATAGAAGAAGAACCTAGGAATATTCATCTTCCTTGGTCATTATCTAAATAAGAGAAACAAGAATTCACCTAGTTATTTAAGGACAAATAAATCAATTTTGCATGGTCCTATTCCAATATGCCAAGACTAGATCCTAACTTGATCATGCACCATTTTTCAATAGCACCTAAGGTGAAACCTATCAAGAAAAAGCTCAGTAAAATACATCCGCACATTAGCCTATTAGTAAAATCTGAATTGAAAAAGTTTCTAAAGGTTGGATTCATTAGAGCTATCGATATGTTGAATGGATCTCCAACATAGTACTAGTATCAAAATTGGACAAATCTATTAGAGTTTGCATAGATTTTAGAAATATTAATAAAGCATATCCTAAAGATTATTTTTCTCTACCAAACATATACCTTATAGTAGATCTGACAACCAACTATGAAATTTTATCACTCATGGATGGTTTCTCTAGATACAATCAAATCAAAATAGCATCAGAAGACTAGAAGAAAATTGCATTTACTTGTCCATTGGGAACCTTTTGTTGGAGTGTAATCTATTTTTTGCTTAAGAATGTTGTAACTACCTATCAGTGAGTAATTACAACAATATTCCATGACATTATGCATAAAAACATAGAATATTATGTGGATGACACATTAGGAAAATCAGTCAGGAAGAAAGAACATTTAAAATATTTGACAAAGATCTTTGATAGATGGAACATTTCAAACTCTAGTTAAATCGTAAGAAGTGTATCTTTGGATTGACTTCTATAAAAATCTTAGGGCACATTGTCTCATAAAAAGGAATTGAATTTGATTTAGCTATGAATAAATAAATCATGAAAATGCAACCACCAAAGAATATAAGCCAATTGTGATCTCTTCAAGGAAAATTGCAGTCAATCAAAAGGTTTATATCCTAGTTGGACAATAAATCATAACCATTCACAAAGCTTCTACAAAAGGGTGTTACTTATCAATGGGATGAAAAATAAAAAGAATCATTCAACTAAATCAAACATTATCTGGAAAATCCACCAATTTTGATGTCTCATATTGAAGGAAAAAATCATTGTTATTATATATTTCAGCAATGACACATCATTGGGAACATTACTAGACAACAAGATGAAGCAAGAAATGAAAGAGTCATATATTACATCAACAAGACATTGGTGGATTATGAACTCAACTACATAGATACATAAAAAGAATGCCTACAAGTAGTCTTTGCATAACAAAACCTGAGACACTACATGATTTCTCACTGAGTTAAACTCATTTCTAAAATTGATCCACTTGAGTATCTTCTAAATAAAGAAACACTAACAAGAAGATTATCAAAATGGGTGATGATACTTAGTGAGTTTGATATTGAATATGTAGAATATCATAATGCTATAAAAGGATTGTAAGTCATTGTTGATCAATTGGTTGAAGCACCTCTACAAGACAAAAGACCACTAAGAATTGAATTTTTTGATGAAGCTATACTTCATATAACTACATACACATGAAATATGTACTTTAATGGATCATTCACTCAGAAAGTATTTGAAGTAAGTATATTATTCATCACACCTCAAGGTTACACTATCCCAAAAGAATAAAAAATATTATTCTTGTGCACAAAGTATATAGTGGAATAAGAAGCCTTCGTCAATGGTTTGAAGATGACACTAGAATGAAAAATTCCTGAGCTACACATATATGGTAATTTATAATTGATAGTTAATCAAATCAATGATGATTATAAGAAAAATATGAAAATTTAATGCCATATAAGAGAATGGTGGATGACCTCAAGAAATATCTTATATACATTATATTTTATAAGATCCCCAGTGCAGAAAAAAAAAAAGTTGATGCAATGGAAACTTTGACTTCCTTGTTACAAATTCTAGATCAGTAAAAGTGCTATGAGTTCCTGGTGGAAGAGTTACCTTACACATCCTATGATTTTCCTAATTCCTTCTTTATTTTCAAAATCATAGGCCATGATTCCTCTCACTATAGAAAAATATATGCTTACCTTAAAGACAACACCCTTCTTGAGGACTTATCGAAGAACAAAAGGTGAAACCTTATCCATCAAGCCTCATGTTACATTATTATAGCTAACGATTCATATTGAAGAGGTCTTGATGATAGTTTACTAATATGTTTACAATGCAAAGAATTTGAGAATGCTTTATGATTTTATTGGTCAAATATACCCATCCTCTTCAAATGGACACAAGTTCATCATCACAGCCATTGAATTCTTCACAAAGTGGGTTGTGTACACTCAAAATGTGCACTTCTCTAAGTCATTGATTCCAAGGGCATCCATGGATCAAAAACCTTGAAAAGTGACCTAGAGCTCCCTAGGCATGGAGTGCAAGGGTGTTTAGAGGGCTCTTAGCTAGAGCTATTAAGCATGCAACCTTGCTAGTAAACCATGCAATGGGAGATTCAAAGAGACAAGGGCAAGAATGCCAATATCTTCAAGAATCACAATGAAAATGAGAATATTACAAGCCATTACTAGTTAAAATATGTGAACTAAGCTAAAGCATAAAAGGAAACTAAGCTAAGAATTCTATGAGAACTAAGCTACAATGAAAATATGAGGACTAAAATGCAACAAGTTCTTCAAAAGCTCCAATGGCACCAAGAAAACCTACAGCACAACATTAGCATCAAGAGTCGGGGCCTAGAATGAGAAGAGAGCTCTCCTTTTAAAGATAAATGGACCATGGAGATTAAGAGGAAAAAGATTTGATCAAGGGTGGAGTTTGAAAGTGGGAGCAATCCTTGTGCACAAGTCTCCTCCAATGAGAAAGAAGTGTTGACTTTTGTGCCCCATGTGACACAAAAAGCCTTTTCTTCTTATTTATTAAATAGGAATAATGCTTTATTTGTGCAACTTAGGATAAAAGGTAAGTGGGTGATTTTTATTTAATAAGAGGAGAGGGAATTCCTTTTAATTAAATAAAGACTTATGATAAAATGGTTAATCCTAGAATATAATTGAATAAATGATAAAATTAGGATTTGATCAAGAATAAGCAATTGATAATTTTAGAAAATAATGCTAGAAAGGGGCTAGTAGTCTAGATGACCATTTTTGGGTGATTACATTTTCCCCTCTTTGACTAATGTGTGATCAATCTGGGAACACATTATGTCAAAGAATAGATCAGCCAAGAAGGAAATAAATAGAGATCTGACTCCAAAGAATGAAGTGTAGAGAGATAACAAATCTTGCATGGTCAACCTAGTAGCAATAGTACTTAACACTTAGGAGAGAGATGGATAGTATCAGAACTTGAGATGAGAACTAACATGTCAAGCACAATAGATAGATAGATCAATTAGAGCAAATGGAATGGTCAAGCATATGCTTTGGAGAATAGCTGATAGAATATGTCTGCCCCCTTAGGATTGAAATAGAAATGAGGTAGAAATAATATAGAAGCAAGATGAGAGAAACATGATCAAATTACTAGAAATCATAATCGAAGATGAAAGATAATAGAATAACCATCAAGTAGTGAAAATATGCCCCAGTTTGACTAGGTTTGACTGAGAAAGATATAGGATAAAGATAAAGTCAAAACCTTAGAGAGATGGAGTGAAGGAAATGGATGAAAGACTAGAAGGTTGAGAGAGATGGAGATGAAGAAATGAAGATTCCCTAGTGAAGATCAAAGGACCAAGCCTCAAATGGTTAGCCAACCGCGCAGAAGAAGGAGAAATTTTTAAAATGCAATTTTGACCATCAAGATGAACTCAAATTTTGATTTTGATCCCAAAAATAGATCCAAGACATCAAAATTAGCCAGGGGTGCAATTTTCATGAAAATCTAAGATGTTTTGAAAATTAGTTCAAAATGCCATATTAGGTCAAAATGCTACATAAGGGGTGAAAAGGTCATTTTCAAATTCATTTGTCTTATGTGAGTTTTGAGAACTTTGAGAGATCCCAGAGAGACTATGGCTTAGTAGGTAGGCATTCCCATTCACACACATCAATTTAAGCGTGGTTGGTTGCACAACCGGCCTCCTCAGTACGGTGCCCTAGTAAGTTTTCATAAAAACTAGCCATTTTGAGTCATTTTTTGCATTTAAAACATGTTTTTTGAATTTTCAAATTATGCTTTAGCAAAACATCATGTGATACTTTTAAAAGTATCACACACCTGCTATACACTCTATCATGTGAGACTTTGTGGGGCCACAAAGTGTCACACGGTCATCCAAGAAAGTATCACACAAGCCTGGATGAAATGTCATGTGATCGGGTGCAAAGTATCACATGAAGAGAAAGTATCACACCACTATACAAGAAAGTATCACATGATATAGTATCAGCAGACAGCGTTGCACCAGTATAACAAGAATTATCACATGACTTTAATTTGAGCAATATAACATGTGTAGAGAATTTTTTCTTTTGAGCTTACTTGTACTAATTTTGGACATCCATCATGACATGTTCTAACATTTGGTTTGTAGGTTTATGGCTTGCAGGAGGTTCTAGAAATGCTCATCATCAGAGCACTGAGGGTGGTTAGGTTGCACTATGTCTGAGATCTGGATGATCTAGGGAGAGCAGCTTTGTCTCCAATGGGTTTCAGCTACTTGTTGGAGATGCCCCGTATACGAGCAAACCATGGATTACTGACAACACTGGCAGGGAGGTGGCACAGCAAGCATAACACCTTTCACTTGCTGACTCGAGAGGCCACTATCACACTTGAGGATGTGTACTGGATCCTTCATGTACTGAGCCATAGAGATGCGATGAGCATAATCATGTTTGTAGAGATGTTCATTAATGTAGTGTTTCCATATGATGAAAACTGACATGATTTTTTGTTGGCACAGGTATACTATGATCAGACTCCCAGAGAGGGGAGGTAGGCCATTTAGGACCTCTTTGAGGATGTTACCATCCTAGATAGACATCTTAGTTGGGACCGTCTGATAGAGGAGTACGGTCAAGACTATCCAGTGCCATGCATCGTGTGCTCCATAGTAGCACAGGCTCTAATCACTAATCAGAGTTAGAGAGGGTTCCCACTAGGCTAGGGGAGACTGGTCACAGACCTAGTGGTGTGACCTAGATAGGTGGTATGGGGGCCAATGATCCTTGTAGATATGTATCATGAGCTACACAAGATTGTCTATAGGGATGATTGATCATGGGTATGTGGGGCCGTCTTGGCATAGATATGGGCATGGGAGCACGTAGCTATTATGAGACCATAGGTACAGCCTCAGAAGTAGAGGACTCCCTACATATATTGATATACCAGGTTGATCACATAGCCACATAGTGGGGACCTCACATATTATAGGAGGTTGTTAGATGAGCTAATGAAATTTGAGTGGAGGCCATATAGGCAGTGCGAGCGGTGAAGGGATGAGGATCAGGTACTCAAGTACATGCTATGTAGCCAACCATTACTAGGCAAGCATGCAAAGATTATTGAGCATTTTGTGATTACCTAAGTGTAGAGGCAGTTTGGTAGGTAGTAGAGAGTAGCAGTAGAGACCACTACATATGCCAAGGTATGAGAGGAGGAGACACTGGGATGGCTACTGATGCTGGATTACTAGCAAGCATCATAGGAGATAGTGGGGTTGTGACGGGAGCCATGGGACTACCTGTCAAACATGGAAAATGCGGGGGAAGATGTAGCATATATAGTAGAGCATTAGAGACATCTATTCCTAAGGTTTACAGTCCCAGATACACAGCCACAGGCACTAGGTGGGGATGGAGGGGATGGAGGAGCGGGAGGTGGGAGGAGAGAAGAGGTAGGCTAAGGGTCCTAATCAGGTGGCCATAGATGGTCACATCGATAGGTGGATGAAGATGAGGGGGAGGAGGAGGAGGTGAGACCAATTCACCGGTGGGTTGAGGTAGGGAAGGAGTAGCCTACAGCTAGAGGAGGAGAGGATCTCTAGGATAGGATCCAAGCCTTAGAGGCTGAGGTGCAGCAACTACAGATCATGATCTCTATTCACGATCAATAGCTTATGGATGCATGGGTTGAGATAGATCAGTAGGAGAGAGAGGCATGGGATGATGTCATAGAGATACAGAGGGAGGTAGCACGAGTGGCATACTACCATGGATTGTACATAGAAGCCATGCCTGAGGTTCAGTGATTGCCACTATAATTTGAGAGGGAAGGGAGATCAGACATGCTAGCTGGCAGGATGGGACCACTAGCTCCACTAGCACCTCCTACACATGAGGGGGAGAGCCAGTCCTAGGTTTAGGGTTTTAGATGTATAGACATGTCTTGAGACTTTATCCAAATTTTTGGATCTCATATTGTATTTGTATCATGATGTATATATATTAGATGACTGGATTATGATATATCTTGTGTACTTGTCTCATTGTGATGGATGTTTGAGTATTATTGCATTGTTATATTGCTCAAATGTATGATATATTCTTATAAATGCTCATGTATAGTTTCTCTCATGGATGTATGTTTAGTTCTCATGTTATGATATAGACTCATGTTTCTCAAAATGATCTTTTTTATATATGATGATAAGATTAATCCCTTGTGATGACAAGAATAGAAAAGGATGTGATATGAAAGAAAAGAAGTGAAAGACATGATCGAGAAGAAGTGAAAGGCAAGCCCAATTGACTGAAAAGTCTATGAAAGATGAAAGGAGAGCCCTCTCCATATGCAAGATGTAAAACTAAACTAACATGAACCTAAGAGTGAAAGATACTATGAAGAGTGGTTTACTTGCAAGGTTACAAAGTTTTTAGACTCTAAGAATCATCATTGAGCTTTATTGGTAGTGTCACAAGATCATACAATATGCACTAGTATAACTATGGGTATATGAATATGATCTATATCAGATAGGTATGTGGGAATTCCACCTAAGCATCAAAGACATGTAGGTCAAGATGAATAGTGTAGTGAGGTTCCCTAAGTTTAGAATAGAAATATTATGCTCACATCAAGACACAAGAAATTCAAGATGACCATAAGCATGCACTTGTGGAAAATAGTCAAGGAGAAACACTCCATGTTTTGCATGACAATTAGGATCAACAAGATATACCCATAGGCAGAAAATAGATAAAACATGTCCACATGCCCCCATTCTTCTATCTATGCATCATCAAAAACTATTAGGGAGAGAAAACTCATTAAAAGAAATCATAATAGACAGAACACAATGAAAATAAAGTCAAACAAGTCTCAGCGAGTCAAGTGTTTAAGTGCATGTGTGTAGGTCATAGAGTCAAACTTTGAGTATCACATCTATCGGTGAGAAATATCGTATCATTCTAGACTATGGTTAGGATATCTAATAAGTGTTGACAAACATTTGATGCTAGGGAAGTTTTGAAAAACATAGTTGGAAAGTGTTGAGAAACACTATTTGTGATGTAGGAGCATTTTGGAATTCCCTGGCAGAGGGATGTAATACTTTATTTTTGGCAGTTTTCTGAGTTTCTGGGTTGTGATGATCTATGGAGATCTTTAGCATGTGTGATGGAATTTTTTTTTTCCTTGATGTATGGGGAATATGTTTCTAAGGTTGCAGCTCTTGAGGTTTCATGGTTTGGGAGATATTGGATGAACTGTTTCAAAGTTAGAGTTGTTTTCCTTGCTGTTAAAGTAGTGTTTCCTGCAGCTTTGGAGCTGATTGTGGGATGTGGCACTAATGATCCTTAATGATTCAGACTTTGAAACCTTAGGGACATAAAGAGTAACTACATTAATATCATTTCCCAAGGGCAAAACTCCTAATTCATTATGAGTAAAAAGTTATGATAGTTTTTCTCGGGGACCTATTTTCTGCCAGTGTTCCCGCCGGAGCCGTTCCTATAGTTTTGGTGTTGATTGCACATCATGGAGATGTTGATCCTTAATGAATCAGAATTTTCTCTATTATGGAATTAAAGAGGACATAAAATAATATCATTTACCAAGGGTGAAACTCCTATTTCATTATGAGTAAAAAGTTATGGCCATTTTTCCCCAGGACCTATTTTCTAGCAGTTTTCATGTGAAACATGGAGTGTTTCTTCTTGCGCAGTTCCGTGTGATCAAATGGTGCCTTGCACCCTTAAAGAAATGTTTTTGGGTCATTTTTGGACCTAAATCAAAAGGAACATTAAGTTTTTATCATTCTTGCATTAGTTTTGGTTTCTTTTATTGGTCTAGACCTATATTGTAATTAAATGCCTGACTGGCCAACTTGTGGCTTAGCTGGCTATATATTGAGAGCTTAGGTTGATGTAGAAGGGAGATAAGAAGTTAGTAGAGTGGTAGATGAACATTAGATAATTAGGAAGAGTAGAGTAGAAGCATATTTGTGAATCTAGGAGTTTGGTAGCAGAACTAGTGGCCTGTGGGCTTAGGACAACAAGGGGTTGCTTGGAAGTGTGAGTACAAGTTTAGACCTATGGTGGTTGTTCCTATTAGAGGCTGCCTATTGTAGAACTTAACTAGTTGGTGGTTCCTTGGATCTTGTGAGATCTTTTTGATACTTTGTGATTTGATTTTAATAGGCTGAAACTCGGAAGGCCTTATAGCCAGGCATGTTGAATGGAATTCTATTTTGAATCATTATCTTGTTGTATTCCACTGCATTTGTTGTTGTTACAATTAGTAGTGTAGGTTTGGACAGTCCATTATTGGATCCTCCTTACCTAACCTGTGTCAAGTGGTATCAAAGATTGAAGATCTTGAGTGTGTAAATTGATTTGAGGCTGTTTTCACCAAGACCTTGTTGATGACTTGTGGCTTTGGATTTGAATCTTTGAGGATGCCTCTGAGAAGATTGGATCCTAGAGAAATTGTAGATCTTTGTGATGTGGTGGAAGAAAAGATTTCTAAGAGGTTTGTTTGGTTGGAAAATGATTTCTTGAACCGAGTTGATGACTTTCTGAAGGAAAATGTTGTTCAGCTTTGTAGAGCTTACCGGAGTTGGAGCATGCCGATCCGGAGGAAAGTTGTTTGGCCGGTTAGAAGACTGGTCCAAGAGAGAAGACATCTTGACAAGGTTACTTGTGATAGTATAGAGGTTGAAGAGGTATGTGATATTGGTTATTGTGATCAATTGGTGGAATCTGACATGAAGCTTGCAGAGCAACTTGTGATTGTTGTTGAGATACTTGTGTTTACTGATACAGTGGTTGACCTTGTTGGGGATGGTGAGAAAAATTGTTTTCATGTTCAATCGATTGTGTCTGACATGGAGATTGTAGAGCATCTAGTTGGGCTTGATCAGATTTGTGTTGGTGAAGAGTTATCTATTGCTGAACACCTTTGTGATAATGGTGCTACTAACTTGCTTTTGTTTGGTGATGAGGTACTGATATTATTTGCTGGTTATGGACTTGAATTGCTAGTGGACAATAATAAGTCTTGTGATGAGTTGCAGATATGTGATGCTGATGATGAGAGATTTCATATTGATGTGGATCTAAATTTGGATCTACTTTTTGGGGAGTTGGATACTCTTTTTTCTGATAGTGGTTGTGGTGATCAGTGGTATACTGATTGGATTGTTCAGATTCATGTGATCCTTATGTTTGAATGGATGAAGCATAAATGGTTGATTTTTAGATTTGTTCTCTTATCCTTGAGGGATTGGAATCATTTGGTGAAGATGAAGTTTATTGTAGGTAATTCTCTTGAGATTAAATTATGGGCCATACTTTATATTTACCTAGGTAGTCTGATGCAGGAGCATTTTGGAATTCCTTGGTAGAGGGATGTAATACCTTTATTTTTGGCAGTTTTCTAAGTTTCTGGGTTGTGACGATCTGTGGAGATCTTTAGCATGTAATCTAGAAGGTGTTTTTTCCTTGATGTATTTGGAAGATTTTTATAAGATCATAGCTCTTGAGGTGGCATGGTTTGGGAGCTATTGGATGAACTCTTTCAAAGTTAGAGTTGTTTTCCTTCCCATCAGAGCAGTGTTTCCTGCAGTTTTGGAGCTGATTGTGGGATGTGGCATTGATGATACTTAATGATGAATAATTTTCTCCCTTAGGGACTTAAATAGGACCTAAATTAATATCATTTCCCAATGGCTCAACTCATAATTCATTATGAGTAAAAAGTTATGACCATTTTTCTCGAGGACCTATTTTCTGCCAGTGTTCCCACCGGAGCCGTTCCTGCAGTTTTGGTGCTGATTGAGCATCATGGAGATGTTGATCCTTAATGAATCAGAATTTTCAATATTATGGCCTTAAAGGAGACCTAAAATAATATCATTTCCCAAGGGCACAACTCCTAATTCATTATGATTCAAAAGTTATGGCCATTTTTCCCCGAGACCTATTTTCTAGCAGTTTTCATGTGAAATATGGAGTGTTTCTTCTTGTGCGGTTCTATGTGATCAAATGGGACCTTGTGCCCTTAAAGGAATGTTTTTGGGTCATGTGTGGACCTAAATCCAAAGGCACATTAATTTTTGATCATTCTTGCATTAGTTTTGGTTTTTTTTATTGGTCTGGACCTATATTGTAATTAAATGCCTAATTGGCCAACTTGTGGTGTAGCTGGTTATATATTGAGAGCTTAGGTTGATGTAGAAGGGAGATAAGAAGTTAGTAGAGTGGTAGATGATCATTAAATCATTAGGAAGAGTAGAGTAGAAGCAAATTTTTGAATCTGGGAGTTTGGTAGCAGAACTAGTGGCCTGCAGGCTTAGGACAACAAGGGGTTGCTTGGAAGTGTGAGTACAAGTTTAGACCTATGGTGGTTGTTCCTATCAGAGGCTGCTTGTTGCAAATCTGAACTAGTTGGTGGTTCCTTGGATCTTGCAAGATCTTGCTGATACTTTTTGATTTCATTGTAATAGGATGAAACCTGGAAGGCCTTACAGTTGGGCATGTTGAATGAAATTCTATTTTGAATCATTATCTTGTTGTATTCCACTGCATTTGTTGTTGTTACAATCAGCAGTGTAGGTTTGGACTATCCATTATTGGATCCCCCTTCCCTACCCTGCGTCAGTTTGAACCAAGTTGCCCAAGAAACCTCAACACAAAAAGAGACCCAAGATAAGCTAAAATAATGTATGCCCCCTAGACTAAGACAAGAGTCAATTCCAGGCTAGGAGAGACAAAGTGAGAAGTGGAGCGAATGAGTGCCACGCAAGACTAATAGACATAGGTGCAAGGGTCCCAAGCAGTGCCTATTGCTTGGCAGATTTTTTTTAGGACTTTTTTATATTTTTTTTCTTTTTTTGGAATATATTTTTTTTTGGTGAGACATCAAAGCACCTATTACTAGGTTTTCACTAGGATCCTCTTTTTTTAGCACTTTATATGGTTTTTAGGATTTTTTTAGCATCATATATGAAATTTGTTTTTTTGAATTTTTTTAGGATCGATAAGATATATACAAAGAGCTCAAGAACCTTAGGCATAGAACTTCTTTAGATGTAGAACATTAATAGGTTCAGAAACCTCTTCTCCCTCAGGTGTAGATAACTGATAGGCCCCAGACCCAAATGTTTCCATGATGATGTAAGGCCCTAACTAATTTGGCTCAAACTTGCCTTTCTACTCTCTATTCTATTGATTCTTATAAGGATTTTCTCTTAGGAATAATTCACCCACTTGGAACTCTCTACGATGAACCTTCTTATTATAGGCAGCAGATATTCTCTTCTAATAAGTGCACATGTGATCAAAGGTGGCCTTGTGACATTCCTCCAAAGTAGTAAGCTCATGAACTCTCATGGCCCTATGGTCTTTATTGGTAATCAAACCATGTAGAGAGACTCTTAGTAATGGTATTTTGACCTCTAATGGTAAGACAACCTTAGAACCATAGACCAAGGAAAAAGGTGTGGCACCTGTAGTAGTGCAAATAGAAGTTCTATAAGCCCATAGCCTAGGATTGATCTGCAGATACCAATCCTTGCTTGATTTGAGCACTATCCTATGAAGGATTTTTAGCAATGTTTTATTTGAGGCCTTAGCTTGGCCATTCCCTTGAGGGTAGTAAATAGAAGACCAATGTTGTTTAATTTTGAATTTTTTGCACAATTTTTTTAGGTCTTTATTCTTGAACTACCCACCATTATCTGTGACTATGGAAGAAGGAATACCATAGTAGCAAATGATGTGATTCAAGATAAACAAGGCAACATGTTTTCCCATAGCTACAGATAGTGGGACAACTTTAACCCATTTGGTAAAATATTGAGTAGCTATAATAATGAACTTATGCCCACTTGAAGAACTAGGATGAATCTTGCTTACCAAGTCAAAGGCCCATTGCTGAAATGGCCAGTATGTAATAGAAGGAATAAGCTCACATCTAGGAGCATTAATGAGATTCTCATGTAGTTGACATTTCTTGCAAGACTTGGCATATCAAACAACGTTAGTTGCTATAGTAGGCCAATAGTAACCAGCCCTAAGAAATTTTTGAGCTAACGCAAGACCATTAGAGTGTGAACCACATATGCCATTGTGGACTTTAGGTAGCACTTTTTATAACTCCTCTATTTCTAGACACCTAAGGAGAGTTTCATCTAGAACCTTCCTATACAAGTCACTAGAGATGACCTTTGGGTAAAATGTGAGGTGCTGTGGATGAGTTGGCACTTCTCATTATGTGTTATATTTTCAAGAATAATTTGATCTCAGTGATAGGAAAATATAGTAGCATAGCGGGATGAATCATGACCAACCATAGTGTAAATGACATGGTCATCAAGGGAATCATAGGTGGGATAATGCAACTCTTCCACTAGGAACTCAAAGTGTGACTCATGTTCTTCCAATTCTAGAATGGATGCCAAAGTAGCCATGGCATCAGTAGCCTCATTCTCAGCTCTAGCAATTTGTTGGAATGTAACAGATGTGAAATAATTCCTAAGTGATTCTATCATCTTCTTGTAGGGAATCAACTTGTCATCCTTTGTTTGGTAATCATCATTTAGTTGATTTATGACAAGATGTGAATCTCCAAACATATGCAATTTTGTAATCCTCCATTCTAGGGAAAGCTTAACACCATTGAGAAGGGCTTCATATTCAGCTATATTATTGGTGCATGGAAAGAGAAGCTTAAAAGATTTAGGAATCGTGTATCCATGAGGTGTAACAAGTAAGATTCTAGCACCAGCCCCATTTTGTGTATGAGAACCATCAAAGAACATTTTCCATGTATGCTCTGTGACATTCATTATTGAAGCATCTAGGAAGTCTATCTAAAGAGGAGCATCATCAATCATGGGAAATTCAGCCAATTGATCCATGATGCTTGTCCTTTAATGGATTTCCTTTTGATGTACTAAATGTCAAATTCTGAAAGAATCAGCATCCATTTAGCAAGTCATCTAGTAAGCACAACTTTACTTAAGAGGTACTTTAAAGGATCAATTTTGGTGATCAGCTGCATAGTATGTGTGAGCATGTAATGTTTGAGTTTTTGGGATGCAAACACTACTACTAGAAAATATTTTTTGATGCTGGTATAATTGAGCTCATAAGAAACCAAGGTGTGACTGATGTAATAGATAGCTCATTATTTTCCCATATCATCTTGTTGTGCAAGGAGATCTCCTAAAGAATTCATTGTAGCAGATATGTAGAGTATCAAAGGTTTCCCTTGGATAGGCAACATAAGAATAGGAGGTTTTGCTAGATAATTCTTGATTTGGTCCAAGTTCTTTTGACACTCCTTGTTCCATATGCAAGTAGCCCCTTTATGCAAATTCTTGTTGAAAGGTTGATCTCTATTAGCTAATTGAGAAATGAATTGCCTAATAGATTGGAGATGGCCTTGGAGACCCCTTAATTGTTTTATGTTGTGAGGAGGTGGCATCTCCATGATAGCTTGCACCTTTTCTAGGTCTACCTCTATTCCTTTTTCTGATATGATATAGCCTAGAAGTTTCCCAAAAGTGACACCAAAAGAACATTTCTTAGGATTCAATCTAAGTTGAAATCATTCCATGCAGTCCAATATCAAACTCAAATCGGATAAATGAGTGCTTCTTTGTTGTGATTTAGCAAGTGTGTCATCAACATAGTCTTCCATGTTTTTATGCATCATAACATGGAATATGGTATTCATAGCTCTCTGATAGGTTGCACCAAGATTCTTAAGACCAAATAGCATGACATTCCAACAAAAGGTACCCCATGTGCATGTGAAAGTTGTCTTCTCTTGGTCTTTAGGGGTGATTTTGATCTGGTTATATCCAGAAAATCCATCCATAAGGGAATACATTTCATAGCCCGTTGTCATGTCCACTATCATACCAATATTTGGAATTGGAAAATCATCCTTAGGGCATTCTTTGTTTAGATCTCTGAAGTTAGTGCATACGTGAATGGACTTATTATGTTTGGAAATAGGAACAATATTGAAATCCATTCAATATAGTCAATAGCTCTTATGAAGTTAGCTTTTAGAAGCTTCTAAAGTTTATCTTTAACCAATAATGCCACATGAGGATGCATCTTTCTAAGTTTTTGTTTGACAGGTTTTACCCCTAGAGCAATAGAGAGGTGGTGCATAATAAGCTCAGTGTCCAAACCAGGCATGTCCAAATATGTCCATGCAAAGTTGATCTTTTTCTCCTGAAAAAATATGGTAAATCATTTTTTCTCCTCTATTGAGAGGGACTGAGCTACATGGATTATCTTAGGAGAATCCTCTATCCCTAAGTTGATTGGTTGTGTAGGTTCCATCAGAACTGAAGATCTTTCCTAGAAGTAGATGGGAAGACTACCAAGTACCTCATCCTTAGGTGCCTCGGAGAGGTTTTCACCCTTAGATACATCTTTATTTTTACTATTTTGAGGTTCAGACACCACCAAAATTTGGTTTTATCCATCTCACCATTTCTTTTTTCTTTTGATTTTATGACTGAGGTACTTGATATTTGATTCTATCATATTTTTTGTTGGTTCACTGGTGGAAGAGGCGATAGGTTTAATGGAATTGAGGTAACAAGTGATCTCATAGTCATTTTGGAAGGAAGGTAATGTAGGTCTTTGATCCTGGGTGGACCAATATATGAGATTTGGGTGTATGAGAGGAAGTGGAGTGACAGGTTCAAGGTTATTGATGTGATAGGTATTGTCTTTGGTGATGAGAGAAGTCAAGCCTATAGAGTAGGCTCCAAAAGTATCAAGATCTAGATTTGGCATAGAAGGACCATCTTGGTTCACTAAAGCAATATGTGGATTGAACTCATCAGACCCTATGCAAGACTCATCAACTACATTGGGTTGGGCACTATAGGTATGAATCACATCAATTTCCATATCCACTATGGAAGATCCTTCGAAGATATTGTCCCATTCATACTCATTTCAATCTGTCATTGAACTTTTACTAGGATGTTTGCACCAAAAAGGTTTAGGACACCTAGAAGTAGAGGCACCCATGCCATTATGTGTGAGAGCTTATCTTTCTAGAAATTATGCAATATTTCTATGTTGTCTACCTATGAAGTCAGATTCATTAGGCACATCTTTTCTAGATGTAGAGGCTTTAGCTGTGTCATCATTAGGCATGCATTCTTCTCTACGAAGGAGTAAAGTAGAAGGGAGACCATCTCCCATTTGGGCCATAGTGTATAGTGGTGATTCATCCATATTTGTATCTAAGTCACTAATCATGGGAGCATTTCCAAAACATTCAGGGGGGTTGTCTTCAGCACTGTATCCTAGACCTGTGGTATCCTTAGAGTGTCGACCATTGGTATGACTCAAAGGTTCAACTAGAGTGTGTGCATTATTACTTAAAGGTCCTTAACCTTGATAGCCCATTTTCTGCAAAAGTGTGTAGCCTTTACCATAGTGTTTATGGGAAATGGGAGTAGCAACTATCTTAGTGTCTTCTTCCACTTTATGGATCCAATCTCTAACAACTTTTTCTTCTTTTTCTTCCTCTAAGGGTATGGACGCATGAACAAAGGTACCAAAAACCATCATGGTGGAAGTGGAAGGCTTCATATTGTCTGAAGGTCTACCATATGACTTAGGACAGATAGGCATAGAAGCAATAGAATCCAATGTGTATTCGCCCATACCAATACTCATCATTTTTAATTTCTACTCAGCAAAAATAAGGGACACACTAGGATCATGAGAAGATTTATTGTGCGGGAAAAACATTTCAGTGATAGTGAGAGTATTAATAGAAATGGCATTGTCCTCAGGAATTACAATTTTAGCTCCATTATATAGAAATTTGATGCATTGATGGTAGGTAGAAGGAATAGCTTGCATGTCATGGATCCAAGGATGACCCAGAAGAATGTTGTATGCGAGTGGGATGTCTAATACTTGAAACACAATATCTTTCACAACTGGACCCACTTGGACAGGCAGCACGATAAGACCCTTTGAAGATCTCTCCACTTCATCATATGCTTTGATAGTGATATTTTTCCTAGGATCTATTGCAAATTAGGACAATCACAATTGTTGCACAACATCAAAGAAACAATATTCAACCCCACACCATTTTCTATCAGGACTTGGCAGACTTGAGTATCGTAGACTTGGACCTTGATATGTAAATCAAGATTATGTGGGTGACTAAGGGATGTGTCATCCTTTGTGGAAAATGAGAGATAGTGAGGAGATGAGATATGATTGACCATAGCCTGGAACCTATCTGGATCAATTTTATTAGGGACATTCACTGTGCGTAGAGCCTTTTCAAGGATCTCTTTGTGCAAGGGGGATATCTCAAGAAACTTGAAAATGGATATTTGGGCTGGTGCTCATTGCAATTGGTGAACAAGATCATAGCTAGATATGGTTGAAGGAGCCACTTTTTTAGAAGATGACTCTTGTTTGGGATCGTGAGCAATTTGAAGGACAATTTTGGCTTGCCCCCTAGTAATAGCATTCAGTGTCTCACTTTGGGAAGATAAACCATCAAGTGTTTACAAGACCAACTTAGGTGTATCATGATTAATGTCACTATTACCTTGAGATCTCATCATAAAAACACTATCAATGGGCTCTAACATGTTGATCACATTCTCATTGTTAGTATATGTATAATTGATCATGGCATCATGATTTTTCTTGTTCACTTGAGAGGACTCCCCCTTTTCATACTCAAGTAGAGGGGTTTTGAAGGCCTTGTGATCAAAATTCTTAAACAAGCCATCTGTGAGAACTACATTTCCATCAATAAGATCTTGAATAACATCTTTGAGCTTGAAACAATTATCCATGTTGTGTCCCTTATTTCTATGGTAATTGTAGAAATGATCCTCTCTCCACCAATCAGGCTTAACTGGTGGATTGAAGGGATGAGAATTGTCAGGAAGCGTAAGATGCTTGTTGGCAACCAAGGTCTTAAGAATCATGTCATAAGGTTCAACCAACTTGGTGTAGACTCATTGTTTATATGACTTCTTGGGTTTGTCTACATATTGAGGTTTAGATGCACTTTGAGTGTTGGAAGCCTCTTGTTGTTTAGTTGTGTAGATAGCATTGGAGAGGTGGAAAGAAAACTCTTTAGCTTTAGGAACATCCACAACCCCATCATTGACAACATATTTGTTTTTGTTCCAGGGTTTGTTTTTGTCCTTTCCATTACCTTTGGTATCTTTGTTGATGACAATATCCCCTTTCCTTATGGAAACATCCTCAATATAGTATGCACTTTCAACCATGTCATTGAAAGAGGAAAATAGTTATTTCCTTAGATCATAGTATAATTTAGGTACAAGAGTATTGATGAAGATGTTGATATTTTCCCTCTCGGGTAGTTGACGATGATATCTAGATATAACAACCACCAACGTTGCAAGTAGGTAGCAAATGGTTCACCTTGATTTTTCTTGAGAGCACCTAGATCTATCATGGTAATAGGCTATTGAATGTTGTATGAATAATGTTGAGTGAAATGCCTAGCCAACTCATCAAAGGTCTTGAGAGGGGGTGTCAATTTTGTGAACCATTCTAGAGCTTGTCCTCTTAAACTCCTAGGGAACAACCGTCATAGAAATGTGTCCTCTTGAAGGAAGTCCATGCTAAGAGTGTAAAAATGATGCACATGGTCATGGGGATCACCATTTCCATCATACTTATCATATTTTGGAACCTCAATATCCTTAGGAAATGGGACCATGTATAGACTCCTATCAAACGGATGAGCGCAAATAGATTCTACAAAAGAGACCTTTGGAGGTTCCTTTTCCATTGCAAGTTGAGAAAGATGTTGGTTCATTAATTGTAATTCATCTCTAAGGATTTCATACTCAATTGGCACTCTTTCTTGAATGATTTGGTAGACATCATAACCAGGAGGGAGCTTGTATCCTCTAGAAGTCATGTATTGAAAGTATTGATCTCCATTAGGCTCTAAAAGTTTATGCATCAAACATTGGGAAGCCTCATCTTGTTCAAACCTCATAAGTTCTTCACTAGAAATGTCATCATTAGCCTCTTCCTCATGATGAGAGGGAGGAGGTCTAGGAGGTGAAGAAGGTGTGGCAAAACTTTGTCTTGGAGGGGACCTTGGTGGTGTATAGTTACCATGATTGCCACTAGTACCAAAAGGAGGTCTATTTTCATAACCACTAGCCTCAAGTTGATCATGAGACATTCCTCTTGAAGCCATGCACCTAGCAGCATCCATTATGTTTTTATTATGCTCTTTATGTAAGCATTCTTGGTTGTCTTTATGCTCAAAGTGTTCTTGAAAATGGTGATATTTCTCTTGTTTAGTCAAGGTAAGTGAGAGACTAATCATGCTTTTGGGGGTCTTGAATGTAGAAAAAAGGAAGCCTCCTTTATACCATAGGGTGACCTTGGGATCCTTGGAATCCTCAGATTTGTCTGGGCTAGAACTATCATCACTAACTAGCACTTGTGAGTGTCTTGTAGGAGAGGGTAACTACATATAGTTGAATGGAGGGTGAATCCCCTTCTCAAATTGAAACTAAGTTGTAACTGGCATGAAAAGAAATGTTGTTTGACTAATAGAATGAGGAAAAGTTTCTTGGATTTTGAGATGAGAAAAACCAATGAAGATCACTTTTCGAGATAGCACAATAGAGATGGCTTGTCAAAGGTGCTCAAGAATTTACAACAGTCAATTGACTCAAGCCAAGATATGAGAAAGAAGCTTGATTAGCAAATAGCTAGAGAGGTAACCGTAGTGTGACAAGTGATCAAAAGTAGCATTTGATAGCCTCAAATCCAATAGTTTTAACTCATCTTTCTTAGTCTAGAAAAAACTTAAACATGCAAATAACATGCTAGATTCAGGTAAGAATAGGAAAGGACACTCTATGAAAAACTAAGATTCAAATTTGATAGTTTCAGATTGTAGACAGCAGTAAGACAACAAAATGATTTTGTGTGATAGTTCACAGGATAACAAGATGACACAATCTGGCTAGATGATATTTCACACATAGTAATGTGATAGTAACTAGGCAGTTGATACGATAGAGTTTATAACATTTGGGTGATAGAAGGTCAGCGGTGAAGTATCATGCGATAATACTCAGATAGGTGGTGCGATAATTATCCAGTATCGCATGATGTTTGACTAGTGAATGTGTAAAACCTAGTTTTGAAGATAATTTGATCAAAGTTGTAGTTTGACAAGTTCAATTTCTCAGTTTAGAACATAGTAACAAAAAAAATAGATAGGTTTGCAAATAGCAAGGGATCAAATGTGTCATAAAAGACTTGAACAAGGGAAAAAGAAACCCTACCAAGACATGCACTTGGGATATCAAAACAAAAAGTCTTATGAACACTACCATGATTTTTTATGTTTAAGAATCTTTACATAGGTAGATCACAATGAAGACAATTCAAGCACTTGCTAACCTTGAA
Source organism: Chamaecyparis obtusa (assembly GCA_027943335.1). Lineage (NCBI taxonomy): Eukaryota > Viridiplantae > Streptophyta > Pinopsida > Cupressales > Cupressaceae > Chamaecyparis > Chamaecyparis obtusa. The sequence goes on from BSBK01005001.1 coordinate 552,508, forward strand.
AGACAAAGGTTCAATACTCAACAACTTAGCCCACACTTGATGTCCCATTGCCTCACACAAAGTGGTTGCCCACAATAGATATTGGCTTTGTCATGGAAGTGCCAATGACACAACCAAAGGAACATAGATGGTGAGTGTAAAATCTTGGGGTGATCCAGATAGTCCACTAGGATTGATCCTTGCACCAAGATGTTGAGGAAAAAAATTGGGTAGCTTCTATCTAAGGTTCGTAATAAGGGCTTCCATTCATAATACCCCTCTTGCTCCCTGAAGGGACTCCTTACCTTGTGGCAAGTAACAGACTTCATGGCCACAAGAGTACCTTAAGAATTCTTGCTTAACATTTTTCTCATGGTCACAATCCCACAAGTACTCATACTAAGCGAAGACAAGTATTACATCTACCAAGATTTTGTGTCCTTGATAGCCTTAAGTTTATAGTGGGTCAGAATAGCCGAGTATTAGCTTGTCCTCACTTGGGTCATTCCTCTTGATTTCTCAAGAGCAGGCCCTCTAAAGGATTCTAGACTAAATAAGAAGTGGATCAACCTTTGAGAGTCAAGATTTCTGGTTCACCTCATAAGGGTGAAGAGCATACTCTCCTATCTCAAAAGCCTTTCCCAAACATGCCAAGCAATGTTCAATTAACCCTCTTGCTTTCAAAATCTAGAGGTGGGTCAAGATTTCTGGTTCACCACAAGGATGAAGAGCATACTCTCCTACCACCAAAAGACTCTAATGACAAGATATTAAGTGCCTAAGAAAATGAACTAGTATAATGTTGCACTTAAAAATGAAAGGAAAGAACAAACACTTGGTTGCTTGGTTTTTATGCTTTGGGAAGCCTTGCAAGAAAGATTAGTAGCCCTTGTGCATTTGAAGCTTTAACATGCATTCTTTTAGAAAACTATGCAAGCAATTAGAGCACACCTACAAGCAAAACTCATTAGGCCCACAAGGGTTAGTACAGAAAAACTAGGTATAATCTACAAATAAATCTCTATCCTAACAAAACAAATCAAAAAACCAGAAAGTAGAAAACCCAAATCTTGCAAAAAAACAATTGAAGATAGTCACTTTCGGGCCTGGGTGATAGTTTCTGCTGGCAGAGGTTTGCACAATACTTTGTAGTATAGGGGTGCGATACTTCTATTCTGAGCGACACTTCACACTACCCCAGGTGACATAATGTTATATAGTTGGGTGACAGAGTTCTATATGGATGTATGATACTTTTGACTGGCAAAGTATCATGCAGATATGTAAGAAACTATCATATGACACTATGAAAATGTTGTACGATACTCTGTCAATAAATACAAAAAAACATCTAAATCAACAAGATAAAAATGACAAAAAAAGTAGTGTAAATACAAGAAAAGAAAGGTAAAACAAAGTTGTTCTACCCCACGGTGGGCGCCAAAAATGTACACTCAAAATGTGCACTTCTCTAAGTCATTGACTCCAAGGGCATCCATGGATCAAAAACCTTGAAAAGCGACCTAGAGCTCCCTAGGCATGGAGTGAAAGGGTGTTTAGAGGGCTCTCAGATAGAGCTATTAAGCATGCAACCTTGCTAGTAAACCATGCAATGGGAGATTCAAAGAGACAAGGGCAAGAATGCCAATATCTTCAAGAATCACAATGAAAATGCAATACAAGCTATGCTAGAATGAGAATGCAAGAATGCAACTAAACTATGGAAATGAGAGTATTACAAGCCATTACTAGTTAAACTATGTGAACTAAGCTAAAGCATGAAAGGAAACTAAGCTAAGAATGCCATGAGAACTAAGCTACAATTCAAATATGAGGACTAAAATGTAACAAGTTCTTCAAAAGCTCCAATGGCACCAAGAAAACCTGCACCACAACACTAGCATCAAGAGTCGGGGCCTAGAATGAGAAGACAACTCTCCTTTTAGGGATAAATGGACCATGGAGATTAAGAGCCAAAAGATTTGATCAAGGGTGTGTTAGGAATGAATTCTAAAGCCTTTGGCAGTCATTCTATAGTAGTGGTTGTTGCATTCATGACTATGATTGTCATTGATGTCAACATAGTGTTATTCTAGAGTTTAGCAAAGAAGCAGGCACAATTTTGTTTTGTCCACATGTTATATTGTAGATTGAGTTATGGAAAGTTGATGGTATGTTCTTTGGTGTGTTATTAGCCTATGGTTAAGAGTGCAAAAATAAATTCATTTATTCATAAAAGTTATAAGCATTTTGGTGGAAGCAGTGTTTTGGCAATATTCCTATGTAGCGGTTTTTGGTAATCAGAGGATATCTTTGAACCGGGATGGAATCTGATTTTTTGTACTTAATGGGAAGTTTGAGACTCATTTTGGGTGACATGGTTCATAGCACAAACTTTGAGGTCACATGATTGGAAATTTATTGTATCTGGAAGCTGACAGTTTTATGTAATTCTGATGTAGTGTGTTGAAATTATTATTTTGTATTTTCATGCTGACTCATTTGTAATTATTTGAGTATGGTATAAAGGAAGGAATTTTTTCCTTGTTATATGAGAGGATTTTAATAGTTGTGATGCAAATGTATGCATGAAGTGAAGAAGAGAGCTAATTCAGTGATGAAGGAAGACTTGTGAAGTAGAGAGATCTGGATTTATGATCTTGTGTAGCAGAGAGTGCGGTGTTGGCACAGTGTGAAGGAGGTAACATATTTCATATTATTCTATTGAATAATCCTAAGATCTATTGGATAGTGAGTTTAGAGATCTTTCCTTGAAGCTATTTGGGCAGTGGGTCCTTTTGTCTTCCATAACTCCTAACAGGGTTAGAATCTTTTAACAGGGATTCAAAATCTCCTAACAGAGATTCATATGTACTGAATGTATTTCATAAGACTCCTAATAGGGTCCATCCTCTAACAAGGAAATTTCATATTAGTACATTATTTTGTGGGCATCATTCCCACTGGGGTTTACTCTTTGATCAAGAGGTTCCCTAGTTAACATATCTTGTGTTATTGTGTCATTGTGTATGATTATCCTTCTATGGTTGGTTACTGCATTAATTATATGGTCTAAAGCTATTGAAGTTGATATTAAAGTTAATGATGATAAATGGTTTAATTATCAGATAACTGATTCACCCCCCCCCTCTTAGTTATCTTGGTGGTCTTTACTTTCTAATAATTGGTATCAGAGCAGTAGGTTCTTGAAAGAGAAGTTTAACAACTTAAGGAGATCTATGGAAAAATTCAAGAAAGAAAACCCTAAGTTTGATGGAGTAAATTTTGACAGCTAGAAAGAAAAGATGAAGACACATCTCTTGTTTTTAGGACCAGGTTATTGGTTGATTACAAAAAATGAAAGGACTATAATTGAAGAAGAGAATCTTGAAACAAGTTCTAAAGATGAGGTAGATCTATTTATGTGTAATATACTTGCAAGAGAAGCACTTTTATCAGCACTTCTAGAGAATGAATATAGTCAGGTAAAAGGTTTAACTAAATCTCATGATATTTGGAAAGCTTTACATTCTACTTTTGAAGGTGATGAACATGCAAAGAAAGCTAGGTTACATAATTGGATTTGTGCATTTAAAGACATAAGAATGATGGAAGATGAATCTGTTAGAAGCTATATTGGTAGGATGTCATAAATTATTGTAGGAATAAAGTCTTGTGGAGGTGAAAAGATAGAGAATGAAGTAATATGGAAGATTTTGAGAACATTGACACCGGTATTCAGGCAGACTACACAAATGATTGAACAAGTGATACCTTGTACACCAAAATTTTCAAGAGAGACTCTTCTTGGAAGATTGGAAGTAGTAGAGATGAATTTAAGATTATTAGGAGAACTACCTAGAGTGGAGACAACATTCAGTGCTCTTAGCATCATACTGACTTTCTCTAGAAGTACAAGTGTGAATGGAGATTATGTCAGTAGTAGCAAATCCAAATCTGATGAAGATAAGAAGATTGAAGAAGGTATTGCCTTGCTTGTGAAAAGAGAACTAGATGGTAAGAAAATATTTAAATGTGTGACATGTCAAGAATATGGTCATTTTGCATCTAAGTGTCCTAAGAGAGTTAAGAAGTATAGGAACAATTTTAAGCCTAGAAGATCTAAAGAATGTTATTATGCAAATGATGAAGAAATTGAAGCAGGAATTGAAAGACATTTGAGTGACAGTGATAATGATAACTTTGATGACATAGGATTTGTAGCAATTAAGGAAGAAAATTCTGAATCCGATATTAAAGAAGAAAAAGTTTTAGTTTCCCAAGTTGAAAAGAAAGCTGATTGGATTATAGACAGTGGTTGTTCACATCATATGACTGGTGATAAAGGAAAATTCATAAAGTTTAACAATTATGTTGGATGAGTTGTTAGATTTGGTAACAATGCACCTTGTTTGATTAAAGGTATAGGATCTATTACTCTTGATGGAAAGACTAATACTGATGATGTTTACTTTGTTGATAGATTGAAACATAATCTTTTGAGTGTTGGACAGTTAGTGGATAAAGGATATCAAGTTTGGTTTACTAAGAAAACTTGTGTGATTAAGGATAAAGATGGAAATCTAATTGGAATTGGATCTAGAACTAGAGGTAATGTATTTCAATTGAACCCTACTAAGATGACATGCTTGACGACTAAGATTGATGATAGTTGGTTATGGCATAGAAGGTTTTGTCATATAAACTTTGATAATATTGTGAAAGTGAGTTCTACACTTGTAGTAAGAGACTTACCTAAGATTATGAAGCCTACTAACATGATTTGCAAGGAATGTTTGATGGCTAAATAGAAAAGGAGTTCATTTCCTAGCAAGAAGTTCACATCTACAAAAAAGTTGGAGATTGTTCATACAGACTTGAGCGGTCCTAATAGGACTAGAGGATTCTATGGAGAAATGTATTTTATGATTCTTTTTTATGATTTTACAAGAATGATGTGGATTGCATTTTTGAAAGAAAAATCTGAAGCATTTGATAAGTTTAAGGTCATGAAGAATAAAGTTGAGAATGAATCAGGAATGAGGATTAAATGTTTGAGATCCGACAGAGGTGGAGAATTTAAATCTAAAGATTTTAACACTTTTTGTGAAGTGAATGGTATTAAGAGACAGTTATCAGCCCCTAGAACACCTGAACAAAATGGTATTGCAGAAAGAAGGAATAGATCAGTAACTGAAGCAACTAGAGCTATGTTATTTGAAGGTAATTTGGAAAAGACATTTTGGAGAGAAGTAGTGAATACAACAGTATATACAATGAACAAAGTACAAATCAGAGTAGACATAGAGAAGACACCTTATGAATTATGGTTTGGACATGCACCCTCAGTTAAATATTTTAGAATTTTTGAAAGAAAATGTTATATTAATAGAGATGATGGTATAGGAAAGTTTGATCCTAGAAGCGATGAAGGAATTTTTCTTGGATATTCTTTGAAAAGAAAAGCATATAGATGTTACAATAAGAGAACTAAAACTATTGTTGAAAGTGCAGATGTAAAATTTGATGAGAATTTTAAAATTTAGGAAAGAATACTTGATTATGAATTTGATGAAGGAACTAACCCTCAGCCTAACATTGAAACTACTGAACAATTTTTTGAGACTGACAGTGAATTGTTGAATGAAAGTCATGTTGAAGAAAACAAAGAAGAATCTATAGTTGAAGAAAGATCAGTAACTATGACACCTAACAGGTATATATCAAGACTTCATCCTATTGAGCAAGTTATTAGAAGTTTGGACAGAGGAGTTATGACTAGAAAGAAGGTACATTTATGTTTGATTTCTCAAATTGAGCCTAAGTCTACTAATGAAGCTTGTGAAGATGAACATTGGATTAAAGCTATGAAAGAAGAATTGGATCAGATTGAAAAGGACAAGACATGGGAATTGGTCCCTAGACCTAAAGACAAAAATGTGATTAGAACTAAATGGGTATTCAAGAACAAAATGAATAAACAAGGAGAAGTAATTAGAAATGAAGCAAGATTGGTATGTAAGGGATACTCACAGCAAGAAGGAATTGACTATGAAGAGACTTTTGCCCCTGTGGCAAGACTTGAAGCAGTAAGAATATTTTTGGCTTATGCAGCATTTAAGAAATTCAAAGTGTATTAGATGGATGTGAAGTCAGCATTTCTGAATGGTGAATTAGAAGAAGTCTACATTGAGCAGCCTGAAGGTTTTCCTTTGATTCAAGAAGGAGACATGGTATGTAAACTAAAGAAAGCATTGTATGGACTAAAGCAAGCACCTAGAACTTGGTATGCTAGATTAGATAAATATTTGTTAAAATTGGGATTTACAAAAGGAACAGTTGATAGTAACTTATACACAAAAGAAATTGAGAATGGATTGTTAGTTTTGGTTATTTTTGTTGATGACATCATTTTTAGAGGAGAAGATGAAGCTAGTGACAAATTTGCTGATGAAATGAAGATAGAATTTGAAATGAGTATGATTGAAGAAATGAAATACTTTTTGGGATTACAAATAACACAAAACAAAGATGGTATCTTTATAAGTCAGAAAAATTACTTGAATGATTTGTTGAAAAGATTTGGTATGGAGAATTGTAAACTACTTGGAACACCTATGGTTATAGGACATAAACTATCTAGTAAAGATGAGACACGAAAAGTTGAGCAAAAGAAATATAGATCTATGATTGGTGGATTGCAGTACTTGACACACACTAGACCAGATATACAACATTCAATTGGGATGGTAGCAAGATTTCAAGCTGAACCTAGAGAGTCACATTATGCAGTAGTAAAAAGGATATTGAGATATCTTAGAGGCACAATGGACTATGGACCGTGGTATACAAATTCTGATGATTTTACCCTATGTGCATATACTAATGTTGATTGGGGAGGTAGCGTTGATGACAAGAAAAGCACCAGTGGTGGAGCCTTTTTTCTTGGAGGAAGATTAGTTTCTTGGTTGAGCAAAGAGAAGAATTGTATCTCATAGAGTATAGTAGAAGCAGAATATGTAGCAGCAACAAACAATTGTAATCAAATAATATGGATGAAGCAAATGTTGATGGACATTGGAATCAATTTTGATGAGCCTATTGTCATATATTGTGACAATACAAGTACAGTTAGTATGTCTAAGAATCCAGTTTTACACTCTAAAACAAAGCATATAGAGATCAAGTATCATGTTGTAAGAGAGAAAGTTGCAGATAAAGAAGTCAGACTGGAGTACATAAGCACAAAGGAGTAGATAGCAGATATATTTACTAAGCCTTTTCCTAAGGATACATTTGAGTATCTAAGAGGTATGCTTGGGGTTATGCCCCAACCTACTTTTGAGTAATGATGCAGTTGGTTGTGTCCGTCCAGTGGTTTATGGACCTATCTATTTTCTGGATTGGATGTTGGTACTTCCTCTATGGGGGAATATGTGTATCTGAGCTGAGTCATTGAGGACTCTTGTGAATGTATTTTCTAAATAGTGTCTTTTGACATTGAGCTATTTTTTGACATAGTGATAGAATTTATGTCATTGATGTCAATGGGGGTGAGAATCATGAAAAACATTGAGGAAACATTGAGAAACTACATTTGTTGAGAGATTGAATAGGATAACAAAGAAAGATTTGATTGATGATGAGTAGCAGTGCAGTTGAGTAGCAGTGATTGGATTTTTGGAACATTGGATGTTTTTCATCTATGTTGCCATCAATGCCAATGGGGGAGATTTTTAGGAATGAATATTGAATTCTTTGGTAGTCATTCTATAGTAGTGGTTGTTGCATTCATGACTATGATTGTCATTGATGTCAACATAGTGTTATTCTGAAGTTTAGTAGAGAAGCAAGCACAATTTTATTTTGTGCACATGTTATATTGTAGATTGAGTTATGCATAGTTGATGGTATGTTATTTTGTGTGTTATTATCCTATGGTTAAGATCACAAAAAGAAATTCATTTATTCATAAAAGTTATAAGCATTTTGGTGGAAGCAGTGTTCTGGCAGTATTCCTATGTAGTGATTTTTGGTAATCAGAGGATATCTCCTAACCGGGATGGAATCTAATTCTGCATAGTTAAAGGGAATTTTGAGACTCATTTTTGGTGATTTGGTTCATAGCACAAACTTTGAGGTCACATGATTGGAAAGTTATTGTATTTGGAACTGATAGTTTTATGTAATTTTGATGTAGCATGTTGAAATTATTATTTTGTATTTGCATGCTAACTCATTTGTAATTATTTGAGTGTGGTATAAAGGAAGGCATTTTTTCCTTGTTATATGAGAGGATTTTAATAGTTGTGATATGAAATTATGAAAGTTGTGATGCGAATGTATGCATGAAGTGAAGAAAAGAGCTAATTCAATGATGAAGGAAGAGTTGAGAAGTAGAGAGATCTAGATTTATGATCTTGTGTAGCAGAGAGTGTGGTTTTGGCATAGTGTGAAGGAGGTATCATATTTCATATTATTCTATTGAATAATCCTAAGATCTATTGGCCGACAGTGAGTTCATAGATCTTGCCTTGAAGCTGTTTGGGTAGTGGGTCCTTTTGTCTTCCATAACTCCTAACAAGGTTAGAATCTTTTAACAGGGATTCAAAATCTCCTAATAGAGATTCATATGTACTGAATGTATTTCATAAGACTCCTAATAGGTTCCATCCTCTAACAAGGAACTTTCATATTAGTACATCATTTTGTGGGCATCATTCCCACTGGGGTTTACTCTTTGATCAAGAGGTTCCCTAGTTAACATATCGTGTGTTATTGTGTCATTGTGTATGATTATCCTTCTATGGTTGGTTACTGCATTAATTATATGGTTTAAAGATGTTGAAGTTGATATTAAAGTTAATGATGATAAATGGTTTAATTATCAGATAATTGATTCACCCCCCCCCCCCTCTCAGTTATCTTGGTGGTCTTTACTTTCTAACAGGGTGGAGTTTGAAAGTGGGAGCAATCCTTGTGCACAAGTCTCCTCCAGTGAGAAAGAAGTGTTGACTTTTGTGCCCCATGAGAGACAAAAATCCATTTCTTCTTATTTATTAAATAGGAATAATGCTTTATTTGTGCAACTTAGGATAAAAGGTAAGTGGGGGCTTTTTATTTAATAAGAGGAGAGGGAATTCCTTTTAATTAAATAAAGACTTAGGATAAAATGGTTAATCCATAGACTATAATTGAATAAATGATAAAATTAGGATTTGATCAAGAATAAGCAATTGATAATTTTAGCAAATAATGCTAGAAAGGGGCTAGTAGTCTAGATGACCATTTTTGGGTGATTACAGGTTGAGGCTATACCTTTGATCACTTTTATTGTAAAATAGATATCAATATTCATATTAAACTATATAATATGAATGTAGACACCTAAAAATCCTTTAGAAAATAAAAGTATTTTTATTTTCTGAAAACCCCTAATGACATCATCATTTATTAATTAATTAATTAATTAATTAATTATTATGTCATTAAATCCTCCTATTTTAATTAAACACATTTAATTAAAGAATCCCTTCCCAAACCATTTAAATCAATTTTGAGTGATTTTCATCTCTTTATTAAATCAATATTTAATAAATGATGTCCCATTCCCTAAATAAATTCAATATTTATTTAAAGCCCTAAAACCCTAGAATCTTCTAGTCTTTCCTAAACTTCCCTAAACCTTTCCTAAACCTATTTAGGAGATTTTTCCTACATTTCTTAGCCTAATCCAAGTATCCTTGACTTTTGGTCAAACCCTTCCCTTAATGAGCCTTACACACTTATTAAAGCCTCTTACACACTCTTTAAGGCTTCTTATAGCCTCATAAAGAGACCCATGTCTCTTGGTCCACACTTTTTCCCCTTGCACACTTTCCTAGTGTTTCTCACACATGTGTGAGCAACCCTAACCCAAGTTCAAACCTTATCATACCCCAAACCTTACCTTAAACTCTACTCCTAACTCTACCCCTGACCCTGACTCCTCTTCCTAACCCAACCCCTTCCTCAAACCCAATAAATACCCTCACTTCCTAAGAGAAAAGAACCAATTCACATATTTTACATTGAGTAGTGTTATAATGCTAGATTAATCCTAGATTCTAAGCTTTCTTCATTATATGCTAGATTAACTCATTTTCCATGCTTTCTAACACATCTCAGATTAAGTTTAATGGATTGAACCTAGTTCTTTCAAGATTTTCTTAATCAGTTTGTTATCATACTGTTGGTGCCCAAAAATGATGGATCACTTTTCAGCCAACTGAAAGGTACACAATGATACCTCTACAATTCTGGTTTAATCAAGCCAAGGCTGGTAGGCCTGAATTCACTTTAAACTATCAAATTCTCTGTGTCGCACAACTATGTACATAAATAAACAAAGTTTCTCCCAACATGGTGAATGATCCTCAGAGGAAAGAAACAAATCCTCTAATAATCTATACTCTATAAATCTTGACTAAAGTGGATTAAACTAAGGACTCAAAAGTAATGTTTTTGAAATAATGATTATATAATCTACAAACCACAAAGTATGAACCAAATGACAATTTCCAAATAATAGTTAGATCAGTGCCTTCTAAATGATTGGGCTATAGAGTCATAAAACCTTCAATCCTACGTATGATCAAAGATGGTTTTAAAAAATTTCTTTAATAAGACAAGACCATCACTTCATAGGCTTCCACTTGACTTATAATTAAAATCAATCCATTTAGCTAATCTTATCGAATTTAACTCAAATTAAGAGATCGATAAAAATAAGAGAAGATACACAGATCTTTCAATTGATTTTTAAATTATATAAATTAATTTTGAATTATGATACTCAGGGAATTTAATGCAATGAAACACTCTATAAAATAGAATATCTGAAAGACTAATTGAAAACATATAACTTATAACCACAAATAAAAAAGAAGAGCACTTATCTTTATTAATGTTGAAAAACTAGTACATTAGAGTTCATATTGCAATTGTGATCAAATTCTATTCTATGAAAATCTTAATTGTATTGTCTTCTCTCTTTACATTTTATATTATTTATATATATATATATATATATATGTGTTTCAGTGGCTTTCACACCTCTTTTAGGGTGAAAAGACACAACCTTATTACATATTATTTTGAAAAAATAATAAACTAACTAAAAAATAACTACCTAACTTTTGGATTTGGGTCTTGCTGAAAAACCAAAAAACCTCTTGGAAAGCTAAGATTTTGATTGGAAATAGAAAATTTGATTTCCCAAACTAGGTCTTTTTTAGATTTTTAGAATTTGACCAGCTTTAGCCTCTGTCGACATCATCTTTGCAGAAGGTCAAAATTCCAGCATTTTCTAAGGCTTTGATCATAGAATTTTGATTGTTCTTATCACAAAGATTCCTTGCTTAATCTCTCAACTTTTTAATTAAAAAATAATATAATTTTTTCATCCTATTTCATGTACTCCATCATTAATTATTTTTCATGGAGTTTAAGAGGCCATTTTATAGGGTTTTATCACTATATAGGGCTTCAAATTTTGCCCAAAATTTAGAGCTCCAATAGGCTCTTTCTAGGGATGTATGCTCCATGTGAGCATAGAGAGAATCTAACTATCTTTGGTAGAATTAGACCAAGTATGAAGTCCATTAGGCTATAGAGTTACTACATATTTCAATAATCAAATCAAATCTCCTTCGGTGGCCCCGGGCCACCAAAACATAGAGTCAAAATTTTCCCCTATCAAACACTTGATTCTAATCATGTAACAACTCCCTCTTTGCTGCATTGGGTACATCTTCCTTATGGAAAATTCTCATTGTTTCATCGATGTGGTCCTTGGTATTTGACCTTTATTTTTTCTTTGAGGAATCATTAAGTGCATCATGATTTTTGTTGAATGAAGGATCTCTATGCATTAGACAAGTTGTATCAAAACAAAATTTCCTTACTTGGACAACTTCTTGCTCATAATTTGCTTTGTCTTTATACTCCATATGGTGTTCCTCATCATAAAATGGTTTTGAAGATAAGTCATATTTAGGAGACATTACTCTAGTTTTATCAAAAATCTAATTAGATAGGATATTTGGAAAAAATTCAAAGTATTTCTTAACACATTCTCCTCATTATGCCTAGTTGATACCATCTTATCTTCACATGTTTGATACAACTTCTATTCATAGGATGAACTAAAAGATATCTCACCTCTTGAATACACTTCCCCACAAATATTTTGAGTTTCATTATCCTCAAAATCATCATTAGGCCTATTATCTTCATCATGTTGTTGATGGATTTGATTGCATAAAAGATCTTCCTCAAACAATAGATTCATCAACATAGAGAACTTGGACACATCTTCCTTTGTATCCTCTTCAAACAATGGGATCAAGGTCATAAATAATTCAGGTATACATCCATGAGATCTTTCATTTGGATCATCAAGTGTTTCATCAACAAGACTAATATCTTTATTAACATTATTTCCTGAAAGTTCCTCATGTTCATGCAGTTCTATTTCATCTCCACAATTTGATCCCTAGGAATTATCATCTCCTTCATCTAGTACCCCTTGAATATGTGTTGATCTATCAACTTGTTTACCATGATGGATTGAGAAAAAATTTAGGTTGTTCCTCTCAATATGTTTATGATATTCTATGTCTAACAAGGCTGAAATATCTTCCTCACGGAGAGAATCCTCTTCCTAAGTTTTATATTCACCAATGTTTGATGTCATACAAGTATCATCATGGGTGATTTCTTCTCCAAATTGGTCCAAAATTTCTTCTATATTTGGATCTGAAATATCATTTTTATGTTTCACATTGCATTCATTATATTCTTTTACTTTTTGAAAAAGAATCTTCAAATCAGGGTCATCTAAAGAGACCACAAAATCATCAAGCCTTCTAAGAAATTCCCTGCTTGAAACTGCAATATCTGAAGGTATCTTTAGATAGAAACCCATCATCCTTATGAACAAACAAGTTGTGGACTCACCCTCTTGTCTTTCCAAATTGAGAAATTCATCTAGGGGGGATATATAAGATTCTTCCTGCATATAGCTTTCTTCTTGTTCATAACATCTTATATCCATTTCCACACATGTCTCATCTTGGATGAAATCTTCTTCCATCTAATTCAGACTTTCTTCTTCATTAGAATCTAGGGGCTCATCTCTTGTATGTTTCATGTTGTATTCATTATCTTTTGCCTTTATTTTATCATATATATACTTTAGAAAACTACATGCCTGAGAATCATGAGCAATCCCTAATTCATGTATTTTATTGCATATTTCATGAGATGAAGATTTGACCTTTGAAGGTATCTCCTGATAAACATCACACATCCTCATGAACAAATGTATCATAGATTCACCTTCATACCTTTCCAAATTGAAAAAGGCATTAAGTGGAGACATGCTAAGATACTCCTCCATGCTACAACTTTGGTCTTCACAATGTTCATAACACATTCTATCTTCATCTCTTGCATCATGGAATGCATATAGAAACCATTGTTCAAATTCTTTCCAAGATGAAATACTTTGTGTAGGTAATGATTCATATGCATCTCTTGCATTATCTTTTAATGTTGTGACAAATAGTTTCATTGCCTGATCTTCTACACAAATCTCATAGTTCTCTATAAATTCATAAAATGCATCGAAATGTTCAAGTGTTGATTCATCCCATTCTCCATGAAACTTTGGTACAAGCTGTGTAAACTTAGGGAGCAACTTAAAAGGAATACAATGGAATCCCCTCTGATATAATGGCTTGATACCATCTAGAATAAATGGTTTTCTTTGAAATGTTTGTTTATTCTGATACATTCTAAATATCTAAATCAGTAATAACTTATTTCTTTATACATTAGGTTCTTGTTAATAGAGTCGCCACCTCTTTCAAAGAGGGAAACATTACTTATCTCCTTCTAGGTCTTCTTCCTTAGTAGAGCCACTAATTGAAATGTTTTATTGAATAGAGTCACCACCTTATTTGAGGAATGTATTACTTTTGGGTTCTTTCTTCCAGTAGAGTGTGCTTCCAAATGAACTAATATAACTACTTTCTAAGTCTAATCTATGAAATCTAAAATTCTAAGTAACTTCACAATATATATTGTGAGAAACTCTCCCCAGTAGAGTCACCAATTTATTGGTGCCCAAAAATGATGGATCACTTTTTGGCCAAATGATAGGTACACAATGATATCTCTACAATTCTGGCTTAATCAAGCCAAGGTTGGTAGGCTTGAATTCTCTATGTCACACAACTGCATACATAAATAAACAAAGTTCCTCCCAAGGTTGTGAATGATCCTTGGAGGAAAGAAACAAATCCTCTAATAATCTCTACTCTATAAATCTTGACTAAAGTGAATTAAACTAAGGATTCAAAAGTAATGTTTTTGAAATAATGATTATATAATATACAAACCACAAAGTATGAACCAAATGACAATTTCCAAATAATAGTTAGATCAGTGGCTTCTAAATACTAGGGCTATAGAGTCATAAAACTTTCAATCCTACATATGATCAGAGATGGTTTTAAAAACTTTCTTTAATAAGATAAGACCATCACTTCATAGGATTCCACTTGACTTATAATTCAAATCAATCTATATAGCTAATTTTATTGAATTTAACTCAAATTAAGAGACAGATAAAAATAAGAGAAGATACATCGATCTTTCAATTGATTTTTAAACTATATAAATTAATTTTGAGTTATGATACTCAGGAAATTTAACACAATGAAACACTATATAAAATAGAATATCCGAAAGGCTAATTGAAAACATATAACTTATAACCACAAATAAAAAAGAAGAGCACTTATCTTTATTAATGTAGAAAAAATAGTACATTAGAGTTCATGTTGCAATTGTGATCAAATTCTATTCTATGAAATCTTAATTGTATTGTCTTCTCTCTTTACATTTTACATTTTATATATATATATGTGTGTGTGTGTGTGTGTGTGTGTGTGTGTTATATATATATATATATATATATGTATATATATATATACATATATATATATGTATATATATATATATAGATATATATGTATATATATAGATATATGTCTATATATATAGATATATATATGTGTATATATATATATATATACATATGTATATATATCTATATGTATATATGTATATATATATATGTGTATATATATATATGTATACATATACATATATACATATATATATATATACATATACATATACATATACATACATATATATATATATATATATATATATATATATATATATATATATATATATATACATACATACATACATACATATATATATGTGTGTGTGTGTGTGTGTGTGTGTGTGTGAGTGGCTTTCACACCTCTTTTAGGGTGAAAAGACACAACCTTATAAATTATTTTGAAAAAATAATAAACTAACTAAAAAATAACTACCTTACTTTTGGATTTGAGTCTGGTCGAAAAACCAAATCACCTTGCGGAAAGCTAATATTTTTTTTGGAAATAGAAAATTGATTTCCCGAACTGGGTCTTTTTTAGATTTTTAAAATTTGACCATATTTAGCCTTTGTCAACGTCATCTTTGTAGAAGGTCAAAATTATAGCATTTTCTAAATGCTTTGATCATATAATTTTGATTGTTCTTGTCACAGAGATTCCTTCCTTAATCTCTCAACTTTTTAATTGAAAATTAATATTATTTTTTCATCCTATTTCATGTACTCCATCAATAATTATTTTTCATGGAGTTTAAGAGGCCAATTTGTAGGGTTTTATCACTATATAGGACTTCAAATTTTGCACAAAATTTAGAGCTCCAACACATAATACATCTCATTTGGTCTAAAATCAATCATAAATTACTCATAAGTAGCTTAATTTGCATTCTTGAGCCTTTAGGCTCCTTAAGGCCTTAGGGGTAGAAAGGGTGTTCCATACCTATTTCTATGAAAATATAGGGTTCTTATGGTCCCTAGCCAATCCTAATATCTCCTAATCATCATTACAAAATTTCTCCAAGTGATTCGAGAGCACACACACATCCCTAAGTTAGGAACAAATCAAACGATGACATGGTGCTCCCGTTTCAGTTCTATTTGAGTGTCTTTGTGATTTTTTTTGTTTAATGCTTAGGAATATGCTATTAGATTAATTTTAACTAATGTTTGAATGTCTATGCCTATTCCAAACAAGTTAACTTTGCACTGATCACATTTTGGCATGCCTGATGGGACCCTACATGCGTCCTAAACTGCATTTTTTTGGTTTTTCCAAGCAAAAAAAATTCAATTTTTTAGAAAACTCATCTTGTTATAGGTGAATACTCATATGATTAAATTCCTTGGAGTAATTTTTCATATGAGCAAGGACCTAGATTCATACTGGGGTCACCCAGTACTCGTATGGCCTCTTTCTAGGCAATTTTGGCTTGTTTTTGTCACACTGGCCCTATTGTCTCATGCCAGAGACCATCCCCACTCATATTGGCCCTACCCAATACTAATATGAGTAAAGGCATCAAAATACCCTACCATGTTTACTCGTATGAGAAACAGGGGGTTTTGTAAGGCTCTAGGCCAAGAAAAAATTGGATTTTTAGATTTCTAGGGGTTCTTGAGGCCCTCTTGACTTCTTTTTTCAAGTTTTTAACACCTTTTTCTATAGGTAAATTTTTAAAGTATAAAAATCACTCAAACCTTAAATCCTTGATACTAATCATTTGGTGTGTTTAGGAATCAAATAAACTTATTCTTGGGCTTAAAATGAACTCTAAATCACTCTCTCATGTCTAAGAAACTAACAAACTTACAAGTTGTTCCTAATCATTTACTAAATACTCCTAACCAATTCAAATTGTTCCTATTTTGTCCTAAAGCAATCAAACGCACCTATAATAACTTTCATTTGGCTAATAAAACCTCATTCATGCAAATCTAGGGTTTTTTTAAAGTCATTTATGCAAGTTAGGAACACTTCAAACTTTGGGAGCTTAAAAAGAACCACAAATTTTCTTTGTCATCCATATTTGGTTCCTAATAAATTAAAGATAATTCTTAAGCATTCTCAAAATAAATCTTAAAAACTTGTTCTTAATCAAAGTGAACTTCATTTGCATCTTCTTAATTGTTTTCAATGATTCATGCAAACTAGGAGGAAAATTTTGCCTATCTTTCCTATTCAGTCCCTAAGGAGTCCTAATGGTTACTAAACTTTCCTAAATTGTTTATAAAGATTTTTTATTGGTTCAAACAAATGTTTTATTGCAAAATCTTTAATATTTCTTAAAAATTTCATGCACAAAATAAATTTAGGAACTTCTCTTTTCAGTTTAAAAACTACAATCTAGAAATTATTGAATGAAAGCTTGCACTAAAGGAATGAACCAAGGTCCAAAAAGAGTCATTTTTCTTTGAGTCCAAATCAAACACACTCTTGAGTGACTTAAAATGGTGAAATAAAAGCATCTCTATTCCCATCTTTTTCAAAAGTGCAATTTCAAAATTCCTAAAACATGCAAATTCAATCTTGAATGCCCAAAACAAATAAATTGGAATCACTCAAAGTTCTTTGTTTGAAGGGGAAAGAACAAATCAAAACTTGATCAAATGTGTTTTCAAATCACTTAAAATCAATTTGGGAAAGAATAAATTTCTTGATGTATCTTGCAAAGTTTCCCATTTCTAAAAAATCCTCTTAATTAAGTGACAAAAATGAAATTAAACATGGACTAGTTCATTCACTTTACTTATAGAGAGGCCTGTCCAAAGAGAAAATCACTTCCTCTCTAGAGAATGACCTCAAACCGGTACCTTCCCTGGCCGATATAGAAACAAAGGTTGAGAAAACTCTCACTCCATCTCCTCAATCTCGGGCAATGTGTATTGATGGTAGCCTAAGGTAGGTGAATATCCCTATGATTTTGGTATGGTCAAATAGGCTCTTAAGTAAGTCATGTGCTTACAAACCAATTGGGAGGACTCCATGGAACAACTAAAAACCTGTTAAAATAGAAGTTACCTGATCTACTCCCAAAATTATCACAATCCTTGTGCAAGGACCGATCCCTGTGGTTTCCTGGATCACCTTAAGACACTCACCATATGTATCCCCTTTTAGGGGGTATCCAATTATAGGCAAGGATTTTTATACTCACCTCCCCTTAGGTAGATCTGCTTGAAGTTATTTTCATAGTCAAAAGCTCAGTGAAAATAGTTGTTGGAATATACACCTTTCAAAAGCTTTCTTTCAAATTTAGTGGCTAAGTCATTGCTTGTATCCCACAAGGTTTCCTTGTCCCTTGTTGGGATTTTTTTTAGAGTGTATTTTGTTAAGATTATCCTTTTCCTTTGGATACATCAAACTGATCCAAAATTGAGCACCATATTTCAAATAAAACCTTGCAGAAAAGACCCGTTTAGAAATCAGACACCTGAAGCCTTGTTTCATAACAATTACCATAATCTCTCCAAGCTATGTCAGATTGGACCCAAAAAGAGAAAGATAGACTTCCCAAATCCCCATTTTACCAAGAGAAGAAACTGAAAGAAATAAATTTGAAAGATCACCTAAATTCCCTTAAAGTGATCCAAGTAGAAGAAAAGAATCAAGAGAGATTGGAAAACATTGAGTATAAGACAAGAGTTAAACAATTTGCATCTTGGTTCAAAATTAACCATCTCTATGTCAATCTAGAGAGAGAAGACTAGCTAGGTCCATCACATATCCATTCTTCCTTTGGAATCCCAAATCCTATCTCGACATTCCTTCATTCTAGCTCATCCTACTTTCATCCTTTCATCACCACCAAATCCTTAGTTACATCCTAAATCATTCTTAGCTACATCATTTCATTTGTTATCATCTTCCTAGTTGCATCATAGGTCATCCATTTTAGTTGCATCTAGGTAATCCTCTTATAAATAGCATGATTCCACCATTCTTCATCATCCTTCCATGAGTAATCCACAATCAGAATCCCAAATCCTTGGCCCTTCATTCTTGATCCAAATATTTAAAACCACCAACTTAGTCCAAAACCCATCATCCAAATCTTAATCCAAATCTAGTAATACGAATCCATTCACTTTGTGTCCTATCCTTTGAGTTACTTCTAATCCTCATCCCAAATCATAAATCTCCCCCTTTCATAGAGCATTGTCTAAAGGAAATCTCACTTGTCCTTTTAAGTCTCATCATCTCGAGCAAGAGATTGGCTTGCATTGATAAGAATCCAGTTGACCAAAGATCACTAGTTTATCCTAGGTTGACCAATCCTACCATTGATCCTACATCATGAAGAAACAACTCATTTGTTGACACTTAGTCATCTTCACCATCATCCCACCAATCCTCCGTCATTACCAAGCATTTCACCAATCTTTCACAATCTTTTGTCAATCTTCCACTATCCTTGATCCAAATTAGAGCATCTCACCAATCCTCTAGAATTTCTCCATCCTTAGAGTTAATCCAAAATCCTCGCATCGCATTCTAGAAATCCATCATCCTCATAATTTCTTAGGAACATCTTGCATACATCCTTCCTTTTCATTTTCATCTTCTAGATCGATCTTTGATCCATGCCTATCAAGACAAGATCCAGGAAATGAAGGAGTATGGATCCTTATCAAACCACCATCTCATCCAATCCCAACAGTTCTACTAGTGAGATGGTATCTTACAATCCCCAGATCCAACAAACTAGTAATATATGGGATGATCCCAATATCCCTCTCACTTCTTTTGCAATGGAAATATTCATGAATCATCTGGGCCGGGCACAAATAGTTAGCGCACTCATTTCTTAGAACTAGAAAAACATGTTTTTTAGCTTCACACAGGAGGGTATTCCTATTCCACCATATCTTTGACCTTGCATTCCTATAAACACCATCCAAATCCCGGTAGAGGCATACATTCCCATTATCCAAAAAATGCATGATCCTACCTTGCAAATGTCTCAAGAAACCTCCACCATTCCCCACATCTTGCAAAGTAATTTTATGATCCCTACAACAAAAGAAACACAATACACTTCATTTCCTATCATGGGCACACCATGATCTGATTTATGAAAACTAGATTACAATACCTGGTGTGATACCTGCAGTATTGTAGAATTCAACACGAAAAATGAGAACTACAAGATTGCAAACCAAAAAATGATTTATTCTATTCAAATATTTGAGTTATACAAGTCTGATGGATCCCAAGGGTCATCAAAATCCCTTGGAAATGAAATGAAGAGATATCATAATATTTATTACAAATAAACTATTTAAACTATAAAAAATTATCAAAAAACTATATATAAACATTAGGTCCACTTGGAGAAGGCATAACTTTCTAGTCCTAGCTCCGAATTGAAAACCATCTGATGTGTTGGAAAGGTATTCAAATTATCTAGAACCAAATTTTGGAAGTAGGAATGTTACTACTTTCATGCATCATCCAAGCCAAGAAATGCACCGAAGACCCTCAAAAATGCAGTTTACTAAAATGATAGTAAAATTTGAAAAATTAGATTTTAATTTATTTTTCCAAATTTAATCCTAAGCACACCATCATCCTCCATAGCAGCTCAAGCCATCATTCATACCAAAATATTTTCACAAAACCAGCTGCCACCTCTCACACAAGCCTTTACACAAGCAATTCCTCCGCCTTCCATGGGCCAAACAACATCACTCTTTCTAGGGGCAACACAATCGCTTCCCTCTTTTTTAGAGCAAGCCTCTACCTCAATACCATTGTTCCCAAGGGTAAAAAAATCATCCTTCCCATTCACTCCACAAGCTTCTACACGCATGCCATCATTTCTAGGGGAAACACAATCATTTTCCTCCTCCCAGCAAGCTTCCACATCAACACCACCCTTCTCATGGGGAACACAAGCATCTTCGTCCACACCCCAACAAACATTTACCCAAGTACAAGCCCAAAAAACTACATTTACAATAGGTATGGCTTCCTTGGGATTTCCAAATCCACCATTCGCATCCCAAACTCCCATCACATCTACCTTTCCAGCATCCTCTACATCGCAATTACCACCATGCATTGGTTCTCATTAGGGCCTTACTCATGAAGAGATGCAAGCTTTTAGGATACTAACTGACTCTCCCACATCCATACCTGCAAACCAACAAGCCACATTGACTCAAGCAGCACAACAACAATAATCACAACCTGTGCTAGCTTCATCCTTTCCTTCATATGCCAACTTTCTATCCACACCACCTACCACTTCACATATAGTTCTACCTCCCCAACAAAAAAGTTATTCCCATCTCTAAAGCTAGTTGGCACAACCACTCCCTTCTTCAAGCTTCCCAACATTCATTCCACCCTTAAGCAATATAGGAATGCATCCATCCTAAATCAACCAAGTGCACTAATGCCAAGCCTAGCAACAAGCCACACCATTCCACCAACCTCCTCTACAACAATAGTACTTCCCAGCATAGAAAAAACAACATTCCATCATCCCACAACAACAAGAATCATCCTACCCATAGCAGAAAAAACATCCCATCATCCCCCAGCATCAGCAAGCAGTTCCATATCCTCCACAATAATACACCTCCATGCCTCAAGAATGGTATCCTACCCAGCAATCCTCACCCCAACATTCATTTCAGTCTACCTATCTTGATGGGTAGTCTCCATCTCCCACTCCATAATATCCACCTCAAAATCACCCTTATTCACCATCACCATTAGACCCTTTTCAAATGGGAGTACCCACTCTAATGCCATTCAACACCAAGTGGGAAGAAATGAAAAAATTCTCTTAAAGAGCTCAAAGATGGCACAAAGAACAAGACCTTCAAGTTTGAAGAGGTGTGTCTCTAACTGTTTGATCGATTAATCACAACAGTTCCTTTCCCTAAGCATTTTGAGACACCCAAATTTGATAAATATCGATGGAAATGAGACCTTGTAAACCACATCAAAGAGTTCTATATGGCATGCCAAGAACTAGCTTACAATGATAATTACCATTTGTGCCTATTTCCCAAAAGCTTGGGAGGAACTACTATTGAGTGGTTTTACAAGATACCTTGTGGGACCATCACAACTTTTGTCGAGCTCTCTGAGAAGTTTGTGGCCCAATATGCCCATAATGTTGAGAATGAGTTATCTTTACTAGACCTGTGTAACTCAAAATAGAAAGGAGGAGAAAGCCTAGCTGACTATTTGCAATGATGGAAAAACCTCACAACAAGTTTATCATACCAACCACCTAAAAAGAATCTAACCAAAATCTTCATTGATACACTGCATCCCAAACTATCCCACTTCATGAGGATGAACTACATCTAAACCTATGAAGATATCAAAAGAAAAGGGATAGATATTGAAAGAGGCCTCCTAGATGAAGGCACAATATAGAATTACAAGAATGATTCCCACAATAAACCCAACAATGACAAAACCTATTACTAGAATCATAAAAAAATGTTGTTACTGATGGATCCACTAACACCAAGCATATCCATATCATTGTGGTTGGTCCTACATCAACTCTTGCATACCAACATCAACAAGTGCCCATCTATCAATAATCTCTACAGTAATACCATCAAAAACCACCTCAAATCCCTCAACAACTCATTCAGAACTATCAATAGCAAGTGCATCAAGCCCATCAAGGAAATCCAACCAATTAGGCTAATGTCATCTCCACTACTCCTAATCAGAAAAGGCCTTGAGCCCAGACTTACTAGAAGAGAACCTTCACACAACTTGGTGAACCTCTAGATGTTATCTTTCACCAAATGGCCGAGGCCAACCTAATCACATACCTACCAATCCAACAATTTGATGATGCAACTCCCAAGCCTAACCGGTACAATGATCATGAGTACTATGATTATCATCATGTTAAAGGACACACTACCTTAAGGTGCATAAAGCTAAAACACTACATCCAAGATCTCTTTGACCTAAAGGAGATCCAAGTTGACACACCATGCCAAGCTTCACCTAATGCCAATTTGAAGATATATTAGAATGTGTTCCCACAACAAAGTGCTAGGAAAAACCAAGCCAATACTAATCCCCCACCCTAGAACCAAGGCAAAGGAAAGCAAGGAGACCATACTGACCACAAAGACTATACTGCTGCCCATATCAACTACGATAGATTTATTGGATGTATAGCCCAAGTTGAACCCATAGTCAATGTCATCCACATCAAAGGAGTAGATAGTCAGTGTGTTGTTATCACTTGCAAAGGCTGGATAACTATCATCGGTGCATGTCCAAGGCTAGCACATAATGTGAAATATAACCTTATAAAACATCTTGGGAATACACCTTCCTAAATCTCCATCCTCAACCTTCTCCACACTTCACCCCTCCATCAATAAATCCTCAACAAAGCCCTCCAAGAAGGACATGTCCCTATAGACATTAACACCATCTAGTTTGAAAACCTTGTGGGGCATCTATTTGTATCATGTGCCCTATCCTTCAAGCCATCTAATTTACCTGTAATTGCACCTGACCACAATCTCCCTATCTACATTGCCATTATGGTTAGAGATTTTTCCATCAAAATGGTCATGATAGATAATGGCTTAGCCCTAAACCTGTGGACTTTGAAATTCATTCAGTAGATAGGGTTCATATAAGTTGACATATTACATGAATTCATCACCATCAAGGCATATGAAAACTTGTAGCATACCTCTAAAGGTACCATTCTTTTGCCTATCAAGCTAGGCCTAGCGACTCAAGACACCATCTACCATGTTATTGATCTTGACCTATGATTCAACATCCTCCTCGGCCGACCATGGATCCATTCCATCAAGGTTTTACCATCCACTTACCATCAATGTGTCAAATTTCTACATCAAGGCACTAAGGTCACCATCCATGCAAATCCCCAAACCATCACATACTGCTATGCAATGGAAGCATCATTCCCTCATGCCACCCATTATCTTGGAATCAACATTGGAACTTCAGTCACCAGCTCTTCCCAATCCCATAGCGATCTAGAGACTATCCTCACCTCCACTCTCTCTTCCATCAAGATCAATAACCAGGGCTTTGGTGACTACACCCTGAATGATGCATTTGTAGTTGGGGCCCTAACTCTTGATCCACATACACAAGGGTGACCAAGTCACCAAAGAAATCTCAATGAAGCCAAGCATGAGTTAAAGAAGATGGGACCATTGAATTTTGTCTCCCATAGAAACATAGACAGTCAAGAGATGGATCTTGACATTGACAAGTGGCTGTACAGAGATCCCCCACCACCTGACACTAAACTCCTAGGCTACTTCAAAAATAAATATCCACAATCACACAAGTATGCTACAGAGAAATGGAAATACCAAGGTGGTGGTCTAGGACCATAAGAAGGCAGAACCAAAGACCCCATCATAGCATCAAATAATCCACAACATCAAGATCTTGGCTTTAATACCCCTCACCTAGGTATACAAGATCCAAATACCACAACTGGGGGCACCAATATGACCAATGTTCCCTTCTTGAATAGTCAAGTTGACCTCATAGAAATTGAAGACATCACTAAAGAGGAAGTAAATAAATCCTATGATGATACCCTCTTGGATTATTTTTTCCTCCACCAACTCACCATTAACATCATAGAACTTCCCCTCAGGCATCTCAAACTCATAGAATGGGATCAACCAAGCATCACACACATCGATGAGTTCCAAAGCATACAAAAACTCCTAAGGTTCATGGGAGCATCAGGCCAATAGGTAGATCAAGATCCATAAGAAACTCATGTTTGCAAGCTCAACCCCAAAGGGTATTTTGGGAAGGAGGCAAGCTCGAGCCGCGAAATTGAAATAAAAAAAGAAAAGAATGAGTCCTTATTTGAAAACCCCTTTAAAGCACATTCTAATTCCAAAAAAGATAAAATAAAGGGCATATCCTCTAGTGAAAACCTCTCTAAGGTGCTAGAAGATGGAGACTTGCCTCTTCCTTCCATCTAGGTTATAGAGTAGAGCAGTCACCTATCATCATTGAAGAAACCAAGCCAGTCAACTTGGGCACCAAAGAATGTCCAAGAATCACCTACATTACAACATCTCTAACAGAGGGTGAAGAAACAACCTTCATTGTACTTCTTAGAGAATTAGTTATAAATTTTTCATGGTCATATGCACACATGCTTAGGCTTGATCCCAAGCTAGTTGTGCACAATCTTGCTATGGACCCAACTGCCAAGCCAGTCAAGTAGAAGCTAAGGAAAATGCATCCAAAAGTGGCCTTGTTAGTAAAAGAAGAGCTTGAGAAACTCCTCCAAGAAAAGATCATCAGAGCCATTGACTACTTTGAATGGATCTCCAACATGGTGTTTGTCACTAAATCTTTAGGCTAGATCAGGATCTATACTGACTTCAAAGATCTCAATAAAGTGTGTCTAAAAGAAGATTTCCCACTTCCCAACATAGACATGATCATAGATCTCACAGAAAACCATGAGATTATGTCACTCATGGATGGCTTCTTAGGATACAACCAAATCTGAATAGCAGAAGAAGATCAACACAAAATAAAATTCATCACACCATGGGGAACCTTCTGCTACAACATGATGCTATTTGGGCTCAAGAATGCTAGAGATACTTATTAGAGAGCAATGACAACCATATTCCATGATATGATACATAAGATCTTGGAAGACTATGTGGATGATATTCTTACAAAATCTCAAACATGCTACGAACACCTTGACATCCTTGAGAGCATGTTTGATCATCTCCATCACTATGGCTTGAAGTTGAATCTGAAGAAGTGTGTCTTTGGTGTAACATCTGGAAAGCTGCTAAGATTTATAGTATCATGGCGCGGCATAGAAATTGATCCCAAGAAGGTCAAAACAATAACAAAAATTCCTCCACCCTGAACACTCAAACAACTTAGAATCTTGCAAGGAAAGCTCCAATCAGTATGACACTTCATATCATAGCTAGTAGACAAGTGCCAACCATTCACACATCTATTCTATAAGGACACAAGCTTCAAATGGGATCCTATCTATCATAAAATCTTTGAAAGGATAAAAGAGTATCTAGATAACTCTCCCATCTTTATACCACTATTTTTAGGATGCCCTCTCATATTCCACATCTCGAAAACCACTATGGCACTGGGGGAAATCTTAGCATAGTATGATGATGACAATAGATTCCCATTTACTAACAACATTGTAGAATATGAGGCACTCATCTTAGGTCTCAAAATAGCCATCCAGTGGAATATAGCTAAATTGAAAGTGTTTGGAGACTCGCAGCTAATTATTAAGCAAGTCCTAGATGAATATCAGACAAAGGATGACAATCTACTACCCTACAAAGAACTGGTGGATAGACTAAAAGAGTATTTCCTAAATCTACAATTCATGTAGATACCCAAGCTTCAAAACAAAGTGGTCGACACAATGGAAACCTTCGGATCCTTATTAGAGATCCCTCACAACTCAAAGCAATATGAATTCTTAGTCAAGAAGCTACACACACCTGCTTATGAGAACGTCGATGCAAAAATGGTGTGTGTCTTGGTTGGTCCTCAGTCCCCATGGTACCATGACATCCATGCATATCTAAAAATGGTATCATATATCCCCATCTCACCAATAACCAATGCCAAAACCTAATTCAAAGAGCTTCCCACTACACTCTTGTAGTCAACACCCTTTATCGTTGAGGATATCATAACATCCTCTCTAGGTGTTTAGATTTGAACAAGGCTACCCTGGCTTTACAAGAGGTCCACATTAGAATTTTTGGTGCACATACAAGTGTCATGGTTCTAGAAAAGTAGTTTCTTTGAGTTGGGTATTATTAGCCAACCATGGAACATGATGCTTGTGAGTTTGTCAGGAAATGTGTACCATGTCAGTAGCATGTGAATCTAATTCATGCACTAGCACAAGACTTGTAGCCCATTGTGCCACCTTGGCCATTTTCATGTTGGGGGTTTGACCTCAATGGGTTAATCACTCCCCTTTCCTCAAATGGACATAAATACATTATAATTACCACTAAGTACTTCACAAAATGGATTGAAGCAATTCTGCTCACCCTAACTGCTGGCATCTAAATATCCAAGTTCATCTTATACCACATCAGTTGCCACTTTGGCATACAATCTACCATCTTCATAGACCAAAGCACACCTTTTGAAAACTAGCATGTGGATGATCTATGTGCCAAACTCCACATCCATCAGCATTTCTCTAGTCCATACTTCCCCCAAGGAAATGGCCAAGCTAAGACAACCAATAAAATAATCCTCAAAATCCTCAAGAAGGTTGTTAATAATTCTAGTTGTGATTGGCACCTCCAAATAAATCTCGCACTATGGGCCTATCATACTTCTTATCACACTTTGATAGGCACAACCCCATATTCCCTTGTATATGGTGTTGAATCCTTTGTACCCATCGAGGTTGAGCTCCCATCCTTGCATGTCTCCATGAAAAACTATACTACTGATGAAGATTATCGCATGGCACATCTTACAACATTGGATCTGCTAGATGAAAAAAGACAACAAGCATATGATCACTTGGTTGCATACCAGAATTGACTCAAAAGGAGTTATAACAAGAAATTCCATCCACAAAAATTCCAAGTGGGTGACATGGTCCTAAAGGAAAATTAGAAATTACAAGCGCATCGAGAGAAGAAAGGCAAGTTTGAGCCTACTTGGCTGCGCCCATATGTTGTCACAACATGCTTTTTCTCTAGAGCCTATCAGTTATCAACACTAGAAGGTAAGCCTTTGAATGATCCTATCAACATCATACATCTGAAGAGGTTCTATGCCTAAACCAAATCCTACATATTCAGAAAATCCATAAAAATTGGAAA
Source organism: Chamaecyparis obtusa (assembly GCA_027943335.1). Taxonomy (NCBI): domain Eukaryota; kingdom Viridiplantae; phylum Streptophyta; class Pinopsida; order Cupressales; family Cupressaceae; genus Chamaecyparis; species Chamaecyparis obtusa. The sequence continues at coordinate 580,379 of BSBK01005001.1, forward strand.
ATCTAGAAAAATACAAAAAATTAAAAAAAGAAATAAAAGAAATAAAAATAATCGTCCAATGGTGAAAGCTTGGAAATTCAAGCACCTCGGATAAGTATGTTGGTGAAAACCTAGAAAATAGGTGCCATACATAGTGGACTGAGTCATTATCTATTCAACTCCCATCCTCCACATCCAACCAATCCTTTTTTTACCATCCCCATCCCCACCACCATCCCCCAGCATCCCTCTATTTAATCCTCAAGAAAATCCACAATCCATCATGTACATATCTTGTACCATATCTTGTATAGCTCCATCCTTCCTATATATATTCTATATAGCAAGATCTTCCTATCCCAAATCTTGAGCTTCTGTACATATTCAGTGTCTATATCCTCTCATCCATTGTACACTTTTTCCCATTTGTTGTACATAATCATTATGTCCTATTCTACATATCCTCATCCATCCTGTAGCAGCATTTGATAAAAAATATTGTCCCACTTAGCCTTGTACTTAAGCAACATCAATTTTTGACTCTTCTTGATCATAGCAATTATTCTTTGACTCATCATTTTCCAACAAACAACAACACTCATTCTCCCCATCAGCATGGGTCCACACAAATGTATGCTTTTTTATTGTTCGGCCTAAGCCTAATCATGGGTCCACAAGATGTATCCTTCCCGTCAGACCTAATCTTCCACCAATCACACCAGGTCCATGTCAATGTATCCTTCCACACATTTAGACCAATCTTCCCACCATCAATCAAATCAATCTCTCTCCTTGGCAAAGGATGTCTTTTGGAGTTATCATTTTGGTCTTGTATTTTGTCCTTTGGATCTTGTTAATCTTTTACGGATTCTCATTTTTTCTCTCCTCAAAGTTACCACGATCCTTTATATCATGGTGCATAGTGAATGAGGCCAATTTGGGGCAAGGTCTTTTGATCTCTTTCTTCTGCCTATCAGCATGATGCAGGAGCATCTTGAGTCCTTGGCAATATTTTGTCCCCAAAAAATATGTTTGTGTTTACCTATGTTTCTCGATTCCTTCTTTGACCAAGTTGGTTTAGTGTTGGTCAATTATCTCTCTGGCACTCGATGAATTTCCCTCACACTCAATGATGCTTGTCTGGCGCTTGGTTATCCTTGCTTATTGAGTTGTTTATTTGGATTTTTGTTGAGGCTGACTCTTGCCATTAATTATGGTCATGGATTTAATGTTGGTATTTATCATTGGAAAGTGTGTGGACCTAGATCTAGTCATTCCTTCCATTGATGGTGGATCTGAAGGCTGACTTGTTCGATAGACTCTTGTATATAATTTAGTCTTTGGTTATAGTTTAGGGAGTAATTTCAGTTAGAAGGTAGAATCTAGAAGATTATAGATTATTTATAGATCCTCGCATGTTGGAGGACTTATGTACCTGATTGTAATTGTGTGTGTGAAAATTGTACCTGATCTATAGACACAACACTTTAGTAAAACATTAGAGGTTAGCTATAATCAAAATCATGCAAAATTGCAATCTAATCTAACCAAGTGATTTACTGCCTTCTAATAGGTGCGAGATTGATGTTCTCAGATTTTTATCAAGATCAGTGACCTAGATGACACCTAAATGAAGGATTTGAATGCAAAACTGATATGAAATATGAATGCAATTAATCTATTTTTTTGGTATTTTCTATGCAATAAGATGAAAATTGATCTATGATATGCTGAATGATCTAACAATGATATGAAAATGAATCTAAATGAATGTAAAAAAAAAAATTGATCTCACAATAGCCTTGATTCGCAATAAGCTTTGATTCTCCAAATTCCAATTCTTCAAAATAGTTGTGCAATTTGTAGATGACTTTGGCAAAGTAAGCTTGCAAAATTATGAGATGATTTGAGATGAGCTGAAGCCTTAATTTATAGAAATCCAGGGCTTTAGAGGTGCATGGATAAAAGCCACAAATCACTCAAATAAACTCAATTTGATTTTTGAGTTATTTTTAAATAAAGATAATTTAATTCACAAAAACATGCAAATCATGCAAAAACAACTTTTTAACTCAAATTAGAAGTTTAGATCAATTTTAAAACTCAAAAATGATGTTGAGTTCCAAAAAGTCAATAACTTGCATTGATTTTTTGATTTGGAGTTTAACTGCTTTTTGATTGTGCACATGGATGATTACGAATTAATAAATAAATAAAGTGATTTATTCTCAACTTAACTAATTTTGGAAATAAAACAATTGATTTATGGGTTAATCAATCATTTAATCAAACTTTTATTCAAAAATAATATCATCAAATATGACAACTTACTTTAATTAATTAAATAAGAATTTAATCAATTAATGATAGGAATTTTGATTTATTGTCAAATTTAAATAATAATAATTAGGAATAAATATAATTAAATTCAATTAAATAATTAAGTGGTAGAATTAAATCCAATTAATTAAATATGAAAATATTCAATTAATCAAACTTAGGATAAAAGTGATTTATCTCCAAATAATTATAAAATTAAAGATAATTATGATAAATAGGAATATTGTTAGGAATATTCCTTGATGCAAAATTTAAGATAATGAATTAGGATTCGATGATGTTTAGATGTGCCTTAGGTTAGGACTTCGATGTTGATTTCATTCGATTTGTAGATGTAGGAGGTTAATGAACTTATAGCCCATTTTTGGGGTATTACAGTAATATCTAGCCTAAACTAGGAAGGCCTTACAGCCCGACATGTATGAATCAATTGAAGCTAATATATGAAAGTTTCTACATACTGTCTCTCATGTGTGTGTGTGTTTCTTCCACGTGTGATCTCTACAAGGTGGATCTAGTTAGGGTGTGCCTTTGGCCCCACCCCCATCTATCCCTTGTGTTAATGGTATTAGAGTGAGGTGAGATCTGGATCTAGGTTTGCAAATCTAGGTTTAAGGGTTCCTTCTTGTCAAACCCTAGTTGATTTTTTGCAGGGTAGTAGATTGTGATTTGGCCTACAATTGTAAAGGGTTTCAAGATGGTTTGTGGGAGGCAAGATGTAGATCTAGGACTAGCAGACATGTTGAGACAACTTGTTGCTAGATTAGGAGCTATTGAAATAGCCCAGAAAAGAGGAAGACATCTTGAAGATGTTAGTGATGATGAAATTGAGGAAGAACAATGTGATATAGAACCTACACCTATGATGGATCAATGTGAGGAAATATTGTTGAAGGCTTTGAAAAATATGAAGTCTACACCACACTTTAATCCTCCTGAGTATAGTGGAAAATTGGACTCTGATGAATTGGTGGACTAGATCACCAAGATGGAAAAGTACTTTGAATATGAAAATCTACATGAGGAAAAGAAGGTGAAAATTGCAAGCACAAAGTTGAAAAGTCATGCATCCTTGTGGTGGGAACATCTACAGTTGGGCAGAAAGAGGAAAGGCAAAGATAAAATTAAGGTATGGAATAAAATGGTGAATAAATTGAAAGGAAATTTCTTACCTTGTGATTATTAGATTAACCTATTTAGGTGAATGCAAAGTTTGAGGTAGAAAGATAGCTTGGTAAAAAAATATACTGAGGAATTCTATAGATTAGATATTAGATCTGGACATGATGAAGATGATGTGGAAAGAATTTCCAAATACCTGAATGGATTGAGAGTTTCCATCCAAGAAGAAATCAGTTTGGTCAAATTGGAGAACATTGAAGAGGCTTATCAGTTTGCATTGAAAGCTGAGGAGAAATTGAACAAGAGACATGAATAAAGACAAAGAGGTAGAGGTGCTAGATTTCCTAGAGGAAGAGGTATATCTCATGGTGAAAATAGTAGATCTGAACCTGAAAAGACAAATTTGGATAAAGGCAAGACCAAGTGGAAAGGTGAAAGTTCATCTAGAGGTAGAGGAAGTAACTATCGAGGTGGTTATAATAGAGGTGGATTCCAAGGAACTTGTTACAATTGTGGAGAAGAAGGACATAGATCATTTGAGTGTACACATGCAAGTAAGAAGGTCAGTAGTAGTAGAAATGATTTGGTCCAAGAAGAGTCATTAAATGAACCCTCAAGAAGGAAAAGAACTTAATGGTAAGAAGAGCACTTTGGAGTGAAAGTAATAAGGAAGATCCAGTAAGGAAAAGTTTGTTCAAAACCAGGTGTAGAGTTTCTGATGAAGTTTGGAAGATAATCATTGATAGTGGTAGTTCAGAGAATCTAGCATCTTAGGAAATGGTCACAAAGTTGTTGTTGAAAAGGTTGGAACATCTAAATCCCTATCATATATCATGGATCAAAGATGAGCATACACTCTTGGTAAGTGAACAATGTTACGTGAACTTGAAAATTGGAAATTACTATGATAAGGTGTTATGTGATATCATGCCTATGGATTATTGTCATATTTTTTGGGGTAGACCTTGGAAATATGATAGACATGCTATATATGATGGGAGGTTGCATAAGTATACTATTTGGGCTGATGGAAGAAGAAAAATCTTGTTACCTTTGATTGAAGAACCTATTAGTAATGTTTGTACATTTGTGAAAGTTTGTTAAGAATTTAAAGAAGAATTGTTTATGTTTTGTTTTGATTCTTGACAAACTAAGTAAGAAAAGTAAGGATAGCATACCTGAAGAGATTGATAATTTACTCACTGAGTAAGGTGAAATCATTTTTGATAATGTACTTGATGGTTTTCAACCAAAGAGAATCATTGATCATTGCATGGATCTAATCCCTAGAGCTAGTTTACCGAATCAGGCACCACATCGGTTGACACCTACCAAGAATTAGGAATTGAAGCAACAGATTCAAGAATTGTTGCAGAAAGCTTTGATTAGATAAAGTTTGAGTCCTTGTGTAGTATGTGGTGTATTGGCTCCTAATAAGAATGGAGAATGGTGAATGTGTATGGATTCCAGAGAAACCAACAAGATAGCAGTGAAATATAGGTTTCCTATACTGACAATGGATGATATAATGGACAGTTTGACTGGAGAAAATTATTTTAGCAAAATTGATTTGAAAAGTGGGTATCATCATATTATAATCAAAGAAGGTGATGAGTGGAAGACTTATTTTAAGACAAAAGAAGGTTTGTATGAGTGGTTGGTTAAGCCTTTTGGTTTAACTAATGCACTGAGTACTTTAATGAGGTTGATGAATGAAGTTTTGAAAAAATTCTTAGGTAAATTTTTTATTGTATACCTAGATGATATTTTGATATTCAATAAGACTAGAGGAACATTTGTTGCATGTTAAACAAGTATTGTAGAGGTTGAAAGAAGAAAAGTTGTTGATTAACCTAAAAAAGTGTTCGTTCATGAAAGAGGAGATTGTGTATTTGGAATTTGTGATTTCAACTGATGGATTGAAAAATGGATCCTGAAAAGGTTGAAACTATTTTGAATTGGCCTATAGCTGAGAATGCTAGTGAGGTAAGATCATTTCATGGTTTGGCAAGTTTTTACTGAAAATTCATTAGGAATTTTAGTTCAATTTGTAATTCTATGACTAAGACTATGAGAAGAGATAAAAGAGAATTCAAGTGGACACATGGAATTGATAAAATTTTTGAGACTCTGAAGTAGAAGGTTGTTGAATTACCTTTTTTGGCTTTGTTTGATTTCAATAAGGTATTTGAAGTGGAATGTGATGCAAGTGCAAGTGCAATAGGAGCTACGTTGAGTCAAGAAGGTAAACCTATTTCTTTCTTTAGTAAAAATTTGAATGATGTAAAAAGGAAATACTCTGTGTATGATCAAGAATTCTATGCTATTTTTCAAGCACTGAAGAAATGGAGACATTATTTGATACCAAGTGAATTTGTGTTGTATATCGATCATAAAGCTTTACAGTATTTGGGTAGTCAACATAAGTTGAATCAGAGACATATGAAATGGGTTGAGTATTTGCAGAGTTATACATTTGTGATAAAGCATAAGAGTGGAGTCACTAACTGAGTTGCTGATGCATTGAGTAGAAGAAGATCTTTGATGTGATGACACGAGAGATTCTTATGAAATTGATCCTTATTTTTCTAAGCCATGGAGAAAGTGCATAACACCTATTCAAGATCAACCGATACTGAATGGGAAGAATATTTTATTAAAGAAGGTATGTTTTTTAAAGGTATTTAGGTGTGTATACTGAGAGGACCAATGAGAACTAATCTGATAAAGGAGAAACATAGTAGTGCTTTGGATGGACATTTTGGTGTTGATAAGACTTTGAATTTTCTTAAGGAGAAATAATTTTGGCCACAGTTGTATAAAGATGTTCATAAATTTGTGAAAAGTTGTGGAATTTTTCAAGTTGCAAAAGGAGTATGTCAAAATATTGGATTGTATACACTGATTTCTATTCTTGAGAAACCTTGGATTGATATCAGTATGGATTTTTTTCTTGGCTTACTGAAGACAGTGAGAGTAAATGATTCTATATGTATAGTTGTGGATAGATTTTCTAAGATGACACATTTTATACCTTGTAAGAAAGACATCAGATGCAGTACATATAGTAGATCTTTTCTTTAAGGAAATTATTAGATTTCATGGATTACCAAGGAGTATCATCTCTAACCAAGATAGTAAATTTGTTGGATACTTTTGGAAGACCTTTTGGAGAAAGTTTGGCACTGAGTTAAAATATAGATCTACATTTCATCCATAGACCGATGGACAGATAGAAGTCGTGAATAGAATTTTGGGTAATCTCTTGAGATTTTTAGTTGGAGACACATTGAATAATTAGGATTCTATGTTAGTAGAAGAAGATTTTGCATACAATAATTCAGTGAATATGAGTACTGGAAAAACACCTTTTGAGATTGTAAATGGCATACAACCAAGAGGTATATTAGATTTGAGAGACATTGTTAATGAAAGAAAGAGAAGTGCTGAAGGAGTAAAGTTTGTTGAGTACATGAAGACATTCCATGAAGATGTAAAACATAAGTTGGAGAAAAGTAATTAGAAATACAAAGATAGAGATGATAGATCAAGAAGAAATAAGACCTTTGTAGTTGGTGATGATGTAATGGTTCATTTGAAGAAAGGAAAATTTCCTGTTGGAACATATGGGAAGCTGAAAATGAAGAAGTTTGGTCCTTGAAAGATTTTGAAAAGATTTGACTGTGGAAATTCATATGACATTGAGTTACCTGATGATGTGGATATATCACCTATTTTCAATAATGCTGATTTATATGGGTATCATGAGTCAGATAAAGAAATGATAGTACCAAATGATTATCCTAAGAAACAAATAGAAGAATTTGATCATATTTTGGAATAAAGAATTGGCATAAGTACAAGAGGAAAATAGTATATGGAAGATTTGGTTAAGTGGAAGAATAAACTAATTGAAGATAGTTCATGGATTTCACAATCTAAGTTGGATTCAGCTCATATCATACTTGCTTCATGTTTCAGAGAATCATTTTCAAATAACCCTAGGTGATTGATGTAGGAGAATCTTAGGTCCTTGGCAATCCCATGTCACCAAAAACATGTTTGTGTTTTCCTATGTTGCTTGGTTCCTTCTTTGACCAAGTTGGTTTGGTGTTGCTCAATTTCCTTTGTTCACCGATGTTGGTCGGTTATCTCTCTGGTGCTTGATGAATTTCCATGGCGCTCAGTGGCACTTGTCTGGTGCTTGGTTATCCTTGCTTACTAAGTTCTTTATTTTGGATTTTTGTTGAGGCTGACTCTTGCCATTAATTATGGTCATGGATTTAATGCTAATATCTATCATTGGGAAGCATGTGGACCTAGATCTAGTCGTTCCTTCTATTGATGGTGGATCTGAAGGCCGACTTGTTCTGTAGACTCTTGTATATAATGTACTCTTTGGTTGTAGTTTGGGGAGTAAGTTCAGTTAGAAGCTAGAAGCTAGAAGATTAGAGATTATCTGTAGATCCTTGCATCTTGGAGGACTTATGTACTTGACTGTAATATCTAGTCTAAACCAAGAAGGCCCTACAGCCCAACATGTATGAATCAATTGAAGCTAATATATGAAATTTTATGCATTATCTCTCTCACTTATGTGTTTGTTTCTTCTGCGTGTGATCTCTACAAGGTAGATCTAGTTAGGGTGTGCCTTTGGCCCCACCCCCATCTATCCCTTATGGTAGAGTTAGTCAGACATAACCCTTGCATGGTTCACATGTGATCTTCTGGGTTATATGGTGCACTTGGGAAATATCTTTTGTTTGTGGTTTCTCCAGCATCATTTCTACCATGCTTCCTCTTCAGTTCATGCCTGATGCTGGAGAAACCCTACATGTCTTTTTCGTGTCAATCCTATGCAATGCTAGCGATAAGGCCTTGTGATCCTAGTATTCTTTATAGGTCTCTAATGTTTCTATATCAAACTAGGTTGTGTTCTCCACATTTACACTTGGAGCTCCCCAAAATCCCATGCATCCTACATCATCTAGTTTAATTTTGCATCTTCATGTAGCTACATCATGCACCCTAAATTCCACTGCATATTTCATTCATGCATCTTTTCTCTTGGAAGTTTGGTTATTTATCCTCCCTTATTATTTCTTTCTTTCCCCTTCCCTTATGTGTTCCTTTTGAGAAAATTCCACAAAGTTTCATCTTTGTGTTATTTTCTCGAGGGGGCAAAATCCTGTATCCTCTATACTAGCCTGGGGCATCTTATTTTCTTGTCTTCGATATCACGCCACTTGCGGCATCACATCAAAGAGGGGAAAAATGTAGACATCTAACAATCCTTTAGAAAATAAAAGTATTTTTATTTCTTGAAAACCCCTTATGACATCATCATTTATTAATTAATTAATTAATTTTTATGTCATTAAATCCTCCTATTTTAATTAAACATTTTTAATTAAAGAATCTCTTCCCAAAGCATTTAAATTAATTTTAAGTTATTTTCCTTTCTTTATTAAATCAATATTTAATAAATGATGTCACATTCCCTAAATAAATTTAATATTTGTTTAAAGCCCTAAAACCCTAGAATCTTCTAGTCTTTCCTAAAATTCCCTAAACCTTTCCTACATTTCTTAGCCTAATCCAAGTATCCTTGACTTTAGGTCAAACCCTTCCATTAATGAGCCTTACACACTCATTAAAGCCTCTTACACACTCTTTAAGGCTTCTTACAGCCTCATAAAGAGACCCATGTCTCTTCTTCCACACTTGTTCCCCTTGCAGACTATCCTAGTGTTTCTCACATATGTGTGAGAAACCCTAACCCAAGGTCAAAGCTTACCATACCCCAAACCTTACCTTAAACTCTACCCCTAACTCTACCCTTGACCCTAACTCCTCTTCCTAACCCAAGCCCTTCCTCAAATCCTATAAATACCCTCACTTCCTAAGAGAAAAGAACCAATTCAAATCTTTTACTTTGAGTAGTGTTATAATGCTAGATTAATCCTAGCTTCTAAACTTTCTTCATTATATGATAGATTAACTCATTTTCCATGCCTTCTAACACATCTCAGATTAAGTTTAATGGATTGAACCTAGTTCTTTCAAGATTTTCTTAATCATTTTTGCATCATACTACATCTCATTTGGTCTAAAATCAATCATAGATTACTCATAAGTAGCTTAATTTGCATTCTTGAGCCTTTAGGCTCCTTAAGGCCTTAGGGGTAGAACAGGTGTTCCATACCTATTTCTATGCCAATATAGGGTTCTTATGGTCACTAACCAATCCTAATATCTCCTAATCATCATTAGGGAATTTCTCTAAGTGATTTGAGAGCACACCCACATCTCTAAGTCAAGAACAAATTAAACAGTGATAGGGTGCTCCCATTTCAGTTCTATCTAAGTGTCTTTGTGAATGTTTTTTGTTTAATACTTAATAATATGATGTTAGATTCATTTTAACTAATGCTTGAATGTATACACCTATTTTGAATAGGTTAAATTTTCACTAATCATAATGAAAATATGGTATTCCTTCTTCTTTAGTGAGAGATAATGGAAAATAGTTTTAAAAAAAGAATGTCACTGAGCTGTGTGAAAAGTTCCACATCATACAATATTTCTATTCTATCTACTACCCACAAGGGAATGGAAAAACTAAAGCAACCAACAAAAACATCTTGAATAACTTGCATAGAACAATCAATGATGCTAGTAGATACTAGCACCTTCAGCTCAATCCTACGTTATGGGCATATCGTACTAGTATCATAACATCAACAACAGATACTCCATTTTCTCTTTTTTATGGATGAAAATTCATTTTTCTCATTGAAGTTAAGTTTTCATCATTAAGAGGTCTTATTTCTGGTGAGGATATAGAACATCTCTCTTATAGGAGCTATAATTTCTATAAGAGCATAAAAAAAAGGCCTTTGATCACCTTTGAGTCTATTAGAAGAGAATTTCTAGAGGGTACAATTGCAAGGTCAAACATAGAGAATTTCAAGTGGGTGATCTCAAGCTAAAATAGAACCCTAAGGTACAAAAAAATAGAGAAAAGAAAGGGAAGTTTGAACCAAACTAGTTAGCTCCCTTTATCATCACATCTATATATGGTTCTAGGGCTTATATATTGGTAACACCTGAAGGATATTGGGTTATGTTGTGGTTCCACAACCATGCTCCCCTTTTTGAGCCACTTGGCCAAGCCCCCCCCCCCCCCATCTTTTTGCTTTTTTTCAAGCTCTATCAATCAGTTAATCCCTTGTCAAGGATTATCCTTTAAATTTTTAGTCAATTTTTAGCCTTTCGCACTTTTGGACTTCATTAGGTCCAAAAGGTTTGAAAGGTCAAAGTGTCTTGAGCCCTTGGAGCTTTAACCCTTTTTTTGCCTAACCAAAGATTGGCCTTTCGACATTTCAATGTTTTTTAGGTCTGAAACCTCTGAAAGTTCAAAAGCTTGAAAGCTAGAGGGTGTCTGGCATCACCCTCTAGAGGCCTATACTAGGCACGTGTGGGGCTTATTTGGTCACTTATGCATTTTTTTTGCCTTCTTGTTTTCAGAGCTTTTGTGTGTGTGATTTGTTAGAAATAGGAAATACTGAAAGGAGGGGGTGAATCAGTATTTCACAAACTTTTACTTTAGCCCACTTATGGATATAACATATTACTTTAATCCATACAAAGCATAAGAAACTAAATATCATACACAACAGTAAATGTAAAGAACTCATAACACATGATATGTTCTCGAGGAAACCTTGGCCAAGGTAAAACCCTGATGGGGATGGTACCCACAAAGATCCACTAATCAAAAGATATCTGGTTAAGGATGTTGACCCTGTTAGGAGCCTGTTACAATCATATAGTGTACCAGTCCTAATTAAGGAACTATAGGCCTTGTTAGAAGCCTTAACCCTGTTATGAGTTGTAGATACAAAACCTAATTACCAGATGATCTCACTACCCAAAAAAGTAATACAAATGTTTACTAATTACAATATGGTACTGCTTACAACTTCTCATCAAAAACTTTCGCTGCTATCATAATTTACATATATTACATGTTACATTTCAAGTATGCTTGGTAAATCTTTATTTATACAAGATACAAAAATAATATATTTCTCTTGTCAGCTTGCATATCTTTATCCAAGAGTAAACATCTAGGATGTCATCTCTTTATAATATTAAGTCATTATTTTGACAAGAAAAATAATCCCTTAATTCATTTACTAGTTCTGTCTTCAAAACTGCACTGTCGGCTGTACTCTGTCATCGGTAAAATAGTCATAACTTTGTTTGTACTATCTATAATATTTTTCACACTGAGATGGGGTATCCTTAGACACCATAGAGTCTATGTTCAACTGTGCAAACTCTAATCATGCTCCAATGAACATCGCCAAAACAAACTGTATCGGGTGCTCTGTCAAAATCACTGTTTCATACTTAGACAATTTTACTCTGCGATCTTCCATACTTGCTTTCAAGCTTATGCACTCTTCATAGGGAACATATGTTTCCATAATGACAACATCTATGTACATACCTCAGCCAAATTTTGAACAATCTCCCCCTTTGTCATTGGTGGCAACATATGAGAAAATTGGCTAAGTGTACAAGTCAAAATCTCAAAATTTGTATCAAAATTGTGGCCATAGTATAAAATAAGTATACTATCCTTATATCTCCTCAAAATATATACAATAATCTATAACACTTCATACTACTCCATAGAACTCCCCCTATGAGTATCCTTATTATATATAGACAATTTTCTAAGTATCTCTCCCCCTTTGACAACAATGACAAAATAAAGGGTGGAAAGGGATATACAAAAATTGTGTCAAAACTTTTACCTTACTGTCTTATTGCAAAGTCAGTAGGCTTGCAATACAATCTACAAAATCTATCTTCCAAGTCTTAAAATCTTTCTCCCATGCCTTCTTTATTGATTCTACTACATTGAGTAAAGTACTCAATCTGTATGCTGCAATCTGACAAGCTTGGAGGGACCCAAAATTGAATTTTTGAAATGTTGTCTTAGTAGTAAGACATTCATCTAGCTGCTATTCTATTATAGTCAACTTGATTGAGACATGCTCTCTCAAGATGTTTATTTTGATAGATTTCTTGTTCTTCTCATCATTCAAAGTTCTTATTTCATCATATAATTTCCTGATCTTATTCTCAATCGTACCGATCTTCATGTTTAAGTTGGCCAAAGAGTTTGTCTATGCTACAATTTCATCTTGCTTCTCTTTTATCTTCTTTTCTTCTTCAATTAAAATATTCTCAGATTTTGTACACTGAATGTACAAACACTTTCCAGTCTCAAGATGTTTCCTTAAGTCCTTAATGTGTCTATCAAGGCTGTCAATGTCATTTTTGATATTCTAACTTATGTTCTGCAACATTTCAGCTTCATAAGCTGCCTAAGCCTTAACCTTAGCAATATCAGTTAAATTAGTGAACTCAACATCAAAAGATTTAATTACCATCTTTTCTCTTTCAAGTGGATCTGAATCAAAGACTTTTTTAGATATGACACTTTGTAGCTTCTGAGTCAAGTCTTTCAGACTACCTTCCAAATTCTTAACTTTCTTGTTCTTTCCAATAATTTTGTTTAAAGAGGTGATCAACTCTATTTGATCATCGTCATCAACTTCCTTGCTCAAATCTTCAATCAATGTTTCTATTCCTTTCTCCTTTCTAGTCATAGGAGTAAGACTGATGTCTTCTTGTGTTTCAGTAGGTGTAGGGGCCTCTGTTTCCATTTGCACTTTAGTATGTGTAGTCTTTGTTTCAATAGTCTTTTCTTGCTTTCCCAAATCCAAATTGTCAACAATGTTATCCAAACTGTTGAGTACCGCATCATCTGAATCTAAAGTAACTTTAGTTCCTTCAATGTCCATAGATTCTATGTCAATGTTTATGGAAGAAGAGGGAATATCTTCAACTTCAACTACCTCTGCTACTACCTCTGCTTGTTCTGAACTCTGTTTCTTTGTTAGTTCTGCAACTGCTTGATCTTTGCTATCTTTTCCTGCTACCAAGTTTGCTAGCACTTGTACAACTGCCTGTTTAGTTTCAGTCTTTACTTTCTCATACTGTCCTCCCATTATTTGTATAATTCTTCTTTTGGTTCTCAATAGGGTCTCAAGTGGCTTGAGGATCTGTTTAAGATGGTCATCATCTCTTATCTCACAGAACTGTCTAATCACATTCTCTCTCATTTTGGTATCTTCCTCTTGTGCTCTCATCTTTCTTCTCACAAGTCTATTATACAAATCTTCTGGTATCTTTCCATGAATAGTATCAAATTTCTTGTTTGACAAAATCATATGTGTAACCATTGCATTCTCAAGATTCAATCTGTCACAGGATCCATATAAATCATAGTATTTATTCATTTTGGTAAAGTCTCCATGCTGCATTATATCTTCATTAACTCTTTCTATACTTGGTTTCCATGATTTCTTCTTTGTTGTCACTTCATCATCTTTTATTTTTGCAACTCTTCTAGGTACTAGTGGAACAATTGTTTTCTCTCTTTTACCTAGTCTTCAAGCACTTGCCTTCATTATTTTGCTCAGTGCTGAGGAAAAGGGTTTCTTTGTTTGACTGATTCCTTGTTCCTTCTCAGGTTCTTCAACCTTTACCTTTACTTGAATAGGTTTTTCACTTGATGCCAAAGGTGGGACTGATAATATCTCACTTTGCCTTATTACTTTTGTAGTCTTCTTTGCAATATCAAATTCATGCTCACTCATGCCTAATTCTTTTAGAATTTTCTTTATTGTAGATTCCACTCTCTTCTTTGATTGTTTCTCTTCCTTAAGTGCCTTTGCTGAACCAAAGTTTTCATCATATGTTCCAAATCTGTTGCTATGAGCATCAACTTTACTTTTCAACAATCTACTAACATAACCTTCTATTTCAACTTCAGAGATTTCATAGCCAAGAGGGTCTATGAATTCATGTCTAGGTTCTACTGCCTCAATGTAAGTGAAATCAATATCAACCATAAAACATATATCATCTTTGTATTTCTCAACTAGGGATGGAGGAATTCTTGATCTATTTACCACAATGTTCTGAAAAGTTTTCAATACTAACTTTACACTATCATTAACCTTCTCAATAAGATGTTTCATATAGACTTTTTTGATTCTTTCCATAGTATTCTCACCATCATTCCATTCAATAGTGTAAGGAAATCTTCTTAACAAGTGAAAGAACATGTAAGTAACCAATGAGGAAAATCTAAAGTGAGTGTATTTAGCTTTCTTTATCTTCCCCAAATTCTCAAACAACTGTATTCTTAGAATTTCACACATATCCATAAGCTTCTTCTCCACACACATCAAATATGTTGGAAATATAGATGCAGTAATTGACGGGGGGGGGGGGGGGGGGGGGGCGGGGGTGAATCAGTTAACCACAAAATATTACCACTGATCCCTTAAATATATTAACAAATTATTTACTGTGCCACTCGGTAAATATACAGAGAAATGCTAAAACTTGATCCTTGAAGTGTGTAATAATTAAACTGTTCTTAAGCATTCATCACTAATTAACTTACATGAATAAAGAAAATAACATGAACACAAGAGACACTAGATTTACCGTGGAAACCCAATATGGGAAAAACCACCAATGTAACTAGTTACTATTTTTCACTCTTCTGAAGTGATGCCAGGTTAGAAGCCAACCCGATAAAAGGTTACAAAACACACTATTAGGTGTGACCTTGTTAGAGGATTTAATCACCTTGCTAGGAGTGGCCTTGTAAGAGGTCTTGAAACAATTCAATAGAACTATCAACTTGTTAGAGGATTTACAAAATGGTTGTTAAACCAACTTGGTTAAGAGATTTTGATATCACTGCTACAATTGTAAGAGAGTAACAATGAAATGACCTGCAACTAAATTGCTAAATATAGATCTCTGTCCTACTTCACTAGATCCTTACTAATCAAATAAATCTTTGCTCCTCCTCAAGGATATCTAACCATCCTTCAAAATTCGCACATACCTTTCTTCAAAATGATTTATGCATGCTGTATATCCTTTATTCACCACTTGACCTTATATATATATATGCCATTTTAATTAACATTTAGATTGTCAAGTCAAAACTAATAATTATTATAATAGTCAACTTGGATAAACAAACTGTAACAACAAAATCCTTTGAAGGGCCGACCTTGCTCGGTAAACATTAATCTTGAAAAGATTTCCTTCGGTGACCGAGTGAACTTGGTAACCACAGCAAATTCTACAACATCCTTTGAAGACTAAGAGATCTCGGTAACCACTAATTTTCCTTTGATAATTGAGGAGGCTCGGTTAAAAATGTTTCCCTATCATGTTTCCTTTTGACACCTAAGAGATCTCGGTAGACACTAAAAACTGCCTAGCTGACCGACTGAGCTTGGTAGACACTGAGAATGATAATTGATATGACATTTGTGTGACATCAAAGACAATACATAGCTAATCCAACAATGTCCTTCAGACAATTGTATCAAAAAATCTCCCTCTTTGGCATTGATGGCAACACAACATGTCATAGCACAATGAAATTTCATAGAGAAACCTAGAGTAAGATACATATCCTTAGCTTCATTCTGATTCTCATCATCTTCAAACTTCTTTCTGATTGAGAACTCTCCCTCTTAACTTCTCAAATTATTCTTCTTAGAAATTTCTTGAAATGACAGCAAACTCTCCCTCTTTGACAACACATGCCAAAGACAACTTACACAGTTTCGGTAAACATCAATGTACTTTATGTACTGATTCATATGAAATGATTCCCTGACTATGCTACATCAACTAATTGATCTTCAACATGTTCTGGTTGATGCATCACTAAAACTTTATTTAGTGAACCTCAGATAGGGGAGTGACCCCTAACTTGCCTCTTAGATACAAGAATGCATCCTTAGGTAGTGGCTTGGTGAAGATATCTACAATTTGTTCTTTTGTATGAATATATTCCAATCTGATTTCCTTGTCCTAAACCAATTCTCTGACAAAGTGATATTTTATTACAATGTGCTTGGTTTTGGAATGCATTACTGGATTTTTTAAAATATTTATTACACTTGTATTATCACAAAACATAACAACTGGTTCTTTGATCTCAACCTTCATGCCTTCCAAAAGCTGTTTAGACCATACAATATTAGAGTAGTTTACTGCTGCAGCAACATATTCTGCTTCTGCTATGGATTGGGATGTGCAGTTTTTCTTTTTACTAGTCCAAGATACTAACCTCTTGCCAAGAAAGAATGCTCCACCACTTGTACTTTTTTTGTCATCAATGTTTCCTGCCCAATCAACATCAGTAAACACTTTTAAATCTAGATTGCCTCCAAATTTATACCGCAAGCCATAATCTTCAGTTCCCCTTAAATACCTTAAGATTCTTATGATTGTCATCATGTGATTTTCTCTGGGTTTAGCCAAGAATCTTGCCACTATACCAACTGCTAAGGCAATATCAAGCCTTGTGTGTACTAGATACTATAATTTTCCAATCATTGATCTGTATAAGGTCTGATCTACTTCTTTTGAATCATCTTCTTTGGTAAGCTTCAGTCTAGTACACATGGGTGTACCAACTGGTTTTGAATCTTCCATACCAAATTTCTTAAGTATTTCCCTGATATATTTAGACTGAGTGATGTAGATACCATTTTTGTTCTGCTGAATCTGAAGTCCAACAAAAATTTTTATCTGACCAAACATAGACATTTCAAATTCTTTGTTCATATGCTCTAAAAATTCTTTTCACTAATCATCATTTCCTGTAAACACAGTATCATCCACAAATATTTCTGCCAAAATAATTTTGTTATATGATCCTTCTTTGATGTATAAATTACTGTTGTCATTAGCTCTTTTGAAATCAATCTGAGTAAGATAGTTATGTAATCTTTCATACCATGCTCTAGGAGCTTGTTTCAGACCATACAATGCTTTGTGTAATTTGTAGACCATATCCCTTTTGTCTAGATCAATAAAACCTTTAGGTTGCTCAATGTAGACTTCTTCCTCAAGAATACCATTGAGAAATGCAGATTTTATATCCATCTGATATACCTTAAATCCTTTATATGCTGCATATGCAAGTAAAGTCCTCACACCTTCTAATCTTGCAATAGGAGCAAAAGTCTCTCCATAATCTATTCCTTCTTCTTGAGAATATCCTTTACATACCAATCTTGCTTTGTTTCTTGATACTTGACCATCTTCATTCAACTTATTTCTGAATACCCATTTTTTCCCAATTACATTTTTATCTTTAGGCCTAGGTACAAGAGTCCATGTCTTATTTTTCTCTATTTTCTCTATTTCTTCATTCATAGCCTCAATCCAAATTTCATTTTCCAATGCATCTTTGACATTTTTAGGCTCAAAATCAACAAATAAACATGTACCTTTTAGTTTACTTCTTGTCATAGTACCACTTGATTTGTTTCCAATAATCTGATCTGGTTTATGATGCTTTCTGACGTACTTGGCCAATACAGGTTCCTTGCTTCCTGAATGAGTTACATTGTCATCTTCTTCATCTTCAGGTTCAGGTTGCTCGAGCTCGGTAGATACTTGCTCGATAGCTTCAAACTGAGACTCGGTACTTTGTGACTCGGTCTGAACTTCTTCTTGTGACTCAGTTACTGTACTGGGCTCGGTAGATATAGTTTCCTTATATGTGTCTAGAAATGTATCAGGTTTAATGTAAACCAATTTTTTGTAATCCTCTGGTTCCTTTTTGCTTTCTTCTTCAGTTTTTTTTGCAAACTTATCAATTCTCACATGTGCACTTTCTATGATTTTGTGAGTAGACAAATTTGGACATCTATATGCCTTACTTTTGCAAGAATATCCCAAAAATATTCCTTCATCACTTTTTACATCAAATTTTCCTTTTCTAGATTCTTTTAAGATGTAACATTTACTACCAAATACTTTTAGGTAACTTACATTTGGTTTGTAGCCATACCATAGCTCATACGGAGTCTTGAATGTGTCTTTTCTCAGCTGTACTCGGTTCAAGGTATGAACTGTAGTGCTGATAGCTTCCTTCCAGTATTTCATAGTAATGTTCTTTTCAATCATTAGAGTCCTTACATAGTCCATGATAGATCTATTCCTTCTTTTGGCTATTCCATTCTGCTCAGGAGTTCTCAAGGCTGATACCTATCTTTTGATTCATCTTTCAATGCAAAAATTATTGAATTCATGGGAGATGAATTCACCACCTCTGTCTGATCTCAAGCATTTTATTCTTTTTCCTATTTCCTTTTCTACTCTTGCTAAATACCATTTGAACTTCTCAAATGCTTCTGAGTTTTCTCTTAAATACATAACAGTCATCATTCTAGAGTAATCATCAACAAAGAGAATAAAGAATTTTTCTCTAGTATAGCTCTCAATTCCAATAGGTCCACATAAATTAGTATGCACAATTTCCAAAATATCTTCAGACTGATAGTTTTTAATTTTAAAACTAGACTTTCCCATTTTACCAATTTGACAATTCTTGCATAGACCAACATCAGGTTTCTTCAAAGTAGGAATACCTCTTACTTTCTTGAATTTTCTTATTTTCATCATGTTGTCAAAATTTACATGACATAACCTTTTGTGCCATAACCAACTTTCTTCAATTTGAGCAATAAAACATGAGTAATCACCAAGATCAAGATAAAATAGGTTACCTTTGGTTTGTTTGCCTAATCCTATCAGTTTTCCTTTATCATCTAGCAGTCTTGCTTTGTCGTTCATGAATTCAACCTTGAATCCAATGTTAATTAGCTGTGCTACACTTAGAAGATTATGCTTTAGTCCTTCAACCCAATATGCATTATCACATATAAGCTCTTTGGTTAATGAAATTCATCCCTTTCCTTTTATACAACAAGGTTCATTGTTTCCAAACCTTACATTACCACCATCAAAGTTGTCAAAGTGTTCAAACTTAGTCCTATAACCAATCATATGATGTGAACATCCACTGTCTATAATCCATGTATCATTCTTGCTTATATGAGAGATAAGTGCCATCTCATCTTCATCATTATCAGATTCATCTTTTACAGCAATGAACACAATTTCTTCTTCACTATCATCCGAATCTTTAGCTAAAAAACATGTTTTCTTACCTTTATCCTTGAATGATTTGAAATTCTTCTTGCCATTGTACTTGTAACTTTTCTTCTCATCTTTGCTTTGCTTGTTTGGACACCTAGCTTTAATATGACCAATTTCTTCATATGAAAAATAGATTAAGGGAGTTTTACCTTTGTATTTTCCTCTGCCTCTTGAATACTTCTTTGCAAGTAATGCTTCAATAACTTCAAGATCACTATCAGAACTTTCCTCTGATTCTTCTTCACTTTCTAATTGGATTTTCTTCCCTTTCTTGAGTGAAAGTTTGGCCTCAAAAGCTGATTCAATATTTTTAGAAGTTGGAACATAGTTTTCATAGTTATCTAGTTCAAAAGCTGTCAATCTTCCAACTAAGGCATCCAAAGTTATATTGTGATTTTCTTCACATCTTCTTTCTTGAATAGTAGAAACTCTTATTGCATAAATAGGAAGTAATGTTCTAAGAACCTTACTTATAATAGTTTCATCATCAATTTTTCCTCCAGAAGCTCTGATTGCACTAACACTTGTCTTGATCCTTTCAACATATTTTGCAATGTTTTCTTCTTCTCTCATTTTCATCTGATCAAACTGTCCTCTTAGGTTCTCTACTTTGGCTCTCTTCACATTGTCATCACCGCCATAGATTTTCTTTAGCTTGTTCCACATTTCATGAGCAGTTGTGTAGTTTTTGATTTCATCAAATTCTTCATAGCTAAGAGCTAATGCAATGTCTATCATCATAGTGTTGTGGTTCTTCTTCTCTACAATGTCTTCAATAGTGCCAGTAGGAATTGTATATTCTTGATCAATATATTTGCATCCTGAATCACCAATGGAAGCCAGATGTAGTCTCATGGGACCTTGCCATGCTGAAAAGTTATTTCTGTTAAGCCTTAGAATTTCTCTTTTGTAAGACATCTTGATCTT
This sequence comes from Chamaecyparis obtusa, assembly GCA_027943335.1. NCBI lineage: Eukaryota > Viridiplantae > Streptophyta > Pinopsida > Cupressales > Cupressaceae > Chamaecyparis > Chamaecyparis obtusa. The sequence goes on from BSBK01005001.1 coordinate 600,887, forward strand.
TAGCTTAGGTCCTTGAAACCCTTCCTGCAAGCACCAAAAGCTCTGATACCAATTTTTGGAAATATAGATGCAGTAACTGAGAGGGGGGGGTGAATCAGTTAACCACAAAATATTACCATTGATCCCTTAAATATATTAACAAATTATTTACTGTGCCACTCGGTAAATATACAGAGAAATGCTAAAAATTGATCCTTGAAGTGTGTAATAATTAAATGGTTCTTAAGCATTCATCACTGATTAACTTACATGAATAAAGAAAATAACATGAACACAAGAGACACTAGATTTACCATGGAAACCCAATATGGGAAAAACCACCAATGTAACTAGTTACTATTTTTCACTCTTCTGAATTGATGCCTGGTTAGAAGCCAACCCGATAAAAGGTTACAAAACACACTGTTAGGTGTGACCTTGTTAGAGGATTTAATCACCCTGCTAGGAGTGGCCTTGTAAGAGGTCTTGAAACAATTCAATAGAACTGTCACCTTGTTAGAGGATTTACAAAATGGTTGTTAAACCAACTCGGTTAAGAGATTTTGATATCACAGCTACAATTGTAAGAGAGTAACAATGAAATGACCTACAACTGAATTGCTGAATATAGATCTCTGTTCTACTTCACTAGATCCTTACTGATCAAATAAATCTTTGCTACTCCTCAAGGATATCTAACCATCCTTCAAAATTTGCACATACCTTTCTTCAAAATGATTTCTGCATGTTGTATATCTTTTATTCACCACTTGACCTTCTATATATATATGCCATTTTAATTAACATTTAGATTTTCAAGTCAACACTAATAATTATTATAACAGTCAGCTTGGATAAACAAACTGTAACAACAAAATCTTTTGAAGGGATGACCTTGCTCGGTAAACATTAATCTTGAAAAGATTTCCTTCGGTGACCGAGTGAACTCAATAACCACAGTGAATTCTGCAACATCCTTCAAAGACTGAGAGAGCTCGGTAACCACTAATTTTCCTTCAATAACCGAGGAGGCTCGGTTAACACTGTTTCCCTGTCATGTTTCCTTTTGACACCCGAGAGATCTTGGTAGACACTAAAAATTGCCTAGCTGACCGACTGAGCTTGGTAGACACTGAGAATGATAATTGATATGACATTTGTGTGACATCAAAGACAACACATAGCTAATCCAACAATGTCCTTCAGAAAATTGTATCCAACACAAATAAGCAATGTGTACCATACTTGTTGGCATATCATCTTCTCTAGACCTTCCACAGAACTTTTTTGTCAAAATCTTACACAAGTATGTTACATCATCTTTCTTAATCTTACTAATGACTATACCTCTGCCATTGTATACTGAACCGGTGTTTTCAGTCATAATTTTTCTCATGTTTTTCTCATTCAATGGGATTGCACCAACTTTTGATAATCCAGTCACATCATGAATTAGGTTTGCAGTTATGTCTATAACTCTTTCTTCTAACCAAAATTTTCCATTATGTATCCTACTCAAAATGATCTTAGTACACTCCTCATCATCAAATTCATATTTCATAGAGTACTCAATGATTTCATTATTTTCTAGATGTTCATAACCTTGTTTCATTGACATATCTGAGTTGTACAATTTCTTATATTCACCATTAAAATATCTCTCCCTTAGGGTTTCATACTTGCATCCAAGATAACCTTTAACATTCTCTAAATGAAGAACTCTGTTTGGTACAGATGATAAGGCTAAACTAGCATCTCTTTCTGAGGGTTCAAATGGATCTTTCTTATTTCTAGGTCTATTCTTATCATTAATGTTGTGAATCAATGACACATCCATGATTATATCTAATTTCTTAAGTTGATTTAAGATCGTAGTAGGATAAATACCTTAAATTTGCAAAATTAGGGCTTCCGCTAGATCAGCGCTTCAAACTTATGCAAATCACTTCCAAACTTCTTTCTTCACTTCCAAATCACTTCTAATCACTGGATAATCATAATAAATTCAATTTCAATATTTTAACACTTAGCATTTACTCGATCTAACATCGCATTCAATAATTTTGCTGCCAAAATGCTAAAAAGTTGATTCTGTAAACCTGCAACCATAAATCTTTTTGCGCACTTAACCATAGCATTAGAATAACATAAAAAACCTTCATCTAACTACGCAAAACTTAACTCATTCAAAATCCAACTCTATGCTAATTCTAATTTCCTAAACTACAAAAATTTACATAATTTAAGTGCTTAAAGAAGGGTTAGGTAAAGACTCATCCTTACCTTTAGATACATTACCTTCCTGATTACCTTCAACTCTGAATATACCTCCTTGATCTATGCCTTTAACAAATTTTACTTCATCTTCATTGCTACAACAACCTTTCTCTTTGTTTCTTGCATTTTCATTCCTTCTTACATAGTTTCTAGGGTTAGGGTTATGTTGATAACCTCCATTGTTCATTCTGCAAAATCTTGCTATGTGTCCAATCTTGTTACATATCTGACAAGTGATTCCATTGGTTCCATATTTAGGTATTTGCTAATTGATTTATGTCCTGCAATTTCTAGCAATATGTCCAATTTTGTTACATCTGAAACATACCATTCCATTTCCTCTTTTCATGTCTTTAGTTGATCTCTGATCTGCATTGTTAGTATTTTTAGGCATTCTTCTATTGTAATTATTCTCAATAACTTTAGATCTTCTACATTCAATAGCTCTATGTCCAAAACTATGACAATTATAACAATAACCATTTAGAGGTTTGAATTGTTTACCTGTACAATCTCTCTTCATATGACCAATAGTATTACAAGTAAAACATCTACCTTTGAATTCTCTTTGCATATCTTTGGGTGATTCTTCTTGCTTTGGTGGTTCTTCTTTCTTAGGTGCATCTTCTTGCTTCAATGATTCTTCTTGCTTAGGTGATTCTTCTTGCTTAGGTGATTCTTCTGATTTGTTCTCATCTAACTTCTTTTCTTCACTGCTTTCACATTCATTCAAATTTGGTTTCTTTCTTTCACTAACTATCTTCAATATGTTAAATCCAAGACCAGTTTTGTCATAGAATGGTTTTCCATAAGATACTTTCTTATCAATCTTTTCACTATTTGAATATAGCCTCTCAAGTTGTTGTTTAGATCGAGTCAATTCACCTTTCACAATTTTGTTGTATTTCTCAAGTTCATCATACTACAGTTTGACTTTATCAACTTCAGATGTTACCTTGTCAAGTTTAGATTTCAGATCTTCATTTTCATTCTTTAAAATTTCATTCTCAGATCTCAAATTGTCATTTCCATCTTTCAAGCTAAGCTTCAGATTTGCTATCTTCAATTCATGTTTAAGGATCACATTTTCTTTTTCTAAGTCTTCACAATCTTCAACAAGAATTTCAGATTCTTTCTCAGATTTCAGATCTTCTATCTTACCTTTCAATTTGTCAATAAGATTATTTTCATCATCATACTTCCTTTTCAAAGTGTTTCTTTCATCAGTAAGCATATCAATTTTCTCAAGAGCTTCTTCAAGATTCTTCTATAATTGATCCATATCCATAGAGATCATACTCAAGCTGCTAAGCTTTCCTTGAATGTTTCTTCTCTGAGTAACTGTGCTCTAATACCAATTGTTAGAAATAGGAAATACTGAGAGGGGGGGTGAATCAGTATTTCAAAAACTTTTACTTTAGCCCATTATGGATATAACAGATTACTTTAATGCATACAAAGAATAAGAAACTAAATATCATACACAATAGTAAATGTAAAAAACTCATAACACATGATATGTTCTTGACGAAACCCTGGCCAAGGGAAAACCCCAATGGGGATGGTACCCACAAAGATCCACTAATCAAAAGATATCCGGTTAAGGATTTTGACCCTATTAGGAGCCTATTACAATCATATAGTGTATCAGTCGTGATTAAGGGACTATAGGCCTTGTTAGAAGCCTCAACCCTATTAGGAGTTGTAGATACAAAACTTGATTACTAGATGAGCTCATTGCCCAAACAAGTAATATAAATGTTTACTGATTACAATATGGTACTGCTTACAACTTCACATCAACAACTTTTGCTACTATCACAATTTACATATATTACATGTTACATTTCAAGTATGCTTTGTACATCTTTATTTATACAAGATACAAACATAATATCTTTCTCTTGTCAGCTTGCATATCTTTATACAAGAGTAAACATCTAGGATGTCATCTCTTTATAATATTAAGTCATTATTTTGACAAGCAAAATAATCCCTTAATTCATTTACTAGTTCTGTCTTCAAAACTGCATTGTCAGCTGTACCCTATCATCGGTAAAATAGTCATAACTTTGTCTGTACTGTCTGTACTCTTTTGTGCACTGAGATGGGGTATCCTTAGACACCATAGAGTCTATGTTCAAGTGCACAAACTCTAATCATGCTCCAGTGAACATTGCCAAAACAAACTGTATCGGGTGCTCTATCAAAATCACTATTTCATACTTAGACAATTTTAGTCTACGATCTTCCATACTTTCTTTCCAGCTTATGCACTCTTCATAGGGAACACATGTTGCCATAATGACAATAGCTATATACATACCTCAGCCAAATTTCCAACATGATTGTTTCCAGTTAGCTTCCATCTATTTGATCACCATGTTTATTGGTTTCTTCTAGATCCTGAGCTACTTTGTTAAGGTAGGGCTTTGTCCTCTTCTAGTTTTTTTTATTTCTTGCAAGTTTTTAGTAGTTTTTTTTAGTTTTCTCGGTTTTTCAGCTAGGGTTAGGTTTTCTAGTTTTCTTAGCATTTCTTTGGGGTCGCATGGTTGTCCTGTTAGATCCCTTAGCATCATACCCATGGTCTAGCTCGATTCGGGCTCATTTTTGAGCTCATGCCTTGTCTTTCCTCCTTTAAAGCTTTTTGACCCTATTTTTTTTGCACTTTCACACTATGAAGTGCCAAAAACCAAGCTTCCCTCATAATTTCACCAAGTCCATCATACTATTGCACTTGTAGTGTTTTGGCATCCTATGTGTTTTACACTCCAAAATGTCAAAAGCCAACAATAGACCCTGAACAAGTTTCTTTTGAACTCCATCATTTTTGGCATTTCAGACTCTAACAACTTGATAGTTCTTCATCCTCTAAAAGGCAAAACCCTTAGCAATATCATGCCTTCATTTGGTTGTTATGGAATTTCAAGGCTATCACATTCTTTCAGAATCTAAAAGGCCAAATTGCCAAAATTACCTTCTGAGCCTTTCAAGCTTTTGTCCTTTGGGATTTTAGTTTCTTCATGATTTTCTTATCTTCATTGGTACTTTTCTTGTCTCTAGTATTATTGTTGATTCATGTCTCTTCTTGCAGAATGTCAAAAAAGGTGAGCTCCCCCACAATGAAATACCAATTCAAGGGATACCACGCACCCTCCAAGGTGGAAAATCTACATGAAGAAATTAGTGACACTAACATCAGGAATGTTAGTTGGAATGACTACCTAGTTAAGTGTGCCTAGCCAATGGGGAGATCCAAGGAATGTACTTAATTAGTCTACTATTTACTAGTGAATGTAGTAGCACATCCAATATCCATCCTTTCATCGGACTTGATAGTTACATTGGCAAACCATTATGTACCAGTTGAAAGAATAGTGAAGAATAACATGGGAGAGGTAGTACTAGATCTTAGGCCAAACAAAATTGAAGACATTGTCCACTTGCCAAAGGGGATAGACAAGTTCTATATGTTACAATTGTATTATTCTCTTCTCTCATGGCTAATTATTTTGTCCAGGCAAAAGTCTTAGTTGAAGTTGAACTTGAACCTTCCCAAGTTCAAGCTCAAGTTCAACTTTTGTCAGAGGTCGCAAGAAGATTGTAGTCATTAAAGTCATCGGTATTTTAGTTAGTTAGATATGAAAGTTGAACTTGAACTTGAACCTCCTCAAGTTCAAGTTCAATTTGGAGGCATGGTGTGAAATATTTTATGATTCACAAAATTCAACAGTCCAAAATCACAAATTTATTGATGAAAAAATGGGTCTCAGTGCTGGGGGCATAAATTTTGACTCCATTGTTGGATGTCTCTCTTCTCTGGATATGTTGTTTCTTATAAAGTCTTCTAAATCTTCACTAGAGGTATTTTCATAATTAGATCTAGTTCAAAAGATACGAACAACAGAATACTGGTCTATAAATAGACAAGTTTCCAAATTTTTCTAATGATAAAAAAAAATAGTCTTGGTGCGGGGCCCATAACTATCATCTCAACCGTTGGATCTTCCTAAATGTTGGATATGTTTTCCAAATCAAGTTTTCTAAATCCTCACTAGAGAGATCGAGAAAATATTTCCTTTTCCAAAATTTATTAAGGTTAGTGTATGGGTCTATATGGGAATCCAACAAGTATCCAATTTATAGAAGAATTTCTTGAGGCCATGCCACATGTCAGAAACATATGAATGCCAGCCCAGATGTTTAATTAAATATCTTTTAACAATGTTGGAGATATCAAACTAATGTTTAGTTTTCATAACCAAATATTATAAGGGGATTTATTAAAGTTTTATTAAACTTTAGAAAGTATTCAGTTATCAAGAATCAGTTATTTAAAACTGAAAGTTACGGGAAAAGAAAGGCTTCTCCAGATTGTTCTTTCAATGGGGGAAACATTGATGGAGTAGGGGTTCTTTGGTTTTATTTTCTTGTTTTTTTTGAGTCCTGTGGCTGCAAGGGAGGAAGGAGAATACATTTTTCTAGTTTGATTGTAATAGAGAGAGTGGGGGAATAAGTTTATTTTTCTACAACTTGATTGTATTGGCAGGGACAAAATAATTCTATAGTTATTTTGTTATGTTTTCTTGAAATAAAGAGAAATATTTGTATGGAAGATCTTGAGGTCTGAATATTTATTTTTCTAATTGAAATCAATTCTATAGTTGTTTCTTTATGATTCTGGGATACAGTCTTGCATTATTATGTCAAGTATTTGCATGTTTGTAAATCAACTAGTTGACAAATTTGTAATTTGCAGAACAAGCCATGTAATTCTCTTGAATTTCTCTGTAATGTGAAAGACCTAGTAGACAGTCTTGTGCCTATTCTCTAGTTTTCTCTCATCACTAATCTATAAATCTTATAATCACATTCATCCCATAGTGATGGGTGAATGTTAGAAAACCTTTGTGTCTTCTGGTAAAAGACATAACTAGTTATTTAATTTATTGAATATCATTGAAGAGGGAGTTGTACCTCACAATTCAGAGGAAATCTATCAATCTCATGATAGCCTTTCCAACTGTTAGCATATTTTTTCTTCTAAATCTAGGCATCTAAGAGTAATTTGTGAAGGAATTTTAGCAAAGACAAATCTATTTACTAACACTATGGATTCACAATAGGAAAAGGAATGAACTTATACAACAAGGAAATCCAACTATCACATGAGATTGTGAATAATGAGTACCTAATACAACCTCTATCAAAGAACAAGCTTGACAAGATAGATATGAGGAGGGGGTACATGAAATAAGATATCCAAGAAGCTATTACCATGATCAGCCAGGTATATGGGATATATAAATATATCAATTGGAGCTATGGATGATCCTTCTCATTGAAAGGATAAATTGGAGGCCGAATAGGTTTAATTGGGCTTTGATCCTTAGTGACAACCTTGATCAGCAATTGATCTCGATCAAGAATGACCCCCACTTTTATATGACTTCCTATATTGTATATCTACTAGGTGCAAGAGTAGCATATCCAAGTTTGGTGAAGGTATGGGTCATAGGTCCACCTCATGCTTGGACATTCACTATGTATCCTCAACTAGTAAATAGAGCATCTCACAGAAGAAAACTCAAAGTTCTGAGTGGTGAATGACACCTTTGTATCTACAATCATCAGCTCAATTGATAGAGATTATGCTAAAAGGTTGTCACAAGAGGCTACAACAAAAGTGAAGGCCCTTGGGGCATTCTACATCTAGTTTAAGACCTTCACATATATAAGGGTGGCAAGGATAACTCTCACTCCTAAAAAATTTCCAAGGTACCCTTCAGAAAAGATCATTTTACTAGAGATGGAAAGGAAGCTCTTAGATGCCTACGAGCACACCAAGAATAAGAAGAAACATTGTTGGGATTTTCTTATTTCGATAGGACCCCATGTCTTGCAAGATATGAGAGTTTTTAAATCTTTTTCTTTTGAGTGGGATGAGTTCCCTCTACAAAACTTCAAATTGATAAGAACTAGGTTCAACCCAATTGGCACCTACAACCACATAATCAAGAGGCATTACATGCACGAACCACACATTAAAGATCACTAGATGAACTATACAGGTGACTATGGGGTTAGAATCCATGACTACTACTGGATGAGCCTAGAGATGGCATAGAGTGATCTACTTCTACAAGTTCCTTAGAAGGTAAAGGATGCAGATTCAGAGGATATCCTAGATCCCATCTATAATCAAGATAAAATTTACACAAGGGCTATCCTCAATGTTGAGGTTGATAGAGATAAAAATGATAACATTAACTTCAAGGCTCATCATGTCATCAAGGTGATAAAGGAATGGATTTCCTTTCCATTTAAAATGGACCCAGTACCATGAAAGAACAACTAGCGCAACCTTCAAAAGACAACAAGAAGAAAGGAGAAAAGGTGTTGATGTCGCAATTTAAAGAAGTTACACCGTTGAGGCCAAAAACTATTTTTAGACATGAGCATCCAATTACATATGGGTCAAATCTTTGTTCTAAGCATTCAAAGACCAGTATGATCAGAAGCATAGCTCTATCCAATTTTCCATCCTCAGCAGTCCAGAACTACCAAGTGCACCCAAGAGGGTACCCAAGATGAAACTAACCAAACCTAGGTCTATCAAGGTTATAAAAGGACATGTTTACAAGAGGAAAAGATCCTATACACCTTCTCATATGGAGATTTTCCTAGAAGAAGATGAGGAAGGTAAAGAAGACAATGAAGATGAAGTACCACTCAACTGAAGGACACAGTCTGTAGGGTTTTTGAAAAGAAGGAAAATATAAGGAGATGACCTACATATAGATTTGGAGCAAGGAGCCAAAGAAGAGCCAGTGAACCCAATGGATGCTCTAGGAGATGATGAATTTGATATATCAAACTTTGAGGGTTTTCATGGTTTTAAAGAAGTTGAACAAAAAATCCGAGTAGAAGGGCCTTCTAAAGATCAACAATTTTCATTTGCGTTCATATCCCCTCCAGCATAATTCATAGTCATAAACCCTCTAGATAATGTAGGTTAAGAAGTTTAACAAGAACCTCAGGAATCAACCAAGGAAGAAGAAAATATAGGTCAAGGAGAGTCCACTGAATCTAAGAAGGACTCCTCCATTGTATTTAGTTTAGAATAAGACATAGGAGCTCCAGTCCCTCCAATTCATCAAGCTTCAGTGCCTCCACCTCAAGCTCAAGTTTTGCCACCACTGAACACTTTGCTTCCACCACAAGTTACAACTTGTCAACCTCCACAACAACCCCCACCTACTCAAATCCCCATGCCTACTCTCCCTCCCATTCATATGTTGATTACTTCACCTACTCCCCTGATAGCCCCTACTCCTCTTGCTCCCACACCACCAACACAAAACCCAACTCCACCAACACCTACTCCTCCATCTCCTCATACTAAGACAACTCAATAAGGGGCCCAATAAACTAAAAAGGAGGTTCAAAAAGAGGAACAAACTATGTCAGAAGAGAAATCAATAGGAGAAGAACAAAAAATAGGAGAGGAAGAGGTAAGAGAAGGTGTAAGGCAAAAGGAAATAGAAGAGGAGTTAGAGCCAAAATGTGAGGCTGCTACTTCTAGCTTATTCACACCATATGAGTGAATTAATGCCTTCTCTAAGCCCACCTAGCTTACCAAATAAATACAACCAAGGGTGAGGGTCTACAAGGATGAAGAGGATACAAACATAGTGGTGTTAGGCAGAGTGTTCCATCAAGGACAATCTAATCTTGGGATGAGGACACTATCATATCTAACATAATATCAAAGGGGTAGATGGAAGGCACATGTAGCCTTACCTATAATAGATGTTAGTATGGCCAAGACCACTCTAGAAGACTACATACTTGAAGAGTTAGACCTATGGGATCCAACAAGGGAAGGAAGCAAGACTTTGGCTAATTTGGGGTTGAATCACACATTAGGCTTCATGGACAAGGATGAGGAGAAGATAAAATCCTTAATAGAACAAAGCCAGGCCATGAAAAAATTCATTGTTAAGAAGGTAGGTCCCATTGACCTTAGTAACCTTGAGGCCTCATTATAGTCTATTTTGGAGAAAAGGGGTGCTTCTGAGTTGTCAGCAAATGTTCCACATTCTTTCATGTTAGGATTAGGTAATACTGAGAGGGGGGTGAATCAATATTATATAACTTTGATCTTTTCAACTTTAAACAATTATAAAAAATCCAAAGTAATGCATAAATGAAAATATCATATAATCATAACAAATTCATTACACCATGATTTGTTCTTGAGGAAACTCCAGCCAAAGGGAAGACCCCAGTGGGAATGGTATGGTACCCACAAATATGCACTAAAATATAATATCCCTATTAGGAGATCTAGCCCTCTTAGGAGATGATTGTTACATAGTACATTTCCTTGTTAGAGGAATACAACACCCTATTAGGGGTAAACAAAAACACCTAGTTAAAGGTGGTGAGCAGACTATTCTTACAATCAATACTTGTCTCAAAAATGGTTCTCAAAAGGGGAACAATACAAGCACTTATCTTGCTTAGATAGTTCCAATTGTAGCTCAGCCTCTTACTAATCTCTCATCTAATCTTTTCTCTTCTATTCAAAAACTTACTCTTTCATCATCATCATACCATACTTCTCTATTACAAAAACACTCCATACCTATACAAAATCAGCCTTCCAGTCGGCTTCACAATTATCATGCAAAACATAATAATAACTCATGCAAATGTTATCTGTCAAGTTGATGCTCTTACAATACCAAAGAGTCAGCAATATACTTTATTCATCTATCTTAGCACATTACCATAATCACTTTTCCCTCCTTAATCTTCACAACTATTCATATACCCTATTACATTGTTTTATTGCCTTTTCATATCTTTCGAACACTATATATCACAAATTTGATAACCAAAACTTATGCAATCTTAATTGAAGTATGTGTATATCCCAAAATACCTCTAGTTAACTTCGCAAGCCATAAAACCTCATATATCTTCATCGCTAACCAAAATTGTGCCACTATACCCTATCATCCTGATTCTGCACTTAGTCATTTTCATGATTGAGACTCTGGTGGAAATCTCCACAACATGTGATCACTCTATCATAAGTGTTTCCATAAATGACAACCCTTAAGTGATTCCTAGTATTTCAAAACATCATATGTGAATAGTCTCTCCCTTTTTTATTGATGGAAACACTTAGAAAAATGACTAAGTGTTACAATACAACTTTCTTTTTCTTCCCTTTTCTTTCTTTCTTTTCTAATATATATTTTTTATTTCTTTTCTATTACTTTTCCTTTTTATTTTCTTTTCTACATACAACTCTACATATTTCTTTCTCTTCCTCATTTTTCCTTTTTCTTCCTCTCTCTTTGACATCAATGGCAAAGGTATTCTCAAAATTGTAGAACTTTAGCACAAGTAGTTTAGTGCTTACTCACTAGATTTAAGACATCTTGGAAGGAGATTTCCAAGGTCTTAACTTCTTCAATCCATGAACTTATCAGCAGTTCACTGACATGAATTAATCTATTTAGTGCATACAAAGATGTCTCTACTACCTTAAACTTAGTAAGAGTAGATACTAATATTGAACCTTTAACTTTTATCATCTCTAAGAGATGAGTCTCCAACATTGTGAGTTTAGGAGTTAATAGGCTTCTTAATAAGCCTAATTTGTCTACAAATCTCCCTTTCTCCATTTCCAATACTCCTATCTTGTCCAATAGCCTAGATTTCTCCTTATCTACCTCTCCCACATTTTGTGAAGATGATTCACAACTATCCATTATATTGTCAAGGCTAGCCATGTCTTTGGCTATGACCTCCTCAATATTCTTTAAATGTCTGCAAAATTTTATGCAATAGTTGTAAATGTGTGTGTGAAAATTGTACCTGATCTATAAACACAACACTCAGTAAAACATTAGAGGTTATTGATAATCAAAATCATGCAAAATTGAAAGCTATCTAACCAAGCGATTTACTGCCTTCTAATAGGTGCGAGATTAATGTTCTCAGATTGTAATCGAGATCAGTGACCTAGACGACACCTAAATGAAGGATTTGAATGCAATTCTAGATATGGAATAAATGCAATTAATCTATATTTTTGATATTTTCTATGCAATAAGAATGATAAAAACTGATATGATATGAATGCTATTGAAAACTGATATGCTATGAATGCTATTGAAAATTGATATGCTATGAATCTAACAATGATATGAAATATGAATGCAAAAATAAGATTGATCTCACAAAGATGTCGATTCGCAAGAGCTTTGATTCTTCAATTCCAATTCTCCAGCGTGATTGTGCAAAATATGAGATGATTTGTGAAGAGCTAAAGCCTTAATTTATAGAAATCCAGGGCTTTGGAGGTGCATGAATAAAAGTCATAAATCACTCAAATTAACTCATCTTGATTTTTGAGTTATCTGATCATAAAAGATAGTTAATTCTCAAAATCATGCAAAAACATGCAAAAACAGCTTTTTAACTCAAATTAGAGTTTAGATCAGCTTTTTGAACTCCAAAAGGATGTTGAGTTCCAAAAATTCAATAACTTGCATTGATTTTCTGATTTGGAGTTTAACTGTTTCTTTTGAATATGCATAATAATTAAGAATTAAATAAATAAATAAAGTGATTTATCCTCAACTCAACTGATTTTTGAAAATAAATAATTAATTTATGGGTTAATTAACTATTTTACCAAACTTTTATTAAAAATTATATTATTAAATAATGACAACATGCTTTAATTAATTAAATAAGAATTTAATCAATTAAAGATAAGAATTTTGATTTATTGTCAAAATTAAATAATACAATTAATAATAGATAGAATTAAATTTAATTACATAATTAAGTGGCAAATATTAAATCTAATTAATTAAATATGAAAATATTCAATTAATCAAATTTTTAGGATAAATGTGATTTATCGCCAAATAATCATTAAATTAAAGATAATTAAGATAATTAGGAATATTACTAAGAATATTCTCCGATGCAAAATTTAAGATAATCAATTAGATTTGATGATGTTTAGATGTGCCTTAGATTAGGACTTTGATGTCGATTTCATATGATTTGATGATATAGGAGGTTAATGAACTTATAGCCCATTTTTGGGGTATTACATTTTGCCCCTCTTTGAATTACTGTGTGAAGCGCAGTGGTTCAAAGATAGTCTGTGTTTGATAAAGATATGAAACTGATTCAAAAGATAAACCGATCTCAAGATAGAAACCAATTGAAAGATATTGAGATAGGAGTTGATTGATATTGAATTGATATGGAGATAATAGGTCTTGAATGACCAAAGATAATGTTCACTGTAGAAGAAAATGAACCTATTATTGCGAAAAAGTGTCAAAATGCCTGATTCTGAACCTTAGGATTGATAAGAAGTGAGTGACCCGTTCTAGACTCGATTGTCTTAGCAGAACTAGCAGGTATCACATCCAAACCCTTCAGTTGCCGAAGAACCAAGGAAAGAACACTATGATCTGATGGTTGCAAAAATTGATACAGATTACAAGATTAAGAGAATACCAGATTGATATGGATCGATGAATCTGATATGCCCCAAGTGATGATAGATTTTCCCCGAGCGATGAGGACTTTTGATGAATCAGTAACTAGACGTGATTGTTTATCTTGATCACTGATGAAAGATATTGATAGACTTGATCGATAGAATTTGATTTACAGACTTTGAATGATGTGCAATACCATGCCCCCTTCGGGATTAAAATTGAAATCTGACAAGAAAAGTCAGCGTTATAGTTTAGAAGCATGTTAATTGATTTGAGAAGTGTGGTTATACACGTCCGAGAACGCATTCTGCATCGTTTGGAGGTCCTGGAGACCGAATTTGACTAGGTTTGACCATGAGTTGACCATGGTTGACCAAGTTGAAATTTTGATAGTGTGATGTAAGATAATCAGTTAAGTTGAATACTAGATTTCTGTGATGATTGAAGGTCGAATATGCAAGTAGTTAATAATATGAATGATCTTAGATTTGAATTTTGATCCCGAAAAAGGATTCTACTTGCTATTTCATTGGAGGAACCTTCGTGTGAGATTCAGCTCTTGTTAGACTTCAAGATGCGATTTGAAAAATCATTTAAGCATTGAAGTTCGTTTAATCATTGTGAGATCATGTAAACATGCAAAATGCAATGAGACATGCAAAATGAAATGCAACCTAAGACCTAGGACTTAGTCACTGATCATATGTCGATTTGTTATCATCATTGAACTTTTAGGTAACTGGATAAATCAATACAATGCCCACTAGCCATGAAACCATAGACATATGAATATCGATTTGTATGCGCAATAATCAATACAACACCCACTGGTCAAACAACCATGGATATATGAATATTGATTTTGTTTTCGAAATGTCGGATTAAATATAAGCATCAAGGCACAAACGCCAGGATGACCTGAATATCATGTCCATTTTGATATAGCAATTTGTACAAGCATCAAAACATAAATGTTGTGATGACCTGAGTACGCCTTGCATTACAAACACATCAAATAGTCAAGAGATCATTCTAAATCCAATGTGAATTACCCGTAGTGACCCTTTATCGTTCACATCCTTAGGCAAGATTGCGTTCCACAGTAGGAGAAAGAACTTACTCAAAAAGACAATAGTTAGATCAAACTTCCTTGAATTTTTTGGGTATCAATGGTCGAGGTACGCATGGCCATCCAATTCGAGATAGAGGCTCTTACAGTCGGACACCATTTCAATCCAAAATTTCCAAAGCTGTTAGATTTTCACATACAAGCAGAAGACAAAGAAAAGATTATGCCCCCAGTCATCACTCTCTAAATCCTGTAAAGGACATCATTGAAGAGCTCGAAGGGACACAATATGCAAAAATCTCAATGCGAATCAGTAAGCATACAAGGAGATAAAAGCATGAAAAGCATAGATTGTTTTCAGTTGAGTTTTGATGTTTGATTGTTGTTGATGCAAAATCCTTTCTGGAGACGAGACTGACTGACTGACTCAACTTGAAGCTTCAAAGGACTCTGAGTGGGTATGACACGTCTAAGATACATGGGAGACCATAGGATATGACATTGATTGCCCCCAAGTGTGACCATTGATAGGATGCAAACGCTTGACCTGGTTGGTGTACAGGCCGACTTATTGAAAACTGGAAATGCAGGAACAAACCGGGAGATATGTACAAACTAAAGCAAGACTGAAAGCTGGGAAAGACCAAGATTGTGCTGATAGATGGAGCATTTTGGAACAAGTGGTGCCCGTTTGCCGAGTTTTCACCATCTTGGTAGAGATTCTATTTTTGCTACCGAGGTGCCTTTTTCCAGGTTTTCACCAAGGCACTTTTTTTTTTTTCTTTTTTTTTTTTTTGTATTTTTCTTTTTTCAATTTTTTTGTACTTTTCATTTTTTCAATTTTTTTTGTACTTTTCATTTTTTCAATTTTTTTTTGTACTTTTCATTTTTTCAATTTTTTTGTACTTTTGATATTTTTTGATTTTTTTGTGAATCATCAAGGCGCCTATTGCTAGGTTTTCACCAAGATGTTTATTTTTTCAGGACTTTTTCCAATTTTTAAGATTTTTTTCAGGACATTTACCAAGCACTGAATGCCTTAGGCATAGAATTTCTTTAGATGGAGAACGCTGATTGGTTCTCGGAGCTGTTCTCCTTCAGTTGTTGAGAGTTGATAGGCACCAGAGCCAAAAGTAGCAGTGATTACAAAGGGACCCAGCCAGTTGGGTTTGAACTTCCCCTTGCATTCTTGATGTGATTGATTTTTAGGATTTTCTCTCAACACGAGATCGCCAACCTGAAAATCTCTATGTCTGACTTTCTTGTTGTAGCCTCTAGACATTCTTTTCTAATACACTCTAAGATGATCATACGTTGCTTGTCTGCGCTCATCTAGTAGTTCAAGTTCTTGTAACCTCGACACTCTGTACTCTTCATCAGTGACAAGTCCATGCATTTTGATTCTAAGTGATGGGATTTCAACCTCAATAGGCAGTACCGCTTCAGACCCATAAACTAAAGCGAATGGTGTAGCCCCAGTAGGCATTCTAATACTAGTTCTGATATTGGTTCTGATACTGATTCTGATACTGATTCTGATACTAATTCTGATAATTGTTCTGATACTTGGTATACTTGATAGCATCTTTTTCTATTGAAAACTCCCAAGCAAGATCATATCGTGCAGTCTCAATGTCTAGCAAGGTGGAGAACAAGAGGGATTAGCAAGCTGGTGGAAGAGATGGAAGACAAGAGAATGAAGGAGAATGAAGGGAAGAAATCCTCAAGGGAAAACTCCTCAAGAATACCCAAGCTAGGGAAAAATTGTCATGTAAAGCACATTTGGACAAGCAATGAAAGGCTAGCATAGGATAAGCACAAAATCATAATGCAAGAGCAGGAAAGGATGCAATCCAAAGGAGTAGACATGTCAAGAGGCTTCATAGCACTGTGTTTTACTCTTTCTTTCTTTTTCTTTTTTATTAGATCAAGACCAAAGGGGAAAAGGATAGCGATAGGTGAAAATGAATGGAGGAAGATGGATATGAAGGCTAAACATGAAAGGAATGAAAGCAAGATCACTGTAAGATAGCTCAAAAATTAGCCAAATATTCGTGTATAGATCAACATTGTCAAGATCAAAGAGAGAAGATGGAATGGATGAAATATGTAGAAGAACTACGCATGACGCCTGATTGCCAGGTTTTCATCATGGTACTTATCCAAGGTGCCACAAGGAAGTGGTTTTCACCATAGGACGAATTTATTTCTCTTTACTTTTGCTACCAAGGCACATTTTCAATTTATTTTATTTTTTATTTCTTTTTTTTTGGAAGAAGGCAAGCTTTTTATGTAATGCTCCTTGAAAGGATAAACCATGATATGCCAAAGATTCAAAATGATATGCTCAAAGATGCTGATAGGGAAAGGGAGATGGAAGAGAAAAATGGAGGATAAGGTTTTATGTAAAGCGAGTGAGGTTGGAAGATAGGAAGAATAGGCAAGTGAGGAAAAAGGATAGGAGGTAGAAGGATAATGCATGGAAGGATTGTAAAAGGGTAGGTGGAAAGGAAGGCAAGATCAACGTCAACACATACCTTGAAGGGTGGTGAGAGGATGGAGGAATCTTGAATGAAGGAATACATGAAGGAATATGGCGAATGGATAGCAGAGGTTGTGGTTTAGGCACATGGAATGGAAGAATATTTTTGGAGGGAGATGAAGTGGAAGCCTTTGGAAGCTTGAATGTCAACTTCACTTTTTGCTCAACACCAGACTCTTTCAAGAGAGACTTTGGAATCCATATAGCCTTAGGATTTTTATTTCCTTTTGATGATCTAGAGAGAATATCTTGAATGATGGATTTTGGAACCCATACTTGTCTTGTAGTTTTTTTCTTAGATATTTCTTTTGACTTTATGCTTCCATGTCTATGAGAGGAGACATGGTGATATTCTTTTTTTGATGGATTCTTGTATTGCTTCTTTTTCTTGTCTTGAACATTCAAGTTACTTTCAAAAGACTTGGGATTTGTGGAAGAGGGAGGATATGACTGGTTTAGATGGGTGGTTGGATGAAAAAGATTCAAGGGTATGCATCTATGTTGATCTTGAGGAAAGATGGGAGATGGAGGTATGTAAGGACCCAAGATGGATGGAAAATTAGGAGAGTTAGGAGAGGAAAGTGAAGGGACATAAGGACCCAAGATGGAAGGAAGGCGTGAAGATCTTTGTAGTGGTGGAAGAGGTCCAAGGATGGAAGTGGAAGACGCAAAAGGATAATCAATAAGTTCATCAGCATCTATATGACAACCAAGGATATCAACATCTTTAGAGTGAGCATTAGAATTTTTAATAGAATCATGGACATCTTGAATATGAGCACCTTCTTTGATAGGATTGTTCAAAGCTTGCAAAGACTTAGGAAGAGTAGAAAGTGGAAGTGAACATGGAGTGGTAGAACAAGAAGATGAAAGACTTTGATCTTGACAAGGATCTTTGGATAGCATAAACGCATAATTTTTCTCTTGATTTTCAATAGGCTTGACATTGGAAGGAACACCATTTTTACCAACCTTAATGGAAGTATCATCTTTGGAAAGCGCAAGCGTAGTAAGGTTATTTTGATTGTCAATAAGCTCAACAGTGTAAGTAGTAGATTGATCTTTCTTAGGCGAAGACTTAAGACATGGTGGAATGCATAAAAAAGGGTGTATAGGATCAAAAGAACCCTGAGGCGGATGAGAGACACTGTAAAAAGGAGTGGATGAAATGGAGGGTTCTTGATCTTGATCTTTCTTTATGTTCTTCTCTTTATCATTTTTAGAGTCCTCTTGACATGGAGCCACTTCTAAGGACAAGGAAGCATGTTGAGATTGTATGGATGACTTTGGAAGAGATGGTGAAGGACTAGCTGAAGTAGGCATTATAGCATATGAAGGCTTAGGCTCTTTAGGTTTATCATTATTGAAAGTCTTTGCAGCCAAGTGAAGGTTAGCTTGAGTTTCTTTAAGAGGTAGCCCTGGAGGATAACTATAGGGAACCACATGAAAAGTATCAAGGCTTGTGTTGAATGAAGGTTCTGTGAAAGATTTGAAAGACTCAGAAGCTTTAGGAAATGTACGAGTATTGGAGGAAGTAGGGGATGGAAGGGAACCATCAAAAGACAAAGGTCCAACATTAACATGATCTTGCTTGAGAGTGTAATCTTTATTTTCAGCCTGAGAGTTTTGAGAGGAGAGATCCTTATAGTATTGACGTTTCAAGCTAGCACGATGTATTTTATAGTCCTCAGCAGTAGTAGATGGATCATCATCAAGGTATTGTCCACAAAAGCCATCAAAATCTCTTTCAAAATCAGAATCATATGGATCACCATCACGATCTATCCAATGTGACGGCCCATTTGTAGTAAGCAGGAATGAACGATGAGGAGGACTCTTAGGAATAGAGGTGTCATAGGTATCATTACATTGTCTGTCGTCATAGTCATCATAGTCTTCAAAGCTAGATGTGTCACTCTCCGTGGAAGAGGTATCATATTGCTCAATTTTTTTCTGGAGGCATGGTGACATGTACAAGTCTTTATCAAATGGAAAAGAGTATAGAGGTTCCTTTTCTTTCCCAAGTTTGTCAAGCTGGACTTGCATAGCCTGTATCTGTTTCATTATAGCGGCGATCAGAATTTCTTCCTCATGTGTACTGATTCTTTGAGACATGTGTACTAATTTTCAATAGCTATTGCTCTATTCCTGACACAATGATATTTTTGACAGATTTTAGAACTAGGCTGGAAACATTGGATATCTTGCAATTTGACAATTTCAGACAACTCTCTCAAATTTTTCCAAACGACACTCTGCAGACTCGCACGACACTGGGTAGTCTATGAAATGACAGTTGCTAAACTCATACGACAGTTGGGTAATACTGAAATAACACTTGACAAAACTCGTATGACTTTTGACTTCTTGAAATGACTTTTGACTCCAGAAAGAACTTTACGTCAATTTTTGCAAAATTTAAGGTTTTCAATTTTGGATTGTTTGCAAATTGTACTGTCCAGATTTTGAAGGTTATACCAGATTTGATCATTTTTAATAGCCAAGTAGATAAATAAGCATGCAGAACAGCAAGCAAGTGATTCCAAGCATGTCTGAAAACAATGAACAAGGGCAAAAGCAACCTTGCGCATGAACAATCAAGTGACCAAATTGTGCTAATCCCTGAGAGTACTAATTGTGTATGTTCTGAAAAAGTTTTGCAATAACACACATATACCTGAGAATGAAAAATTAGCCTCTCTAGGGTTTTTAGTAATGGTTTGACTCTGCAACTTTTATGATTCAAAGGGGTGAACTCCAATCCCGGCGCACCAGGGTTTTGACACAGTCCGAGAACTTAATCTTCAAGAGCTGCTAGGGAGATCTAACAACCCAACAATGAACCATACCCATGGAGATTTCTTCCACAAGGACATTTATATAGCGGTTGTCACTACCATGGCGAAAATGGCTATTACCGCTTGAGGTTCCGTCAATGCAGTTTGCCCTGTGAAGGGATTGTCTGCTACGGTTAACCCTCTCTAAAGATGACTCACAATAGTATACCACAAGGGGACTTGGCTCCAGATTCAAGGTTTTGACACCTCTTCACTTTTAACCCAAACAAAGCAAGCAGATTAATCCGACACGCTAAGACAAAGTTTTGTTCCACCAAGGTCTGTGATATCAACTCCACGTGATCTATCAACCTCTCCGGGGAGAGAATGTATCAATCAATAAGAGAAGACGCACTAACCAATTTTGATTCACCAAAGCTTGTGATATCAACCCCACATGATCTATCAACCTCTCCGGAGAGAGAATGTGTCGATCAATAAGAGAAGACTCACTAACTAAGTTGAATGTGAAATGCACTAAGTATCCTCCCTACCTACAAGGATTCTATCGTCAAGAAGGATTTCGCTAGGAATCCAATCTTTCAAGAATCACGAATAGTGTTCATAGGGCCTAATTAATATGTGAGCACAGATATATGTTCCGAAAGTAAATCTACCAAAAGCATTCAAAAAGTAGAAAGAGGAACACTTAACGCTTAAAGCAAATATGAGATGAGTCCACAAGGTGGAACACTTAACACCTCACACAAGCTAAAAATGAGTCCCCAACTTAGAAAACAAGTGAGTTCCTAAAAGCACAAAAGGGTTGCCAAGTGGAACATTTAACGCTTCTGTCCTGTTGACCCCTCCCCTTTATGGCGCTGAGATTGCAACCACGGGGCGGAAATGAGGGGCTGGCGGATTAGCGAGTCCAATAACCCAAGATAGCAATCAAGATCAATCACAAGTATTCTAAGACTACGTAATGAATCCTTAAGGGTTCACAACCTAGTATCAATTATGCAAGTGTGTAGAAATAGATCAAAAGCATGAAAAGATGCACACAAGCTTGACACATAAGAGATTTATTTTAAGTCCCAAATCAAAATATTATTAGATGAAGGAGAATACCTGGGATCCTTGCAACGCGCTTAGTAGATTTTACTTGATTTTTAGCAATTTTTGTTGAGCTTTTCCATGCAAGCAAGTGACGAACTCTCCAACAAGCAAACAAGCAAACAAGCAAACAAGATATGCAAAATATATTCAACTTATGAAAACCATAGGGTTAGCTCTAAAAATCAATTATTATCAGTAATAATAGCTAGAAATCAACCCAAATGACAACTCATATCATTCATTGAACCATGTAAAAAAAATAAGTGCATACCCATCACAAAACTTTATTTTTTTTGCTGCATTTGACCTAGTCAACAAGATCTAATTTTTTTGATATGATTTTGGCCACAAAAATAGAAATTCAGAATAGAGACCCCTGCTAAAAAATAGAGAGCTTTCCAAAAATGCAAAATTTTTAGAAAAACCTCTTCATTTGTGCCCTAGAGACCCATTTTATCAATACAGACTAGTTTTTGTAAATTGACTATTTGAGCTATGATATCATGTCCAAATTTAAAACAAAAAGAATGGACCCCCTGTATAATTTAAAGAGCTTTCCGAAAATATAAAAATTTTCAAAAAATATGCTGATTTGCGTCAGATATTAATTTTTTCTGGAATTTCAAGAAAAAATTATTAAAAATTCAAAACATCTCAAAAAATTCTAACTTTTTTACTGTAGCTTCCATGACATGTCATCAACTTGAAAAACAAATTTCAGACCAAAATTCCAAGCCTTTTGGGAGATAAAATTAAATCTTTGAAAATTTAGGGTTTTAGCTCCCAAAAAAATCAAAACCAGCATGCAAAGGTGGGTTGCCCCACGGTGGGCGCCAGAAATGTGTGTGTGAAAATTGTACCTGATCTATAAACACAACACTCAGTAAAACATTAGAGGTTATTGATAATCAAAATCATGCAAAATTGAAAGCTATCTAACCAAGCGATTTACTGCCTTCTAATAGGTGCGAGATTAATGTTCTCAGATTGTAATCGAGATCAGTGACCTAGACGACACCTAAATGAAGGATTTGAATGCAATTCTAGATATGGAATAAATACAATTAATCTATATTTTTGATATTTTCTATGCAATAAGAATGATAAAAACTGATATGATATGAATGCTGTTGAAAACTGATATGCTATGAATGCTATTGAAAATTGATATGCTATGAATCTAACAATGATATGAAATATGAATGCAAAAATAAGATTGATCTCACAAAGATGTCGATTCGCAAGAGCTTTGATTCTTCAATTCCAATTCTCCAGCGTGATTGTGCAAAATATGAGATGATTTGTGAAGAGCTAAAGCCTTAATTTATAGAAATCCAGGGCTTTGGAGGTGCATGAATAAAAGCCATAAATCACTCAAATTAACTCATCTTGATTTTTGAGTTATCTGATCATAAAAGATAGTTAATTCTCAAAATCATGCAAAAACAGCTTTTTAACTCAAATTAGAGTTTAGATCAGCTTTTTGAACTCCAAAAGGATGTTGAGTTCCAAAAAGTCAATAACTTGCATTGATTTTCTGATTTGGAGTTTAACTGTTTCTTTTGAATATGCATAATAATTAAGAATTAAATAAATAAATAAAGTGATTTATCCTCAACTCAACTGATTTTTGAAAATAAATAATTAATTTATGGGTTAATTAACTATTTTACCAAACTTTTATTAAAAATTATATTATTAAATAATGACAACATGCTTTAATTAATTAAATAAGAATTTAATCAATTAAAGATAAGAATTTTGATTTATTGTCAAAATTAAATAATACAATTAATAATAGATAGAATTAAATTTAATTACATAATTAAGTGGCAAATATTAAATCTAATTAATTAAATATGAAAATATTCAATTAATCAAATTTTTAGGATAAATGTGATTTATCGCCAAATAATCATTAAATTAAAGATAATTAAGATAATTAGGAATATTACTAGGAATATTCTCCGATGCAAAATTTAAGATAATCAATTAGATTTGATGATGTTTAGATGTGCCTTAGATTAGGACTTTGATGTCGATTTCATATGATTTGATGATATAGGAGGTTAATGAACTTATAGCCCATTTTTGGAGTATTACAGTAAAGTTTCCTACCTTGTGCTACACATGTCTTAGCTTTAAGAGTGGTAGCATTAAGAATGCCTAAGTCCCATGAAATGGAATTACAAAATTTTCTCAACTTCTTCTCTAAGAAGTTATTTTTAGCCTTTTCCTCCACTGTCTTTAGCAATGAGTCAAAATGACTATCAAAGCTATCCAATACTGTACCAAGATTCTCTACCTCATCCTTGTCTTTGAGGATAACTGGTGAGGGGAGTAGTTTGTTCACTATTTCTACAGCCCTAACCATTATCTTAGCTCTTTTGTCTCCTTTTTGAACTGATCTCTCCTTACCTTTAGCAAAAGCCATAAATGAAGGTCTCATCAGCTCATCTTCATCCATGTTGTCCACATTAGAACTAACTAGTTTGTCCACACTTTCCAACAATAGAGATGAATCTAGTCTGACCTCAGTAACTTTTTCTAATTTTGGCTATCTTTCTTGTTGTAATTCCTTCTGTCATGCTTTTTCTTCTTATTTCTCTTTTGATTTTCCTTCCTCTATCTATTCCTGATCTTCAACCTTCATCACACTATCTAGATTTTCCATAAATTGATCATTTACATCATGTGAAGTGTCAAGGATAACATGCACACCAATGACAAAGAAGTCTGGTTTCATGCTAACTTGAGAACTTTTATCTATTTCCTTTGAACTATGTCCTAAACTCAAGTATATAGGCTTAGAAGCCTTAGGAGGTGAAACATTTTTAGGCATTTCATACATTAGAACTTGGTCTAATGCCTTTTGGGTGTCCTCAATCACCTCATCATATTTTCTAGCCATAATCTTGACTAGTCTGGCCTTTATC
Organism: Chamaecyparis obtusa; assembly: GCA_027943335.1. Taxonomy (NCBI): domain Eukaryota; kingdom Viridiplantae; phylum Streptophyta; class Pinopsida; order Cupressales; family Cupressaceae; genus Chamaecyparis; species Chamaecyparis obtusa. The sequence continues at coordinate 625,132 of BSBK01005001.1, forward strand.
CTTGGTAGGGGTTTCAGTGCCTTTATGATTCTTTTGCTTTCCTGAATTGACACAACTAGAAACATATCATCAATTATTTTATTTCTTATGTTCTCATCTTCCAAATGTGCTAACTGTTTCCTAATTTCCAATTTTTTATATAGGTCTTTTGGGACGCTTGCTTCAACCTCCAACAAAATCTTCTTAAAAAATAGTAGGTGCTCAATGATAGTGTCCTCAATGACCGCTTGGTCCTCAAGACTATATATTTCATAGTATCTATTTAATGATATCAGATTTCCATCTTTGACAACTCTTTTATTTAGTGACTTAAGATCTAGTTTCCACAAGGTCTATGTATTATTTGGAACCATTTTCTCTTCCTCTTTCTCCATTACCTTCTCTTCCTTCTTCTTCCTCTTTACCTCTATCTCTTTTTCCTTTGGACTAACCTACTTAACTGATCTTGATGATCTTCTGGGAACAAATGCAGTCACAACTTCTTGTGTTTCTTCCGATAAATCAACAATGTCATCAGTGGGAGCTTTTTTCTTTTCTATCTCTAAGGGGGTGGGTGCATCTATGACCATGCTGGAAGATGCCTCTATCTTATTTTTTATATCTATTAACTACACTTTTTTAATACCTACCATTGCAGTGATATCTTCCACAATCTTGCTGACTTTCCTTTTTCTTGTTACTTTCTCTTGTTCTTCTCTGACTTTCTCATATTTCTCCTTGTATGCACCCCATCTTTCTTGAGTAGGGTCCTTTTCTACTGCCAATACATGCTCTAATTGCATAGTCAATACTTCAGCACTTACCTCATATCCCATAGGATAACACCGTTTGGTTATGGGCTTAACTACCTCAAGGTAGACACAATCAGTTTCAACCATGAAATAGATAATGTCCTCATATTTCTCTACTAAGTTTTCTAGAATCTTGTACCTTTCTTTCATCTGCCTCTGCATAATCTTAATCATGCCAAACAATTCTCCATCAACCCAGTCCTTTTTCTATCTTCTATAGTATTTGAAGATCTGCAGAGCAGTGGGTTCATTATATTTCCATGCTCTAGGATGCATGCCAGGAAAGTTGTGAATGATATGAATGTACATGTGAACTAGAAATGAACCAAACCTAAATGAATTAGATTTATCCTTCTTTATATATTTTACATTCTCAATGAATTTTTGAGCTAGAATTTCACAAAGATAGTACTTCTTATTCTCTTTTACCATTTTGTATGCCATCATCATAACTCCAGCTGATACATAATTAAGTCTAGAACTATAAAACAATTTGTATCCTATTAGCATTTCTACCAATATGACATCTTGTAAATAAACATCATTTACTGTCATTTCCCTCTTATCCCATTTAGAGTGTGTTAGGGTTTTAGCTTCTTTTATCAGTTTTTCTCACTAACAGGTAGGGCTCCTTCATTGTCAAGGCCTATGATATCATGGATCAACTAAGCACATATCTTAATAGGTTGAGCACCTATCCATAAGAACTAATCATGAACTCTGATCAAAATGATTTTGAACCATTCAACTTTCATGAACTCTGTGAGTCAGGTTAACTTGAGTATTGATAGATCTTGTAGGTGTTTAAATTCTTCTGTCAAAGACCCATTTACTTCTAACATAGTGTTCAACTCATAGAAGATGTTAACCTCCCTAATAATCTCATACTTTTAGTGTATGTATGCCCTAATATACTCTACATGTAACACACCTATGAGGGTTTGAGAAAATGACCCTTTCAGATCATCCTCATAGGATTTGAATGGATGCCTTTTGAATTTGTATCTAGGTCTATATACAACATCATAAAATACTAGTGCATCCATGAATTTCCAAAGAGATTAAGTCTAAATACCTTAAACGTGCTTGAATCCAATGTTTGGCTTCATGCGAACACAAAATCTCTCTGCTAGATCACTTCTCTACTTTCACACTTCTTCTCTCCTTAGTTCCTAATCAATAAATGGTGTAGGAATGAAATCATTCAAGTATTTTATCTATCACAAGTTGATTGTGTGCATTAAACATAGGTAGCTCAACTTCACATGTCATCTAGTTATATTGACTCTCATATTCATTCATGTAATCATTTAGGCTTTTACCATTGTCACCATATTCTTCCTTATAACCACAGGAGGTGGTCTTTCTGGTTCACTAGATCTCCTTGGTCCTCTTCTATTGTCATCTCCATTATATATAAAAAACTTTGCAATGTGACCTAGATTGTTACATTTGTAACAAATAGGTGGTCTTCTTCTTTCTTGATTAGTCTGCAGCTTACAGTACCTTGCTATGTTCCCAAAGTTATTACATTTTTGACATGTAATCTTGGTTCTAGATTCTTCTCTGACATAGTCTTGCTTATACCTAGATTGATTAGATTTTCTACAATCTACCTTCTTGTGTCCATACTCATAGAAATTAAAATAGTTGTTGGTAAAGGGATTAGAGTTACCTTTACTTTTTCAATCTCTTTTCATATGTCCAAATTTGTTGCATCTAAAACATCTACCTCCGAAGGGTCTGAACTATTCTCTAGGTTCTTCATTTGTAGGCCTTTCTTCAGGAATAGTTCTTTCCTCATTATTGGCTTCTTTTGGTTCTTCTTGAGTTTTTAAACTTTCAGCTTCATTAAATCCACTCATATCTCCTTTAGGCTTTTGTCTTGCTCTTTGTTCATCACTCTTGTCACTACAAATGTGTAATTTTTCAATGAGTAATTTGGCTTGAGTGAGTTCACCTTTAATGATCTAATTGTATTTATCCATTTCCTAATATCTATCCTTGTAGTGGTCAATTTCGGTCTTCATTTTTCCTATCTACAAGTTATCTTCTTTTAGTGACTCTTCAACTTTGTTTATTTCATCCTTTTCTTGCTGAATCTATTTGATCATCAAAAGATTTATTTGTTCTTTTTCTTGCTCCAACATCTTTACTTTTCAGATGTAACATTGTCTGAACCTTCTTTGATCTTCTCCATAAGGTCTTGTCTCTGATTTTTTACAATCTCAAGTTGTTCTTTAAGTTTCCTCATGAAACCTTCTACTCTTTTGAACTTAAATTTTAGTTCACCATTCTCAACTTTCATCTTATCCAAATCTTCAAGTGCAACTTCAAAGTTCTCTTGAAAGACTTCTAAATCCATTCTAATCTCCTTTAAGTTGTTAGACTTTTTCTTCAAGGGACAATAGCTCTGATACCAATTGTTAGGATTAGGTAATACTGAGAGGGGGTGAATCAGTATTACAGAACTCTGATCTTTTTAACTTTAAAAAATTATAAACAATCCAAAGTAATGTAGAAATGAAAAGAGCATATAATCATAACACATTAATTACACCATGATTTGTTCTCAAGGAAACCTTGGCCAAAGGGAAAACCCCGGTGGGGATGGTACCCACAAATATGCACTAAAATGTAATATCCCTATTAGGAGATCTAGCCCTATTAGGAGCTGATTGTTACATAGTACATTTCCTTGTTAGAGGAATACAAAACCCTATTAGGGGTAAATAAAAACACTTGGTTAAAGGTGGTGAGCACACTACTCTTATAATCAATACTTGTCTCAAAAATGGTTTTCAAAAGGGGAACAATACAAGTACTTATCTTTCTTAGATAGTTCCAATTGTAGCTCGGCCTCTTACTGATCTTTCATTTGATCTATTCTCTTCTATTCACAAACTTACTCTTTCATCATCATCATACCATACTTTTCTATTACTTTAACACTCCATACTTATACAAAATCAGCCTTCCAGTCGGCTTCACAATTATCATGCAAAACATAATAATAACTCATGAAAATTTTATCTATGGAGTTGGCACTCTTACAATACCAAAGATTTGGCAATATACTTTATTTACCTATCTTAGCATGTTACCATATTCACTTTTCCCTCCTTAATCTTCACAACTATTCATATACCCTGTTACACTATTTTATTGACTTCACATATCTTTTGAACATTGTATCTCACAAATATGATAACCAAAACTTATGCAATCTTAACTGAAGCATGTGTATATCCTAAAATACCTCTAGTTAACTTCACAAGCCATAATACCTCATAAATCTTCATCGCTAACCAAAAATGTGCCACTGTACCCTGTTATCCTAATTCTACACTTAGTCATTTTCATGACTGAGACTCTACTGGCAATCTCCACAACATGCGATCACTCTATCATAAGTGTTGTCATAAATGACAACCCTTAAGTGATTCTTAGTACTCAAAAACATCGTATGCCAACATTTGATTCATCTGTGCTATGATTTGAAGGATGATTTTGAAGAGTTTGCTAGAACTTCTCTTAGGGAAATTTTGAAAACCTTTAGGGGTATACTTTAGGAGATTACCAAATTGGTGGATTTATGTGTGAAGAGGATGGTCTTGAGGATAGAATTCTTAAATGGAAGAAGGATCTTGATGATCTTGTAATAATAAGGAAGCAATGCTTCCAATTTTTGATAAAGATATATGAAGGGTCGGAGTTGGACAATTTTGAATAATGGATCAAGGACATTACTGAAGCCCTAAAGGTCTACCAGAAAAGTTTCAGTAGAATTGATCAAGAAAGGGGTGAAGGAATGATCTAGTTTGAAAGAATGCATGATTTTTTTAGAGGTTTGGATTGGTGAGAAAAGAGATAGCCTCTTCTTCAGACTTAGAATCTAAGTTTGACGAAGAAAATGATCGAAGGAATGAAGGAAGGGACATAATGGAACTAAATAGTGAAGGTGTGCTAAGATTGGTGGGATACTCAAAGGATGATGAAGATTCTTTGAATGATCTCTTCCACTGGAAAATAGAGGATTATGAACTCTTCCAACTAGTATGAAATATACTAAGTATTAAGGAAGAGCCAGAAATATTTCCCCCTAAGTATGGTGAATACAAGGAAGAGGAACCTAAGATCACTTGTGTCTATGATGATTGGAATCCTGGGTGGATGAATGCAGCCTTCAAAATATTTATTCTCATTCTTCTTCTTATGTAAGGGAAAGAGACCGTGGTCCTTGTAGAATTTATGGTTCCAAGCCTTTGGATCATCATTGAAAATAGACTCGGTGATAGGGAAAGCTTGAGGGAGTGGTTTTTGTGTTCCTCCCCTGGCCATTTGGTGCTAAAGTACAAGGGAAATAATGAGGCTATGATGGGGCTATCAATTTGTGGACTCTTGAGGAACTGGAGATACATGAGGCCATCAACAGATCCAAAACTGATACCTTACCTAGAGAGAATAGACCTGACTAGAGCAATAGAGCACCCAAGAAGATGGAAAGGGCCTCAAGAGGTTAGGCAGGTGACCTGAGAGTCATCTAGATGGGTGAGTGGAGAAGCATCCAAAAAGTAATTAGATTAAGAATTTTTTTTAAAAAGAAAAAAAAAACCACACTATACAACTAATGGTCAAACGAGCGTATAGTGGGGATAAAAAAATTTAAAAAGAATAAAAATAGGAAAGAAACATGTCTGAAGGCACCAAACTATGGTCACCAAATGGTGAAGTCACCAAAGGGTTGTCACCAGAGATAATGCACCATTATAAGAAGGAAGGTCCGCACATGGTTAGACAAATATTGTTCGGTATGCAAATAATTGAGGCAAACGGATAGTGCCCTATGCGGGTGAAAGGAGGAATAAGGAATGGTAGTAGCCAAGGTGATTCCAAAACAAAAATGACAACAAATAAAAATAATTAGTAGTGCATAACGTATGGTACTGAAGGGAAGGACATAAGCAGGTAGTGAAGAAAACATAAGTGGTTGGTAGAACGAGTATGGGATCAGAAGAAAATCACAAAAATGGTATGCCCCATGGAGTTCTAGGTGGGTTTGAAATCACAAAAATGGTGTGCCCAAGGACCCTGTGGGGGTGCTTACCCCACTGGGGGCCTTTCCCCCTAGACCCCCATTTTCCTTTTGAGGTACACTACAATTGTGAGTTGGGGCATCAGAACGGTATGAGGAAATTATTCAGTTGTCACCCTTTAGAAAGTGTGACTAGTTGATGAGACTCAAAGCTACTATAGGCATGGAGTGTTTGCATGTCAAAGGTGGAGAGAGCACTATTAGGAATTAATTTTGAATTTTTGGTATTCATTCTATAGTAGTTGTTCTTGCATTAATGACTATGATTGTCATTGATGGCAACACAGTGATTTACTAGAGACTTGCAGAGAAGTAGATAGAGTTTGAATTAGGGCACATGGGATATTTTAGTTGGAGCTATGTGATGTTGAGAATATACTCTTGATATTTTATATGTCTATGGTTAAGAGTGCATACAGTAATTCATTTATTCATGGAAGTTATGAGCATTTTGGTGGAAGCAGTATTCAGGCAGTGTTCTTGAGTAGCAGTTTGTGGAAATCATATGATATCTCCTAATTGGGATGGAATCTTTTTTTGTGTAGTTAAAGGGAATTTGAATACACATTGATATTGACATGGATGATAGCACAAACTTTGAGGTCACACGAGTGGAGAATTATTGTAGATGGAAGCCGACAGTTTTGTGTAATTTTGATGTAGCGTGTGGAAACTTTTATTTTGTAATTGTATGTTGACTCATTTGTAATTATTTGAGTGTGGTATAAAGGAAGGAATGTTTTTCCTTGTTGAGAAGTAGTGGATAGATATGAAGTGAAGAAAAGAGCAAAATGTGATAGCGAATTTGTGAAGGAAGACATGCAAAGTACAGAGATATGAAATTGAGATCTGGTGTAATAGTGAATGCAATTTGGCACAATTAGAGAAGAGGTAACATATTATTCTATTGAGTAATACAAAGATTATTTGGACAGTGTGTTTAGTGATCTTACCTTGAAGTTGTTTGGGTAGTGGCTCCTTCTATCTTCCATAACTCTTAACAGGGTTAGAATCTTTTAACAGGGATTTAAAATTTCCTAATAGAGATTCATATGTACTGAATGTATTTCATAAGAATCTTAATAGAGTTCATCCTTTCACAAGGAATATTCATATTAGTGCATCTTTTGTGGGCATCATTCCCACTGGGGTTTACTCTTTGATCAAGAGGTTCCCTAGTCAACATATCTTGTGTCATTGTGTTATTGTGTATGTATATCTTTCTATGGTTGGTAATTATATTGCTTACATGGTTTAATGGTGTTGAAGTTGATAAAAGTTATAATTATCTGATAACTAAATTACCCCCCCCCCTCTTAGTTATTTTTGGTGGAATTTACTTTCTAACAATTGGTATCAGAGTGGTAGGTCCTTAAAAAAGAAATTTAATAGCTTAAGGAGATCCATGGAAAATTTTAGGAAAGAAAGCCCTAAGTTTGATGGTGTAAATTTTGACAGCTGGAAAGAAAAGATGAAGACACACCTACTGTGTTTAGGACTAGGTTATTGGTCGATTACAAAGAATGCTAAGACTATCATTGAAGAGGAAAATCTTGAAACATGTACTATTGATGAGAGAGATATATTCATGTGTAACATACTTGCAAGAGAAGCACTTTTGACAACCTTCCGGAGAATGAGTACAGTCAAGTAAAATGTTTGAAAAAATCTCATGAAATTTGGAACTCTTTACACTACTTTTGAAGGTGATGAACACGCAAAAAGAGTTAGATTACATAATTGGATATGTGCATTCAAAGATATAAGAATGTTGAAAGATGAATCTGTTAGAAGCTATATTGGTAGAATGTCAGAAATTGTTACAGGCATAAAATCTTGTGGAGGAACAAAGACAGAGAATGAAGTGATATGGAAAATTCTAAGGAAATTGACTCCTATATTTAAGTAGACAACATAGATGATTGAACAAGTTATACCTTGTACTACAAAATTTACAAGAGAAACTCTTCTTGGAAGATTGGAAGTAGCAGAGATGAACTTGAGGTTATCAGGAGACTTACCTAGAATGGAGACATCATTCAATGCTCTTAGTGTTCACCCTACTTTGTCAAGAAGCATCAGTGTGAGTGGAGATTATGTTGGTAGTAGCAGATCTAGAAATGAAGAAGAAAAGAATATTGAAGAAAGTATTTCCTTTCTTGTGAAGAGAGAACTAGACGGTAAGAAAATTTTTAAATGTTGGACTTGTCAAGAATATGGTCATTTTGCATCTAAATGTCCTAAGAGAGTTAAAAAGTATAGAAAAAATTTCAAACATAGAAGATCTAGGGAATGTTATTATCCTAATGATGAAGATCTTGAAGCTAGTACAGAGAGAACTCTAAGTGAAAGTGATACTGAGAATAATGATGACATAGGATTTGTAGCAATTAAAGAAGAGAATCTTGAAATAGATGTTAAGGAAGAAAAAGCCTTAGTTTCTCAAGTTGAAAAGAAAGCTGACTGGATTCTAGATAGTGGTTGTTCACATCATATGACTAGATACATGAAAAAGTTCATAAAGCTTAACGAATATGATGGAGGAGTTGTTAGAGTTGGAAACAATGCACCTTGCTTGATTAAAAGTATAGGATCTATTACTCTTGATGGAAAGACTAATATTGATGATGTTTATTTTGTGGATGGATTGAAACATAATCTTTTGAGTGTTGGATAGTTGGTTGATAAGGGATATCAAGTTTGGTTTACTGAGAAAACTTGTGTGATAAAGGATAAAGATGGAAATCTGATTGGAACTAGATCTAGAACTAGAGGTAATGTATTTCAGTTTAATCCTACTGAGATGACATGTTTGATTACTAAGATTGATGATAGTTAGTTATGGAATAGAAGGTTTTGTCATATAAACTTTGACAACATTGTGAAAGTAAGTACTACACTTGCAGTAAGAGATTTACCTAAAATTATGAAGCCTACTAACATGATTTGCAAAGAATATGTGATGGCTAAACAAAAGAGAAGTTCTTTTCCTAGTAAGAAGTTTACATCTATAGAAAAGCTAAAAATTGTTCATATAGAATTGAGCGGTCCTACCAAGACTAGAGGATTCTATGGAGAAAGGTATTTCATGATTCTTGTTGATGATTTTACAAGAATGATGTAGATTGCATTTCTTAAAGAAAAGTTTGAAGCATTTGATAAGTTTAAGATCATTAAGAATAAAGTTGAGAATGAATCTAGAATGAAGATTAAATGTTTGAGATCCGATAGAGGTGGAGAATTTACTTCTAGAGAGTTTAACACCTTTTGTGAAGAAAATGGCATTAAGAGACAGTTTTCATCCCCTAGAACACCTGAACAAAATGGTATTGCAGAAAGAAGGAACAAATCAGTGACTAAAGCAGAAAGAGCTATGTTATTTGAGAAATGATTTTGTGAAGATATTCTGGAGAGAAACAATGAACAAAGTAGTTTATACAATGAATAGAGTACAAATCAAAGAAGACATGGACAAGACACCCTATGAATTATGGTTTGGACATGCACCCTTAGTTAAGTATTTTAGAATTTTTGGAAGCAAATGTTATATAAAGAGAGATGATGATATTGGAAAGTTTGATCCTAGAAGTGATGAAGGTATATTTCTTGGATATTCTTTGAAAAGAAAAGCCTATAGATTTTACAATAAAAGAACTAAGACTATTGTTGAAAGTGCAAATGTTAAAGTTGATGAAAAGTTCAAAATTTAGGAAAGAATGCTTGATTATGAATCAAATGAAGAAGCTCATCCTAAACCTAACATTGGATCTACTAAATTATTTTATGAGACTGATAGTGATTTGTTGAATGAAAGCCACAATGAAGTCATTGAAGAACCTACACCTAAAGTGAGATCTAAGACAGTGACACCTAAAAAGAGTTTATCAAGAAATCATCCTATTAGGAAAATTATTGGAAGCATCAAAAGAGGAGTTCTAACTCAGAATAAGGTACAAGAATAGTTATGTTTGATTTCTCAAATTGAACCTAAAACTACTAGTGAAGCTTATGAAGATGAAAGTTGGATTAATGCAATGAAAGAAGAACTTGATCAAATTGAATAGAACAAGACATGGGAATTGGTCCCTAGACCTAAAGACAAGAATGTTATTGGAACTAAATGGGTATTCAGAAACAAGATGAATGAACAAGAAGTTGTAAGAAACAAAGCAAGATTGGTATGTAAGGGATATTCATAGTAAGAAGGAATTGACTATGAAGAAACCTTTGCACTTATTGCAAGAATTGAAGCAGTAAGAATGTTTTTGGCTTATGCAGCTTACAAGAAATTCAAAGTATATCAGATGGATCTGAAGTCAGCATTTCTAAATGGAGAATTGGAAGAAGAAGTCTACATTCAGAAACTTGAAGGTTTTCCTTTGACTCAAGAAGGAGACATGGTATGCAAACTAAAGAAAGCCTTATATAGACTAAAACAAGCACCTAGAACTTGGTATGCAAGGTTGGACAAGTATTTGTTAAAGTTGGGATTTACAAAAGGAATAGCTGATAGCAATCTATACACAAAAGAAACTGAAAATGGTTTGTTGGTTATAGTTATTTTTGTTGATGACATTATTTTTTGAGGAGAAGATGAAGCTAGTGATAAATTTGTTGATGAAATGAGACTAAATTTGAAATGAGTATGATTGGTGAAATGAAATACTTTTTGGGATTATAGATAACATAGAACAATGATGGTATCTTTGTAAGTTAGACAAAGTACCTGAATGGCTTGTTGAAAAGATTTGGAATGGAGAATTGTAAACCAGTTGGAACACCTATGGTAACTAGACATAAATTATCTAGCACAGATGAAACACTGATAGTTGAATAGAAGAAATACAGATCTATGATTAGAGGATTATAGTATTTGACACATACGAGACCTGATATAGCACATTCAATTGGAATTGTAGCAAGATTTCAAGATGAACCTAGAGAATCACATTATGCAGTAGTAAAGAGGATACTGAGATATTTAAGAGGCACAATGGACTATGGATTGTGGTATGAAAAATCTGATGATTTTACCCTATGTCTATATACAGATGCTGATTGGGGAGGCAGTGTTGATGATAAGAAAAGTACCAGTGGTGGAGCATTTTTCCTTGGAGGAAGATTAGTTTCTTGGTTAAGCAAGAAGTAGAATTATATCTCACAAAGCACATAAGAAGCATAATATGTAGCAGTAGAAAACAATTGTAACCAAATAATTTGGATGAAGAAAATGTTGAAGGATATTGGAATAAAGTTTGTTGAACCTATTTTCATACATTGTGACAACACCAACATAGTTAGTATGTCTAAGTGGTTGCATTAAGTATGTTTGTCATTAGTGACAACACTTATTCAGACTCTATGTGTTTACTGAGTAGATAGAACATTGTTTACTGAGTAGACAGAATAGTGTTTACCGAGTAGACAGGACAATGTTTACCGAGTAGACAAGATAGTGTTTACTGGGTAGATAGAATAGTGTTTACCGAGTGATGAAATGAGTAGTGTTTACCGAGTGCCATCATGGTAAATAGGGAATTCAGTTTCTACCAAGTGACACTATATCTACCGAGTCTCCAGTATATACTGAGTTCAAAACTACAACCAAGTGGTTAGTATGGACCAAGCCTCCACTTCTACCAAGAGCATGATGATGTCGAGTAACACAGTGGATGTTGAGTATCAGAAAGTCACCGAGTTAGTTTGTAGTAACTGAGTAACTATATTTGGGCTGACTCAGTAATATTTGTGTTAAGAGACAACTTTGTAATTATTTTGTAATTGTTTTGGATTGATATATAAACAATGTTTTGTATCATATCCAAGGTGTGAAGTAGCGAAGCATGAAAAAGAGAGAAAGGTAGAGATAAGAGAATTACAAAGGGCTACAATAGTATAAGAAGCAGCAAAGATCTATCCATCATAGCAGGTGATCAGTACATCAGAGAATCTCAATTAGCAAGTACAGTTGCAAGTAAGAGATCTACTATTTCATCCTAACAAGTGAATTAGCTTAAAATCCTTTAACTAGGTAGACTTAACAGTCTTTGTAAAATCTCTTAACCGAGTGCATACTTTGTTGTATGTTTGTAAATCCTCTAATAAGGTGGACCTAGCAGTCCTTATTGCTCCTAACAGGGCAGATCATCAGAAGTGATCATTGTAAGCCTTAACCGATAAACTTTATACTACAGTATTGAAGTTTTGTGGGTATCATCCCCACCCCAATTTTAGTTTCTACTTGGAAGATTTCTGGGTCACCAAATCTCTGTGTTCAAAGTGTTATGAATGTTTTATTCTTTTTGTTACTCATGCATGCAGTCAGATTATCAATCTAATGTTATTTGAAATATGGTTAAGATCTAAATTTGTTAAAAGTTTTGAAGTTACTGATTCACCCCTCCCCTCTCAGTAACCTGGATAGTCTTGAATATTTCCAACAATTGGTATCAGAGCTTTGTGGTTCTCAGGATAAAGTTTGACAGCTTGAGAAAAGATTCAGGACAATGGAGATATTCAGACTTAACAAAGTAATTGAGAATGAAAAGCTAGATCTGGAAATGGCCATAACTCAACTCAAGGAAGCAAGAGAGCATCTTTCCCAATCCCTAAAAAGAAGGAAGGAACTTGAAAATCAGATTAATGACCACCGGTATGTTGAAGAAAAGATTGAAGACTTTTTCCCTTCAAGCAGCTTAGATGAAGCAAACAATGCAATCAAAGAACTTCTAGAAAAGAGTGGATCTCTGCAAGAAGAGATAAGAAAATTGGAAAGAGAATAGGAAATTTAGTCAACAAGATTTTGTGAAATCTTGGAACAAAGAAGCAAGATGAAAGATGAAATAGATGGAAAGAACAATGAAATCCAGAATCAAACCCTTCAGCTAGAAAACCTTATTGATCAAGTCTCCAATGCAAATGAAGAAATCTTGACTCTGAGATCAGAAAATGAAAATATAAGAGAGGAGTTGAGATCTGAAAAGCAAATCAATTTAAGATTGATGAGTGAATTAGACACTGAAAGGAAAATCAATGAGAGAATGTTAAAATCTCAAGAAGATATAAATCAGGTGTATGAATGAAACCTTCATAGGCAAAAAGGAAAAGCAGGACTTGGATACAAGAGGAAGGTGAATCCTCCAAACAAGGTACTCAAAAGAATCAGAAACCCACTTGTAATCACTATGGAAAAATTGGTCATACTTCAAACAAATGTTGGAACAATGGAAAATGCTACAATTGCAATCAGCATGGTCATAAAGCAAATTAATGCAAGGATAAACCAAGATTTAAAAGCAAATGTCACAAATGTAGCAAACAAGGTCATAAGGCATCAGAATGCAGAACTAAAACACCCAATCCAACAGAACAAATTATGAAAGAAATGTTTGGTTGGGATTACAACACTTGGTGTAGATGTCATTACTATGGAGAATATGGGCACATTGGCATGAATTATGTAAGGCATCACTTGAGAAAAAGGGATACTACCATAAGATGTTATAAATGCACTAAGCTTGGTCACATAGCTAAAAATTGCATGAATTTAGGCAAAGTTGAAGATGAAAAGAAAGCAAAAGCAGATAGCATCAGGAAGCATATGAGACAATAGTGGATTCCTAAACTTACTGAGCAAACCAGTCCAAGTAATGAAGTCACTCATGAAGAGAGTGTCTCTATCAACTCTAACTAAGTCTCCAAGAAAGCACTGGAACTGTATCTTCATAGACATATTCCAAATAGTTCCTGAACTGAAAGGAAGAAAGATCCAAATCAGTATACAAGATATAGTAGGATGACAAAAAGGTCAGTATCAGTTACCACTAAGCAATGTTGGGAGTAACCTAATTTCATTTGGTTACCGAGTAAGGTCAGAGTAGTATGAATTTGTATGTTCTCTGAGTTGCAGAATCTTCACCGAGCATTTAATGCATAGTGGATGACAGTCTATCAAATTCAATACCCTAATTCCTATAGAGCATTAATGACAAAATTTTAACAAAAAACATGAAATCGAGTTCATTCTTCACCACGAATATCAGCATATTGAGCAGAGAAATTTCTAGTACGATCAAGCGATTGAAAGCAAAATTTTGTAGCAAAAATTTCTTCAAAGAATTTTTCCTTTTTCTACCGAGCTACCATGGAATCATCCAACACCAAAGTAAAGAAAGGTTCAGAAATGTTAGTACAAGGAGAATGGAAAGCATCAGATTTCAAACTCGTGCCCGCGATTGCAGAAACCCTAGATCCGAGTGGAGCTCAATCTCAAATTCCTCCAAAGGTACTTCTTGTAAATGACATTCACAGTCATTTTAAAGGTACAATTCAAGAGCTTGGAACCCTAGAGATAGATTTTGTTCATGATGAACTATGTGTTGATGGTGTTCTCAAATCGGAACATAAACATTTGGAAGATAAGGGTTTGAGACATATCACCCACTTGCCTCAGAGTTTCCAGATAAAATGGATTAGATATATCCTAAGCCGAGTGCATGAAGGTAAAATTTGGCTTGAGCAACCAGTGGAAATAACAAAGAAGATGATTCACCAAATCACTGGTCTTCCCATGCTTGCGAAGGCTAAATCTACAAAAACCCTAGGTCGAGTAGAGCTGGAAAAGAAAACACTAGCTGAATGGGATGATAGAGGTATGAGAATAAATAGTATTACTGATGTAGAACTAAAATTTGGCACATATGTCATAGCTCACAAGATATATAGTTCAATTCAGCAGAATAGTGTTCCGTGTGAAGCAGTTGACCTAGCTTATAAAATTGTGAAGAATAATCTATCATTTGACCTAGCAGATTTATTGTTGAAATAGTTCAACAAGAATATGGAGAGCATTCAAACCTCAAAGAACAATCCATGTAAGTTTGGCTCACTGTTTGTTTGTTTATTTTTCAATGCTCAAAATTTTTTCCCATCAAAAAGCATGGTAAAATGGAGAAAGGATGTGCCTATTCTTTATCATATAAATGAGTATATTGCAGAAATGGGTGAAAATTTTGTAAGCATAATGGATAACTATTTTGAATCTTTTAAAGAAAAGATGAATAATAGATTCCGGATTCCACTAAAGCAAGTGGAAGATTATAAAGATGATGTTTGTTTCATGGTTGATTGTGATAGAGTATACATTCATGCAGTAAGGCTTAGGATTGTATGGGCGAAACCTCTTCCTTATGAGGTGAACATTGATGAAACAAAGGATATAATTGAATCCCTAGTAAATCAACTTGTTGATCCAAAGGCTCCATACTTTGGAACATATGATGAAGCTAAGGTAAGAATTGAGCTAAGCATAAAACTTCCACGGGTGATTAACAAAGGTAGAAAGAGGATGGCCAAGATGCAATCTAGCACACCTCTAATGTTCACCGAGGGCATAGGAGAGGATATTGTAGAAGAAGAAGAAGAGGATATTGTAGAAGAAGAAGAAAAGGATGAGAGTAAAGAAGAACAAGTGCCTGTAAAGAAGAAAGGAAAGGTAACTATCACCAAGGAACTCGAGAAACCCACTACAGTATTCACAAGGAAAAGATCAAGGGACAAGGTAGGTAAAGTCAATGATGATATAGTACTCAAAAGGCCTCCTCCCTCTTTTGAACAAAAGATTAAGGATTTGAGAAAAGGATTTGGAATTGCAAATTTCAAATCTCTCAAATATGAAACAAGGTCACAGGCAGAGTAGTAGGAAATTGAAGATGTTGTTATTGAGAAAATGGGAAAATGGAAGTACTCACCTGAGGATATGGCTTCTCAAATCCTAGGAGTTTTATTAAACCAAGTCAAGATGAGATGGTCCAATGCAAGGCAAACTGTCAAGGACATATATGCTCAAACCTTAAGATAGTTGATGCCAAGTCTGAAAAATGTTGAAATAAGTAAGGCATTGATAGAAAATGAGTGCAAGATGACACTAAAATTTAACAATTGTTTGATTTTGATCAAGGATATAGAGTCGGTTGTGAAGAGTGAAAATTTTACTTGGAAAAACATCTATCATCTTCACAAACTGAGTACTGAAACTATGATAATTAAAGATATTGAAGATGACAGTGATGAAGAAGAAGAAGCAGTTCAGATTGATAATGTTGAGATAGAAGAAGCCACTGAGGAAGCTAAGAAGAATGTTGAGGAAAATGATCTAGTTTGGATAGCTGCAGAGGTAATTGCCTCACTTCCTCACTCTCCAGTAAAAATTGCTACATCTAGCCCGAAGAAAACTTCAAGTGTGATTGTGACAACTCCCTCAGATACATCAAATGTCCAATCATCACTAGCATAGCTCAATGTATCAATGATAGAAGTGGCTACCACTTCATCTACCGAGCTTCTGCTTCCTTCAACCGAGTTACAGTCTCCAGTGCCATCTTCAATACCTTCTTTAGTTTTGAATTTTTTAGCAATAAGTACTTCAGATTCTACAGTTGTAAATACTTCAATTTTTTATTTATCAAGTATTCCAGTTAGCATCCCATTAGTCAGAATTTTATCAGTTTTCACTACAAGTCCTACTGTGTCTACAATAATTTCTAATACAAAGGCAATAAGTATAAAGACTCAACCGAGTACAAAATTTTTGAGTAAGAGTGTAGTAGAAGATATAGATTTAGATGAGGAGATAGAAATTCCCCAATTAGATTTTGCAAACCTCATAGTAGACCAAATGCAAATAGTTGGTGAACTCCTCCAAAAGAAAGGAAAGCAGAAGAAACTAAAAGAAGAAAGAGATAAGGAATATAAGATCATTGAGGATGCCAAGAACATTTTGGTAGAAACAATAGGTGTTGAAGTTGATTCCTCTCAACACATTTTGTTGTAGTTGGCAGAGGCAGTAAACAAGTTCAATGAGGATTCCTCTGGATCAGATAAGTTTCTTGAGAAGGTTGAGAAGAAGTTTGAAAATAAAGTGCTTGAGCACATTGCTCAGCAAATAGCTATCAATCAGGCAGGGTTATCTTCAGTTTTGACTAGCATTGAGTCCTCCTATTCCAAGGTAACATCATTTTTTTCAAGGTATGTAATGTTGCTGAGTTCTCAAAGGAGATTAAAGAAAAAATAAATAAGATTGATGAGGATCTGAAGATCAGTGCATAGAAGTTGCAACTTGAACCTAGTTCAAGTTCTGCACATCATATGACAGTCAGATTCCTATCTGATAAGCAGTCAGAGTTATTGAAAGAAGATGCAAGGATTAGATCAACATTAATAGATATTCAAAACATGATCCATCCCATCATGGATACAATGTAGAAGCATATTGCATACTCAAAAACATTGATCCATGACAATCAGTTTTCAATTGTAGATCACATGATTGAACTCTCTGCAGAAGTCCAAGTTGCACTCCATACATGCAAGATTCTGTAAGAGAATTGGGATAGAACTCTAGCACTAATTGGAAAGGTGGATTCTGATTTTCTCTCATATTTTGGTATCTCTGTGTAAAATATTTGTATATACACCTTTGGCATTATTGTCAAAAAGGGGGAGAAAGTATATGAGAGAAATAGGAAATATGAGTATGAGGTGAAATAAGATATTTGTATATATACTGTATAAGGGAGACATGACATGTATATACAGCAGTATGACAAAGATAAATTTTTGAAAAATCAAAACCAGTATCAGCATGATTGTGTATATAAGTTTTGGGCAATAAGTGTTTTGTCACTAATGCCAAAGGGGGAGATTATTGGCATTAAGTATGTTTGTCATTAGTGACAACACTTATTTAGACTCTATGTGTTTACCAAGTAGATAGAACAGTGTTTATCGAGCAGACAGAACAGTGTTTATCAAGCAGACAGGACAGTGTTTACCGAGTAGATAGGACAATGTTTACCGAGTAGACAGAACAATGTTTACCAAGTGATGAAATGAGCATTTTTTACTGAGTGCCAGCATGGTAAATAGGGAATTCAGTTTCTACCGAGTGACACTATATCTATCGAGTCTCTAGTATATACCGAGTTTGAAACTACAACCAAGTAGTTAGTATGGACCAAGCCTCCACTTCTACCGAGAGCATGATGATGCCGAGTATCATAAATTCACCGAGTGAGTTTTCAATAACCGAGTAGCTATATTTTGGCTGACATAGTAATATTTGTGTTAAGAGCCAACTTTGTAATTATTTTGTAATTATTTTGGATTGATATATAAACAATGTTTTGTATCATATCCAAGGTGTGAAGTATCAAATCATGAAAAAGAGAGAAAGGTAGAGATAAGATAATTACAAAGGGCTATAGTAGTATAAGAAGCAGAAAATAGCTATCCATCATAGAAGGTGATTAGTACATCAGAGAATCTCAATCAGCAAGTACAGTTGCAAGTAAGAGATCTACTGTTTCATCCTAACAGGTGAATCAGCTTAAAATCCTTTAACCGGGTAGACTTAACAGTCTTTGTAAAATCTCTTAATCGAGTGCATACTTTATTATATGTTTGTAAATCCTCTAACAAGGTGGACCTAGCAGTCCTTATTGCTCCTAACAGGGCAGATCATCAGAAGTGATCATTGTAAGCCTTAACCAGCAAACTTTATACTGTAGTATTGAAGTTTTGTGGGTATCATCCCCATCCCAGTTTTAGTTTCTACTTGGAAGGTTTTTGGGTCACCAAATCTCTATGTTCAAAGTGTTATGAATGTTTTATTCTTTCTGTTACTCATGCATGCAGTCAGATTATCAATCTAATGTTATTTGAAATATGGTTAAGATCTAAATTTGTTAAAAGTTTTGAAGTTACTGATTCACCCCTCCCCTCTTAGTAACCTGGATAGTCTTGAATATTTCCAACACTAAGAACCCTGTATTACATTCTAAGACAAAACATATAGAGATTAAGTATCATGTTGTAAGAGAGAAAGTTATTGAGAAGGAAGTTAGACTTGAGTATATAAGTACAAAGGAGTAGATAGCAGATATATTTACAAAGCCTTTTCCTAAGGATACATTTGAGTATCTGAGAGGTATGCTTGGGGTTATGCCCCAGCCTACTTTTGAGAAGTGATGCAGTTGGTTGCATCTATCCAGTGGTATATGATCCTTATCTTTTTTCTAGACTAGATGTTGGTACTTCCTCTATGGGGGAGTATGTGTATCTGAGCTGAGTCATGAGGACTCTAGTGAATGTATTTTCTGAATAGTGTCTTTTGACATTGGAGTTTTTGACATGATGATGAGATTTCTATCATTGATGTCAATGGGGGAGAAGTGTACATGAAAAAAATCTATTTGTACTATCTGAATAGGAAAATGAAGCAAGATTTGATTGATGAAGAGGACTTGAAGAAGCAGTGTTGTAGTATTGGATTTTTTGAACATTGGATGTTTTTTCATCCATGTTTTCATCAATTCCAATGGGGAAGATTGTTAGGAATGAATTTTGAATTTTTGGTAGTCATTCTATAGCATTTGTTATTGCATTCATGACTATGATTGTCATTGATGTCAACACAGTGATTTACCAGAGACTTGCAGAGAAGTAGACAAAGTTTGAATTAGTGCACGTGGGATATTGTAGTTGGAGCTATGTGATGTTGAGGATATACTCTTTGATATGTTATATGTTGATTGTGAAGAGCACAAATAGTAATTCATTTATTCATGGAAGTTATGAGCATTTTGGTGGAAGTAGTATTCAGGCAGTGTTCCTGAGTAGCGGTTTGCGGAAATTGGATGATATCTCCTAATTGGGATGGAATCTAGTTTTGTGTAGTTAAAGGGAAGTTGAAGACACATTGATAGTGATGTGGATGACTGTGCAAACTTCAAGGTTTCACGAGCGGAGAATTATTGTAGTTGGAAGTCGACAATTTTGTGTAATTTTGATGTAGCATGTGGAAACTTTTATTTTGTAATTGTATGCTGACTCATTTATAATTATTTGAGTGTGGTATAAAGGAAGGAATGTTTTTCCTTTTTGAGAAGTAGTGGATAGATATAAAGTGAAGAAAAGAGCTAAATGTGAAAGAGAATTTGTGAAGGAAGACATGTGAAGTACAAAGATCTGAAATTGAGATCTAGTGTAACAGTGAGTGCGGTTTGGCACAGTCAGAGAAGAGGTAACATATTATTCTATTGAGTAATACAAAGATTATTTGGATAGTGTGTTCAGTGATCTTACCCTGAAGTTGGTTGGGCAGTGGGTCCTTCTGTCTTCCATAACTCTTAATAGGGTTAGAATCTTTTAACAAGGATTCAAAATCTCCTAACAGGGATTCATATGTACTAAATGTATTTCATAAGACTCCTAAAAAATTCCATCCTTTCACAAGGAATATTCATATTAGTGCATCTTTTGTGGGCATCATTCCCACCAAGGTTTAATCTTTGATCAAGAGGTTCCCTAGTCAACATATCTTGTGTCATTATGTTATTATGTATGAATATCTTTCTATGGTTGGTAATTATATTCCTTACATGGTTTAATGGTGTTGAGGTTGATAAGAGTTATAATTATTTCATAACTAATTCACCCCCCACCCCTCTTAGTTATCTTGGTGGACTTTACTTTCTAACAAGCACTGGAGTAAGCCTTTTGAGAGGGGTACTACACTTTGAGGCATTTAGAGTGGGTGTTGGCTACACATGAGGCTATCGTGGTGGATGCATAGAGAGCTTGGGAGGAGTTGACCACCTGGTTGGAGGTAGTAGAGTGACACTTGGCTTAGCATACCCAAGATTTGGAAGCAGAGAAGGTGGCATGGGTAGATATCAAGGTCAGATTGGCTAGGGAGACAGTATTGTGTTAGTAGAGGCTACAACTAAAACATTTTTTTAGTGATCAATTTGGTGCAGGTGCAGGAGGAATGTGATGTGATGGAAAAAGAACTACTTGAGGCAACATTGATGGGGAGGGTGACACTCTAGCTTGTTCAGGGATGCCCCTCTACCCCTTCTCAATGATTTTCATATTCTATGTGGTGTATTTCATCTCTCTTTTGTTGTGAGTCACCAGAGATAACTTTATTTTTGGGGGGATGATGTTAGCCAGAAAGACTACTTTATTATATGTCAGGTATTAGTTATGTTGTTCTACCAGTAATTAGTTATTACCAAAGGGTAGTTGGGTTGGGTGGTGACATTTGGTCACACCCCTTTAGATAGATAAATATGTACCATCTATGAGGGAAAGAAATGAAAATGATTATAATATGAATCTACTCATACGTTGGAATGATTAATGAAAGTATATATTATTCTCTAATATGTTCTATGTTTATTATATTTCCTGCACTATGTTTATGAAATATTAAGTTTACCCCAGAGGGAAAACATCTAGTAGTCTTTTTTGCTAACATGGACTTGGACCTCTATGATGATGATAATTGTTGGATACAATTGTCTTAAGGAGATTGTTGGAATGATTATGTGTTGTCTTTGATGTCACATAAATGTCATATCAATTGTTAGCTCAGTCAGTTAGCAAAGCAGTTCCTAGTGTCTATCGAGCTCAGTCGGTCAGCAAAGTAGTTACCAGTGTCTACCGAGACCTCTCGGGTGTCAAAAGAAAAGTATGGTAGAAAATAGTGTTAACCGAGCTTCCTTGGTTATCGAAGGAAAGTTAGTGTCTACCAAGTTCACTTGGTCTCCAAAGGATGTTGAAGAATTCACAGTACGTATCGAGTTATCTTGGTTGCTAAAGGAAATCTTTTTTGGATTAATGTTTACCAAGCAAGGTCGGCCCAGTAAAGGACTTTGTCAATTTGAGAAATAAGGTTGGTTTATTCTAGCTGACTATTGTAATGATTAGTGATGTTTTGTAATAATTATTAGTTCCGACTTGACAATCTGAATGGTATATATATAGAAGGTCACGCTGTGAATTATAAGGAAGGAAAGAAAAAGAAAAAGTGAAAGGGAAGAATAGTATGAGCGAATTTTGAAGGATGATTAGATATCCTTGAAGAGAAGCAGAGATATATTTGACCAGGCAGGATCTAGTGAAGTAGAACAAAGATCTATAATTAGAAATTCAGTTGCATCACTATTCAGGTCACTTCATTGTTACTTTCTTACCATTGTAGCAGTGATTTCAAAATCTCCTAACCGAGTTGGTTTAATAGCCATTTTGTAAATCCTCTAACAAGGTGATAGTTCTATCAAATTGTTTCAAGACCTCTTACAAGGCCACTCCTAGCAGGGTGATTAAATCCTCTAACAAGGTCACACCTAACAGTGTGTTTTGTAACCTTTTACCGCATTGGCTCCTAACAGGGCATCACTTCAGAAGAGTGAAAATCAGTAACTAGTTACATTGGTGGTTTTTCCCATATTAGGTTTCCATGTTAAATCTAGTGTCTCTTGTGTTCATGGTATTTTCTTTATTCATGCATGTTAATCATAGATGAATGCTTAAGAATGGTTATAATTAACACTCTCTGCAATTACTGAGTTTTAGCATTTCTTTGTATGTCAACAGTAAATAATTTAATAGGACATCTAAGGAATCAGTGGTAATATTTTGTGGTTAACTGATTCACCCCCCCTCTTAGTTACGACATCTATATTTCCAATAATTGGTATCAGAGCTTTTGGTGCTTGTAGGAAGGGTTTTAAGGACCTAAGCTAAAGATCAGGATGTCTTACAAGAGAGAAATTCCAAGGCTTAACAGAGATAACTTTTCAGCATGGCAAGGTCTCATGAGACTTTATCTGGCTTCCATTGGTGATTCAGGATGCAAATATATTGATCAAGAATATACTATTCCTACTGGCACAGTAACTGTTGAAGACATTGTAGAGAAAAAGAACCATAACACCATGATGATAGATATTGCATTAGCCCTTAGCTATGAAGAATTTGATGAGATCAAAGACTGTACAACTGCCTATGAAATGTGGAACAAGCTGAAGAAAATTTATGGTGGTGATGACAATGTGAAAAGAGCCAAAGAAGAAAGCCTAAGAGGACAATTTGATTAGATGAAGATGAAAGAAGATGAAAACATTGCAAAATATGTTGAAAGAATCAAGGTGAGTGTTAGTGCAATCAGAGCTTCTGGAGGAAAAATTGATGATGAACCTATTATAAGTAAGGTTCTTAGAACATTGCTTCCTATCTATGCAATAAGAGTATCTGCTATTCAAGAAAGAAGATGTGAACAAAATCACAATATAACTTTGGATGCCTTAGTTGGAAGATTGACAACTTTTGAATTGGACAACTATGATAACTATGTTCCAACTTCTAAAAATATTGAATCAGCATTTGAGGCCAAACTCTCACTTAAGAAGGGCAAGAAAATCTAGTCAGAAAGTGAAGAAGAATCAGAGGAAAGTTCAAACAGTGATCTTGAAGTTATTGAAGCATTACTTGCAAAGAAATATACTAGAGGCAGAGGTAAATACAAAGGTAAAACTCCCTTAATCTATTTTTCATGTGAAGAAATTGGTCATATTGCAGCTAGGTGCCCAAACAAACAAAGCAAAGATGAGAAGAAAGGTCACAAGTACAATGGCAAGAAGAATTTCAAGTCATTCAAGGATAAAGGTAAGAAAACATGGTTTTTGGCTAAGGATTCTGATAGCGAAGAAGAAATTGTCTTCATTGCTGTAAAAGATGAATCTGTTGATGATGAAGATGAGATGGCACTTATCTCTCATATAAGAAAAAATGATACATGGATTATAGATAGTGGATGCTCACATCACATGACTGGTGACAAAACTAAGTTTGAATATTTTGAAGACTATGATGGTGGTAGTGTAAGGTTTGGAAACAATGAACCTTGTTGTATAAAAGGAAGAGGATGAATTTCATTAAACAAAGAACTTATATGTGATAATGCATATTGGGTTGAAGGACCAAAACATAATCTTCTAAGTGTAGCACAGCTAATCAATAGTGGACTCACGATTGAATTCATGAATGGAAAAGCAAGACTGCTGAATGACAAAGGAAAATTGATTGGTTTAGGCAAACAAACCAAAGGTAACCTATTTTATCTTGATCTCAGTGAGTGCTCATGTTTTATTGCTCAAATTGAAGAAAGTTGGTTATGGAACAAAAGGTTATGTCATGTAAATTTTGATAATATGGTGAAAATAAGCAAATTAAAGAAAGTAAGAGGTATTCCTACTTTGAAGAAACCTGATATTGGTCTATGCAAGAATTGTCAGATTGGTAAAATGGGAAAGACTAGCTTTAAAAGTAAAAAATATTAGTCTGAAGATATTTTGGATATTGTGCATACTGACTTATGTGGACCTATTGGAATTGAAAGCTATACTGGAGAAAAATTCTTTATTCTCTTTGTTGATGATTACTCTAGAATGATGACTGGTATGTATTTAAGAGAAAAGTTAGAAGCATTTGAGAAATTCAAATGGTATTTGGCAAGAGTAGAAAAGGAAACAGGAAAAAGAATGAAGTGCTTGAGATCAGACAAAGGTGGTGAATTCATCTCCCATGAATTCAATAATTTTTGCATTAAAAGAGGAATCAAAAGATAGGTATCAGCTCCAAGAACTCTTGAGCAGAATGGAATAGCTGAAAGGAGGAATAGATCTATCATGGATTGTGTAAGGACTCTAACAATTGAAAAGAACATTGCTATGAAATACTAGAAGGAAGCATTAGCACTGTAGTTCATACCTTGAACCAAGTACAGTTTAGGAAAGACACATTCAAAACTCCTTATGAGTTATGGTATGG
The DNA here is from genome assembly GCA_027943335.1 of Chamaecyparis obtusa. Taxonomy (NCBI): domain Eukaryota; kingdom Viridiplantae; phylum Streptophyta; class Pinopsida; order Cupressales; family Cupressaceae; genus Chamaecyparis; species Chamaecyparis obtusa. The sequence continues at coordinate 649,693 of BSBK01005001.1, forward strand.
CTATAAACCCAATGTAAGTTACCTAAAAGTATTTGGTAGTAAATGTTACATCTTGAAAGAATCTAGAAAAGGAAAACTTGATGCAAAAGGTGATGAAGGAATATTTTTGGGATATTCTTGCAAAAGTAAGGCATATAAATGTCTAAATTTTTCTACTCATAAAATCATAGAAAGTGCACATGTGAAAGTAGATGAGTTTGTAGAAAAGACTGAAGAAGAAAGCAAAAGGGAACCAGAGGATTACAGAAGATTTGTTTACATTGAACCTGATACATTGCTAGACACATCTGTCAATGAGGAGACTACATCAACCGAGCCCAGTACAGTAACCGAGTCACAAGAAACTGAGTCTCACCCTAAAGTTACCGAGCAAATATCTACTGAGCCTAAGCAAACTGAACCTGAAGATGAAATTCAAGAAGATGACAATGTAACTCATTCAAGAAGAAAGGAACTTGTATTGGCCAAGTATGTTAGGAAGCATCATACACCAAATCAAATTATTGGAAACAAATCAGATGGCACTATGACAAGGAATAAACTAAAAGGTACATGTTTACTTGCTGATTTTGAACCTAAAAATGTCAAAGATGCATTGGAAAATGAAAGTTGGATTGAGGCTATGAATGAAGAAATAGAGAAAATAGAGAAAAGTAAGACATGGACTCTTGTACCTAGGCCTAAAGATAAAAATGTCATTGGGACAAAATGGGTATTCAGAAATAAGTTGAATGAAGATGGTCAAGTATCAAGAAACAAAGCAAGATTGGTATGTAAAGGATATTCTCAAGAAGAAGGTATAGATTATGGAGAGACTTTTTCTCCTATTGCAAGATTAGAAGGTGTAAGGACTCTACTTGCATATGCAGCACATAAAGGATTTAAGGTATATCGGATGGATATAAAATCTACATTTCTCAATGGTATTCTTGATGAAGTCTACATTGAGCAACCTGAAGGTTTTATGAATCTAGACAAAAGGGATATGGTCTACAAGTTACACAAAGCACTGTATGGTCTAAAACAAGCCCCTAGAGCATGGTATGAAAGATTACATAACTATCTAACTCAGATTGATTTCAAAAGAGCCAATGACAACAGTAATTTATACATCAAAGAAGGACCAGATAACAAAATTGTTTTGGCAGAAATATTTGAGGATGATACTGTGTTTATAGGGAATGATGATCAGTGCAAAGAATTTTCAGAGAAAATGAACAAAGAATTTAAAATTTCTATGTTTGGTCAGATAAAATTCTTTGTTGGACTTCAAATTCAGCAGAGCAAGAATGGTATCTACATTACTCAGTCAAAATACATCAAGGAAATACTTAAGAAGTTTGGTATGGAAGATTCAAAACCAGTTGGTACACCCATGTGTACTAGACTGAAGCTTACCAAAGATGATGATTCAAAAGAAGTAGATCAGACCTTATATAGATCAATGATTGGAAAATTATAGTATGTAGTACATACAAGGCCTGATATTGCCTTAGCAGTTGGTATAGTACCAAGATTCTCAGCAAAACCTAGAGAAAATCACATGATGGCAATCAAAAGAATCTTGAGGTACTTGAGAGGAACTGAAGATTATGGCTTGTGGTATAAATTTGGAGGCAATCTAGACTTAAAAGTGTTTACTGATGCTGATTGGGCAGGAAACATTGATGACAGAAAGAGTACAAGTGGTGGAGCATTTTTTCTTGGCAAAAGGTTAGTATCTTGGACCAGTAAATAGAAAAATTGCACACCCCAATCCACAACAGAAGTAGAGTACGTTGTTGCAGTAGTAAACTGCTCTAATATTGTTTGGTTCAAATAGTGATTGGAAGGCATGAAAGTTGAGATCAAAGAACCAGTTGTTATGTTCTATGATAATAAAAGTGCAATAAATATTTCAAAGGATCCAGTAATGCATTCCAAAACCAAACACATTGCTATAAAATATCACTTTGTCAGAGAATTAGTGCAGGACAAGGAAATCAGATTGGAATATATTCATACAAAAGAATAAATTGCAGATATCTTCACCAAGCCACTACCTAAGGATGCATTCTTGTATCTAAGAGGTAAGTTAGGGGTCATTCCCCTATCCGAGGCTCACTAAATTGAGTTTTAGTAATGCATCAACTAGAGCATGTTGAAGATCAGTCAATTGATGTAGCATAGTCAAGGAATATGAATCAGTACTTAAGGTACATTGGTATTCAATGAAAGTGTGTTATCTTTGGCATGTGTTGTCAAAGAGGGAGAGTTTGCTATTTGCTGTCATTATTTCATGAAATTTCTAAGAAAGAGAATTTTTTTTAAAAAAAGAAGAAAAGAGGGAGAGTTTTCAATCAGAGAGAGAAGTTTGCTGACAGAGGGAGATGAGAATTAGAATGAAGCTAAGGATATGTTCCTTATTCTATGTTTGCTGTGAAATTTCATTGTGCTATGACATATTGTCTGAAGGAGATTGTTGGAATGATTATGTGTTGTCTTTGATGTCACATAGATGTCATATCAATTGTTAGCTCAGTCGGTCAATAAAGTAGTTCCTAGTGTCTATCGAGCTCAGTCGGTCAGCAAAGTAGTTACCAGTGTCTATCAAGACCTCTCGGGTGTCAAAAGAAAAGTATGGTAGAAAATAGTGTTAATCAAGCTTCCTCAGTTATCGAAGGAAAGTTAGTGTCTACTGAGTTCACTCGGTCTCCAAAGGATGTTGAAGAATTTTCAGTACGTACCGAGTTATCTCGATCGCCAAAAGAAATCTTTTTCGGATTAATGTTTACCGAGCAAGGTCAGCCCAGTAAAGTATTTTGTCAATTTGAGAAATAAAGTTGGTTTATTCCAGCTGACTTTTGTAATGATTAGTGATGTTTTGTAATAATTATTAGTGCCAACTTGACAATCCAAATGGTATATATATAAAAGGTCACGCTATGAATTATCAGGAAGGAAAGAAAAAGAAAAAGTGAAAGGGAAGAATAGTATGAGAAAATTTTGAAGGATGATTAGATATCCTTGAAGAGCAGAAAAGATATATTTGATCAGGAAGGATCTAGTGAAGTAGAATAGAGATCTGTAATTAGCAATTCAGTTGCATCACTATTTAGGTCACTTCATTGTTACTTTCTTACCATTGTAGTAGTGATTTCAAAATCTCCTAACTGAGTTGGTTTAACAGCCATTTTGTAAATCCTCTAACAAGGTGATAGTTCTATTGAATTGTTTCAAGACCTCTTACAAGGCCACTCCTAGCAGGGTGATTAAATCCTTTAACAAGGTCACACCTAATAGTGTGTTTTGTAACCTTTTACTAGGTTGGCTCCTAACAGGGCATCACTTCAGAAGAGTGAAAATCACTAACTAGTTACATTGGTGGTTTTTCCCATATTGGGTTTCCACATTAAATCTAGTGTCTCTTGTGTTCATGGTATTTTCTTTATTCATGCATGTTAATCACTAATGAATGCTTAAGAATAGTTATAATTAACACTCTCTGCAATTACCAAGTTTTAGCATTTCTCTATATGTCAGCAGTAAATAATTTAATAGGACATCTAAGGGATCAATGGTAATGTTTTGTGGTTAACTGATTCACCCCCCCCCCCTCTCAGTTACTACATCTATATTTCCAACAGATAATGAGAAAACAATGCACCCAATCAAAGACATTGTGCATCAGCACTTGGATATTCTCAATGGTGTCAAAACAAAGGATGACCTCCAACAAATGTTTTATCAGAAGGAGGAGATGTGAAAAATGTTGGCGCAGTTAGAGGAAATAAGGGCTTCACCAATGAATTGGTTACCTTCCAAGAGAAACAACAAGAACACCTAAAAGGCATCAAAATGAAAGATTTTGAAGAGATATAGGAAATAGTGGATAGGCTTTGCAATCCTCATCCAGAGATACTTCCAAGTCACTAAGTGTCCAGTTGTGGACTTAGTCAATTTTTCCATGGAGGAAAAATGTCTTGTGGACTTAGTCAATTTTGAGCTTCAAGATTTTTGGCCTTTCAGACTTCCAATTTTTTAAGGCCTCTGAAAGTGTGAAATTTTGTTAAAAAGCTTGTTCAACACTTAGCCATTTTTTCAACTTCATTTTTTCGGAGCAAGGATCGGAGTCCAAAATTTTTGGGTCCTCACCACCAACAACTTCTAGTCTTCTACAATTGATTTTTAGTTAGATTGATCACTTCTATGGGATCATTTTTGCATGATTTGGGGACATCTTTTAGTTGGATCTATGAAGGAGAGCTACAACAAGGAATAAAAGGGAGAACTCCAAGTTTTCAAAGAAGAGCATGCATAGAAATGGAGAAGTTCTAGAATAGATTTCAAGTTTTTTAATGCATCTTTTTCTCCAAAATTGTAATGTGCGAGGATTAATTATGTGCTAGATAGCTTAGACTTGTGTTAGGGATAGTTTTATTTCATGTAAACTTTAGTTTAGACTTATTTTCAAGTTACATCGGCAGCCAAAACCCTAGCTACGAAAATTGTTTTCCCAAAAAATAAGACTCTATAAATTGTAAGAAAATAATGTAATTAAGATCAATTACTATTGAAATATAATACTTACAATTGGTGCTTCAATCATGGTGTGAAATTTTATTCTATCTTTGTGAGATTTATGAATGTGTGTTTGCTCATTCCTTTATTTCAAAGAGCCAATTGATTGCATGGTGATTCTGATATGCAATTATATTAGTCTGGTGTTTATCATTGTTGCATTGCTTTATTGTGACAAATTATTGGGAAGACTATTCTTTGGTGCTTCAAGATAAATTTGTCTCATGAGTGTGCACATTCATAGTGGCTTTGTGATCTGATGAATTTTGACATAACATACATTTGCATTTATTTTCATTGATGATTGCATATGCAAAACTGTGATTGTGACTCATTTAGATCTATGTTTTGTGGGTTTTCTCCATCTTTTTAGTACTTTAATTCACAAGGCAACACAACATTGGTTTATGTATGTTATTTTACTTTCTACAATTTTATTTCAAAATCTTGTCACCTTATTCTCATTACCTTGCTCCTTTGTTTACAAAATTAGTTGTAGTAGGTTAAATCATATTTATATCACTTTTCTTAAAGATTAAAAAAAAAAAAAAAAAGAATGAAAAATTATTTATTTTAAGGTTTTTTTGCAATCCCTCAAAGATCGAACCAGCAAAAGGCCTCCTCGTGAACAGATTCACATTTATCTTCAATTGAACTATCTAAGCGGTTGAGACTAAACCTAAAAGGAACCTTGAGATTGATTCATATCATTCTTCCAAGAGGGAAATTTTCTCAAGAAAATTCCTAGCCATTTTGTCATGTAAAAATGACACTCAACAAAAGTGGTTCTAGAAGGAGGGCCCTCGAGAGGGAAACCCTAGAATATTGGATCATTCTCTCCTAAAAGGTTTGAATGAGTCCTCAAATCATCACTTAACAAAGGGGAATTCCTAGAACTCAAAGAAGTTCACAGACCTCACAAGAGTAAAGTGAAGCAAAAGGAAGATGTTTCTCATTAACTAGATCAACATAATCTTCCTCCATTTCCACACATTATTTCTCCTCTTTCTGCAGTTCCACTACCACCTCCAATGTATTTTTTGTAAATGCATAAATTTCCCCATTGGTTCTACAAGGACAGCTCCATGAGCAACCCAAAAATCCCAAAAAATTATCTCCATGCTTCATCTATGGTGAAACAAGGATAGCATAAGAACACATCTGTGATTTCAAAGAATTATGCAATCACAAAGAGATTGTACATAAGGATATCATGTGTCATCTTTTCCCCTACACCTTGGTAGAATTTGCATACAATTTTTACATAAACTTTCTGTAGGCATTCCCAGGATGGGATGAATTTGAAACTAAATTCCTCAATCAGTTTAATCTATACGTGGATCATGCTAATCTCCATCATCAATTCATCTCAGTGAGGAAAGATCATAATGAACCAATTGCAATGTTTAACCAATGTTTCCATAAGATGTACCAAAGACTAGAGGCTCCTTACACTGTACCTATTGGGACTACCATACAAGTATACTTATGGGCCTTAGATCCTTTGACATCCATATTCTTGAAAAGACTACCCCCATCAGACATAGATGCTTTGGAAAAGGTGTGCAATGAGGCCATCACTTTCACATAGTAGATAGATCCACTATTAGGAATAGTCCCAAGAGCTAACTGAGACCAAGGGGGGTGAATTAGTCATCTACAAGTTTCAATTATTTATCCAATTAAGTATACTTAAACTTTAAGCAAAAAAACAATGAAAGATCACTTGAACACAACACAACAATTTTGGTTATGGGGAAACCCAAATAGGTAAAAACCCCAGTGGGAATTGACACCCACTAATAATCTACACTAGTTTTTTATGATCCCTATTAGGAGACCTTACAACCCTATTAGGATTTTATCTTTACAATGCATTTAGTATAGTGACCTCGTCAAGGGTCAGACCCTGTTAAGAGTCTTTTACAATTAACCCTATTAGGGGTGAGGACAGACTGTCCAAGAGCTCACTACTCAAAGGGGTGAAGGTTGCAACCTTCTGAATAAAAAATACACACTAGATATGGCTCTTGATTGACTATGCATAGACCTACTATCTAGATCAGTTCCAATGAATAGCATATACTCTTTACTTGGTCACATAGACCTTCTTCTAATGGCTCAACACTTCGCACTCTCTTCTCTACACTTCACATTCAACTATGAACCATACTTAGCAATCACAAATGACTGCCTATAAATATCTTTCCTCTAAATTATATAATCAAGTCAACCTATTAGAACCACCTTGAAATCATATTAGAGAAATAATAACTCTGTCCAATAATATCTCAGTTGGCTCAACTAAGCACACAACACAAACTGGGACATGTCCAAATCAATAAGTGTGGGCGCACGCTACACACTGTTGGCTCTACCAAATTAATTGATACTTTCTCCTTAAGATGAATTACATCATGTGATCTTAGCCAAACATTATTAACTCTTCTCCAATCACTAATCCAAGTGTGCATATCGAAATGATAGGCACAACTCTTGTACCAATATAATCTTTGTCGGCTGTTCTGGATAAACACAAGAAATTACAACTGGTGAATAGCGATTGCATAACTTCAGTTCTACTATACATCAAACTCTACATCCATGAATGTAACATCACTAACATGTCTCCATTACATATCCAAATGTGCAAGGATCCATGATGACTATACGGACAATCACTCATAGAACACTTCCTGTAACTCTGTCAGGAAGACTGCTGAAACAAGGTGTTGCATAACTATTTGTACTAACAATTAACCTCTATGTCCATGATATCATCCTAAAAACATGTCCATGCTACATATACTTACATAATTCTTCCATGCATGCTACTTACCAAATGTTTTCATCAATGACAGACATACAATCGGCACTGGCTTGCTGGCAAATCTCTAACAATCTCCCCCTTTGGCATTGATGGCAACATATGGAATGAAAAAAACCACCAATCCAAATGAAGAATTATTTTATAAAATTCTCCATTTCCTCATCAAAAATCCCCCAAGGATGAATCCTCCATCTACTGTAATATTCTTCAATATTCTCCATTTCCTCAACTGAATTGTTTTCATGATTGAGTACTACTCCCCCTTTTATATTGTTTTTCATAACTCTATTCTACTCCCCCTTTGACATCAATGGAAAATGGTGTCAAACATTTAATATTTGGTACTACTCCTAAAGTAGAGTAGTCAACCATCCATCAATCACTAAGGACTGATGCTCTTTCCACTTTTTCTTAGTAGAATCAGGGAAGAGAATAACTCCCAGCTTCTCCCTGAGATACTCAAAAGTATCCTTTGAAAAAGTCTTTGTGAATATATCTACTAGTTGTTCCTTTGTACTCACATAATCCAATTTGACTTCTTTCTCTGCCACTTTCTCTCTAAGGAAGTGATACTTAATCTCTATGTGTTTTGTCTTTTCATGCATCACATGATTCTTTGACATATTGATAGTGCTAGTGTTATCACAATGAATAACAATAGGATAATCAATCTAAATTCCAAAGTCCTTAATCATCTTCTTGATCCAAATAATTGTAGAATAATTCAAGGCTACTGCAACATACTCTACTTCTGTTGTTGACTAAGAAATACAATTCTACTTTTTTCTTGTCCAAGTGACAAGTCTGTCACCAAGAAACATTTCTCCTCCTGATGTACTCTTTCTACCATCAACACATCCTACCCAATCTGCATCTGTATATACATGAAGCTCAACATTCTCTGAGTTAGGATATCATAGACCATAATCTATAGTTCCTTGTAAATATCTAAATATTCTCTTTATTTCCATGAGGTGACTTTGTTTAGGCTCTACTACAAATCTTCCAGCAATACCAACTCCATTGGAAATGTTTTGTCTTGTTTGAGTGAGATATATGAGTTTGCCAATCATAGATTTGTACAATGTTATATCTAATGCTGGGGAATCATCTTCATTTTTAAGCTTGCAAAATGTTATCATAGGTGTACCCACTGGCTTGCAATAATCCATCTTGAATTTCTTCAATATCTCTTTCACATGCTTAGACTAGTTAATGAAAATACATTTTTCTATCTGCTAGACATTTAATCCCAAAAAGTATTTGATAGGTCCAATCATTCTCATCTCAAACTCACTCTACGTCTTCTTAGAAAATTATGCACTAAGTTTGTCATTATCAACAAAGATAATGTCATCGAAAATATAGCTACAAGTAGAAAATCTTCAAATGTCTCTCTTATGAATAGATTACAATCTACTGCTCCTTTCTTGAATACAATTTTTGTTAGATATCCATCAAGTCTCTCATACCATGCTCTAGGGGCTTTCTTAAGTCCATAGAGGACTTTCTTCAATCTGCATACCATATCAAATCTGTCTGATAGGGTGAATCCTTATGGATGCTCAATGTATACTTCTTCCTTTAACTCTCCATTCAAAAATGCTAACTTAACATCCATCTGATAAACTTTGAAGTTTTTGACTATTGCATAAGCTAGAAATAGCTTAATAGCTTCTAATCTGCTCACTAGTGCAAATGTTTCTAAATAATCAATACCTTCTCTTTGCACATATCCTTTACATACTAATCTTTCTTTATTCCTTACTACTATACCATCTTCATTCATCTTGTTTTTGAATATCCATTTGGTTCCAATCACACTCTTATCACTAGATCTTGGGACCAGTTCCCAAGTATCATTCTTAATAATCTGATCTAGTTCTTCTTTCATAGCATCATGCCAATTTGAATCATTACATGCATCTTCAATACTTAAAGGTTCAATCTCAGATAATAAACATACCACTTCATTGCTTTCTAAACTCTTTTCTTTTGATCTTGTTGTGACTTTACCGCTCTGATCTCTAATGATGTCATCCTTAGAGTGATATCTAGATGTAAAATTTGGAGCTTTAGGTGATGTTGTCTCATCTACCTTTTCATTTTCTTCTTCACTTGTCTCAGGGTCATTGAACAATACATCAACACTATAAAACATCTCTTCAACAACTGTCTCACTAGTGGAAGGACGAGGTTCTTCTTCAATCATAGGTGCATAATCATGATATCTTTCTTGAACCATAAACTTTGCATCAATCTTAACATGACCACTTTCAATGATCTTCATCAATCTCAAATTAAAACATCTATAAGCTTTTCTTTTAGTAGAGTAACCAAGGAAAATACCTTCATCACTTTTTGCATCAAACTTGCCTTTTGCTTCATCCCTCTTGATGTAGAACTTGCTTCCAAAGATTCTAAATTATTTCACTATGGGAACATTAGAAAACCATAGTTCATATGGTGTCTTGTCCGTGCTAGGCCTCAATTGTATTCTATTGATGGTATAGACTATTGTATTGATTGCATCTCTCCAATAGGTATGTGCAAATTTTCCTTCAATCATGATGGTGCACATTGTATCAAGGATGATCCTATTCCTTCTCTCTATAATCTCATTCTACTAAGGGGTTCTAGGTGCACTCAACTATCTCTTTATGCCATGTTCTTTGTAGTACTCATAGAATCTATCAGAGGTGAATTCTCCTCCCCTATCTGATCTTAGACATTTTATGTTTAGTCCAGATTCATTCTCAACATTAGCTTTGAATATTTTGAACTTCTCAAATGCTTCTGACTTATCTTTCAAGAACACAACCCACATCATTCTAAAATAATCATGTACAAAAAAAATTAAATACCTTTCACATAGTATGATCTTGTTTGATTTGGTCCACATAGGTCTATATGAATTAGATCCAACTTGTTCTCTACTGAATTATGCTTGCTCCTAAATGAATTCCTCACATACTTTCCTATTACACATTCCTTGCAAATAGTATCAACTGGCTTTTCTATGCTAGGTATATCTCTTACTGCGTTCACATTTCTTATTTTTACTATGTTATCAAAATTGATATGACATACTCTTTTGTACCATAGCCAACTGTCATCAAATTTAGCAACAAAACAACTTGCTTCTGAATTAAGGTGAAAAATATTACCTTTAGTCTTTGAACCTGATGCAATCATAACACCATCCTTGTTTTTAATGATGCAATTGTTGTCTTTGAACTCCAACTGATAACCTTTTTCAATAAACTTCCCAACACTAAGAAGGTTATGCTACAGACCATCTACATAGAGAAAATCCTTAGTGTTGTTCTTTCCATACAATGTGATAGCTCCTCTACCAATGATAGGTTTAGGAGTGTTATCTCCAAATCTAACCATGCCATCTTTGTATTTGTCCAGATGAACAAATCTATCTTTATCACCCATCATGTGATGTGAACAACCGCTATCTATTATCCAATTTGTCCTTATGTCTACTTGTGAAATAAATGCTAGCTCTTGTTCCTTTTTCTCATCTTCATGATCCATCTCATCATACATCTTCTCCATAATAGCAATGAATCCAATTTCATCTTTAGCTGAATCATCATCTGATACTCCATCTCCAACATAGTAGCATTCCTTTATATACCTAGGCTTGTAGTTATTCTAGAACTTCTTAACTCTTGTAGGACACTTAGATGCAAAGTGACCAACCTTATTACATGAAAAGAATTTGAATGGAAATTGACCTTCATATTTTCCTTTTCCTTTTTTTTTTCTCTTTTATAAACTATAGCAATGAAATCATCTAGTTCTTTCTCTTCATCATCATCATCAAAAATACCAAAAGTGTTTGTAGATTTCTCACCATGGATTGATGCTTTGAAGGTTGCCTCACTTTTAGGTTCTATCTTCAATCTTGAAATCTCAAAAGCTGATATTTTTCTGATCAAGGTCTCTCTCTTGAAATTTTTTGTAAGTCACATGGTCTCATCAAGGATGTTGATCTTGTTTTCATACTCTATTGTAAGAGTAGTCATCAACTTATCCATAATGTCTTCCTCCAAGATCTCTCCACCATTGTTTCTAATTCCAGCAACTGCTTCATTAATCCTTCAGTTGTAAGATCTGATGTCTTCATCAAGTATCAATTCTAATGCATTGTATCTTTTCTTCCATGTCTTTCTTCATGCATTATTTTCTTATGTATCTCCTTCAAACATGTCTTCTAGGTGATTCCATATCTTGTAGGTTGTGTCTACTTTCTTTATCTCTGAAAACTCACTATGAGATAGGACACTGATAAGGGCTTCTTTGGCTATTGCATTCTACTGGAATAGCTCCTTTTTCTTGTAGTAGTATCATCTTTTGCAATATCTTCTAGAGAGGGAATCTTAATTTCTTTGATAGCCACTTCCAAAACTTCAAAAGCAATGCACTACAAATGTGTCACCATTTTGTTCTTTTAATCAAGATAGTTCTCTCTATCAAACTTAGGACTATCTTTTCTAAAGAATGTCATTTGATCAACCTCAAGATGTTAAACTTTATCTCTGAGGCACTTGGCTCTGATACCAATTGTTAGGAATAGACCCAAGAGATAATTGAGGGGGGGGGGGGGGGGGGGTGGGTGAATCAGTCATCTACAAGTTTCAATTCTTTATCCAATTAAGTATACTTAAACTTTAAGAATAAACACAATGAAAGAACACTTCAACATAGCATAACAATTTTGGTTATGGGGAAATTGAAATAGGTAAAAACCCCCATGGGAATTGACACCCACTAATAATCTGCACTAGTTTTTTATTATCCCTGTTAGGAGACCTTACAACCCTATTAGGAGTTGATGTTTACAATGCATTTAGTATAGTGACCTAGTCAAGGGTCAAACCTTGTTAGGAGTCTTTTATAATTAACCCTTTTAGGGGTGAGGACACATTGTCTAAGAGCTCACTACTCAAAGGGGTGAAGGCAACAACCTTCTGAATAATAGATATACACTATATCTAGATCTTGATGAACTGCACATAGACCTACTATCTGGATCAATTCCAATGAATAGCATATAATATTTACTTGGTCACATAGACCTTCTATTGATGGCTCAACACTTTGCACTCTCTACTCTCCACTTCACATTCAACTCTAAACCATACTTAGCAATCAAAAATGACTGCCTACAAATATCTTTCCTCTAAATGATATAATCAATTTGGCCTGTTATAACCACCTTGAAATAATATTAGAGAAACAATAACACTCTCCAATAATATCTCAGTCAACTCTACTAAGCATGCAACACAAACTGGGACCTGTCCAAATCAATAAGTGTAGGTGCACGCTACACACTTTTGGCTCTACAAAATTAACTAATACTTTCTCCTTAAGCTAATTACATCATGCTCTCTTAGCCAAAAATTATTAACTCTTCTCCAATCACTAATCCAAGTGCACATACTAAAATGATAGACACAACTCCTGTACCAATATAATCTCTGTTGGCTCTTCTAGATAAACACAGGAAACTACAACTAGTGAATAGTGACTACATAACTTTACTTCTATTGTACATCAAATTCTATGTCCATGAATGTAACATCACTAACATGTCTCCATCACATATCAAAATGTGCAAGGCTCCATGATGACTATATAGACAATCACTCATAGAATACTGCCTGTAACTCTGTCAGGAACACCGCTGACACAAGTTGTTGCATAACTATTTGTACTAATAATTAACCTCTACATCCATGATATCATGTTGATAACATTTCCATGCTACATATACTCAAACCTTACTACATAAGTCTTCCACGCATGCTACTTACCATATGTTGTCATCAATGACAAACATACAGTCAACACCGGCTTGCTGACAAATCTCCAACATCCACAAGTTGGTGGAAGTTATGGTGTTTCACCCACCTTAGGGAACATTGCCATGATTGGTCCATTTTCAATACATAACTAGCCCTCAGTGCATCATACTCCAAAGCTCAACCGAGTCCCAAATTTATACACCACTACCCCACCACTCACCATCACATATTTGGGATACGATGCACATAAGGAAGATCTCTATGAGAAAAAGGTCATTATCCCAAATGAGCTCGATAATGCTTTGGTGAATAAATTAGATGCCATGAAGAAAATAGTGTCTCATTTGACAAGTAAAATCACTAGGATGAAGTTGAATCCATCTCAAAACCAAGGGAATTACCAATGACTTGTTGCTTTCCCAAATACTTATTCCCAAAATCAGAACCACAATTATGGTAATTACAGCCACAACAACAAAAACTATGGGAATACTGTGCAAGATTAATAATTTGGGTATCAACGAACTAATAGGATATGGAACACATTCCCTAATGATGGTAGTATACTTGTTGATAATGCTAATTCCTTTAGCTCATCTAAAATCAACTTCACAAAAATAACCAATGCACATCAATCAGATAATGAATACAAGAGGGAGTTTGATAATCAGCAAGGTTAAAATTTTAACTACTCCTAGACACATTTCAATGCCATGGTCTTTGACTCCTATGAACCAATCACTGAGGAAGGTCATGTTGATAACATGACTGAAGAGGAGTTCATTTTTCTATTTAATTAGCAGAGTCAACCTAAATATTTTGAGGTTCATGCTTTTTAGAATTAAAATCAAAGTAATTATAATTTAAGAAGTAGGAGGAAGCCCTTGACTGATGGTATTCCCCCTGGAATGAAACCCACTCCTTCTGACCCATTTCCTAAGAACAACCCTTCACCTCCTATAGGCCCGAGCACTATTGTTGCTCCAACTACACAACATTTGCCTATTAGAAATAGGAAATACTGAGAGGGGGGGGGGGGTGAATCAGTATTTCACAAACTTTTTCTTTTTCCCACTTATGGATATAATAGATTAATTTAGTGCATACAAAGATTATCAAGCTGATTAACAAACATAGCAGTAAATAGAAAGAACTCATAACACATCATATGTTCTTGAGGAAACCATGGCCAAGGGAAAACCTCGGTGGGGATGGTACCCACAAAGATCACTAATCAAAAGTATCCTATTAGGGATATTGGACCCTATTAGGAGTCAATTTACATGTATAGTAGATCTATCCTGGTTAAAGGACTTTAGGCCTTTTTAGAAGCCTTAACCTTGTTAGGAGTTAGATTACAAAACCTGATCACCAGTTGAGCTCACTACCCAAACAGGTAATAAAAAATGTTTCTGACTGTAATATGGTACTACTTACAACTTCACATTAATAGCCTTTGCTGCTATCAATAAACAACTATCACAAGTTATCTTTTCTTTCTTTTTACATCTCACTTCTATATTTCATTACATTTCAAGTATGCCTAATATATGAGTTATTAAAGCTAATAACTTTACATGGTTGGCATCCAAAATCATTATCCAAGAGTAAAAATATAGGATTTCATCCCTTAATAATGTTAAGTCATAATTTTGACAAGAAAAAATAATCCCTTAACTCTTTCACTAAAACTGTCTCCAAAACTACTCTGTCTGCAAAAACTATCTTCGGTAAACTTTGAATAACTTTGTTTGTACTACTCCAAACTTTATGTACACTAAGATGGGGTATCCTCATACTCTATAGAAGCTTTGGTTAACTGGACAAAAAAAAATATTGCTCCAATGGATGTCGCCAACTAAATCTTCATCGGGTGCTCTGTCAGGATCATTGTATTCAAATTTAGACAATTTCTTTCTTCAACTTTGTATACTTGCATTCCAGATTCTACACTCTCAATAGAGATCATATGTTTTCATAATGAAAAAATCTATGCATCCACATTAGCCAAATTTCCAACAATCTCCCCCTTTGTCATTGGTGGCAACATATGGGAAAATTGGCTAAGTGTGCAAACAAAAATTCAAAAACACTTATACAAAATTTTGGCCAAAAGAAAAAGTTATACAATATGTATACAATATCATACTAAATATAATATCTCCCCCTATTATTATCCTTCCTCAACATATATTCAATTTTCTACTACTATCTCTCCCCCTTTGACAACAATGACAAAGATAGGGTGTACAAAAATTTCAAAAACTTTATACCTTATTATCAGTTATTGTAAAACTAGTAGGCTTGCAATACAATCACCAAAATCTAACTTCCAAGATTCAAAATCTTTTTCCCATATCATCCTAATGGATTCAGCAACATTGAGTAGAGTACTCAATCCGTATGCCACTATCTGACAAGCTTGCAGGGAATTGAAGCTAAACTTCTGAAATGATGTCTTTGCTAAAAGACACTGCTCAATTTGATCTTCAACAATTGATATCTTGATTGAGACATGCTCTTTCAAGATGTTAAACCTAATCATCTTTCTATTCTTCTCCTTTGCTATCATTCTGATTTCTTCTTTCAATTTCCTTATGTTCTTCTCAACAGAACTTATCTTGACATTAGGGCTTGTCAAGGTGTTTGTCTCAGCTGTAATAGCATCTAACTTCTCTCTGATCTTCTTATCCTCTTCAACTGTTAGGATTTTTGATTTAGTACATTGTATGTACAAATTCTTTCCTATCTCAAAATGTCTTCTCAAATTCTTTATGCATACATCTAAACTACTAATATCATTCCAAATATTTACACTTAGATTTTGTTGCATTTCTGCTTCAAAGTCTTCCTGAACTTTTATCTTCGCAATATCCTTCAAGTTAGAAAAGTCAGAGTCAAAAGAATTTATTAATAATTGAGCTTTCTCAAGTGGATCTGATTTAGATGCCTCAATGCTGATCACACTCTCAAGTTTCTCTGTCAAAACTCTAACTTTTCCTTCAAGGTCTTTCACCTTCTTATTCTTTCCAATAATTTTATTCAGAGATGTAATGAACTCAAGTTGATCATCCTCTTCAACTTCTTTTCCAAGGTCTTCAAACATTGAACTAATATGCCTCTTCTTACTATTAGGTGCACTAATGTCTTCAACTGGTTTAGAAGGTGCACTAGAGGTAGTGGCCTCTATCAAAATTTGTTTTCCTTTGACTGTCTGCTCTACTGGAACTGATTCTGATACTGTTGGTGCTTCCTCTACCTCTATATTCTTCTTTGATTCTGTGACCTTTTCTTGCTCTTCTAAAGCCAAATTGTCAACAATGTTTCCCAGATCATGAAATACTACATCATTTGATTCTGAAGTCACTTTGGTGCCTTCAATATCCATTGATTCTTTGCCAATATTGATATGTGAAGAAGATGGAACTTCTTCAATACCAACTTCCTCTGTATGCGGTTCCTTTGATTGCTTCTACTGAGGGTCTGATTCAACATGCTTTTCTGCAACTATATCTGCAAGAACTTGCATTACTGCTTGCTTTGTCTCTTTCTGTACTTCCTCCTTTTTGTCTCCCATTATAAGGATTGTTCTTCTCTTAGTTCTCAATAAAGTTCCAAGAGACTTCAGGAATCTCTTCAAATGATCTTCATCCTTAACTTCACAGCACTGTCTGATTACATGTTCTCTCATTTTTATGTCCTCTTCTTGTGCTCTCTATTTTCTACTCACAAGTCTGTTATACAAATCTTTTGGGATATTACCATGAATGGTGCTAAGTTTCTTATCTACCACAATCATATGTGTAACCATTTCATTTTCAAAGTTCAATCTGTCAAATGATCCATATAGATCATAGAATTTATTCAACTTAGTGAAGTCTCCATGCTTCAATATATCTTCATTAACTCTTTCAATTCTTGGTTTCCAAGTTTTCTTCTTGACTAAAACTACATCATCATCTTTAATTATTGCTACATTTCTAGGCATAGGTGGTACAACCACTTTTTGTCTCTTGTCGGGTCCTGTTGCACTCACTTTTACTCTTTTTCTAGGAATAGGAGAAAAAGATTTATCTCCATCTTTTTCAAGTACTTCAACTTTTACCTTTACTATAATTAGATCAATAGGATCTGCACTTGATGTCTCAGGTGGAATAGCAAGATTTTCATTTTGCCTCAAGGCTTCTGCAGTCTTCTTAGCTATGTCAAACTCATGATTTGACATACCAGATTCTTTCAATATTTTCTTCATAGTGGATTCAACTCTCTTACTAGATTGCTTCTTTTCTCTCAAACTTATTACAGAGTTGAAATTCTCTTCATAGGTTCCAAACCTATTTTCATGGCCATCCAACTCACACTTTAACAATCTATTCACATATCCTACTATTTCTGCTTCAGATATTTCATAGCCAAGAGGATCTATGAATTCCATTCTAGGCTTAACTGCTTCAATGTAGGTGAAATCAATGTCAACCATAAAACAAATGTCATCTTTATGCTTTTCAACTAAGGATTGAGGAATCCTTGACTTGTTCTTAACAACATTCTGAAAAGTCTTCAGAACAAGCTTCACACTATCATTAACTTTATCAAAAAGGTGCTTCATGTAAACTGATTTTATTCTTTCCATTGTGTTCACATTGTCACTCCAATCTACTGTGTAAGGAAATCTTCTCAAAATATGGAAAAACATATAGGTCATCAGAGATGAAAACCTAAACTGAGTGTACTTAGCCTTCTTAATCTTTTCTAAGTTCTCAAATAACTGAATTTTCAAGATTTCACATAGGTCTACTAGTTTCTTCTCAATACATATAAGATAAGCTCCATGAATCATTCCTATAGCCATGTCATATTCCCTTCAACTACCATAGAATTTAGTTGTTAGGATCTTGCAAAGGTACCTAACATCATCTTGCTTAATCTTGCTTAACACAATTCCTCTACCATTATAACTAGATCCAGTGTTATCTAAAATAATCTTTCTCATGTTCTTTTCATTCAATGGAATCTCTCCAACTTTAGATAATCCATTAACTTCATGAATTAGGTCAGCATTTATATCAATAACTCTCTCCTCCATCCAGAATTTCCCATTGTGGATTCTACTTAAAATGATCTTGGTACATTCCTCATCATTGAATTCATACTTCATGGAATATTTGATAATTTCATTGTTCTCTAAGTGCCCATAAGCTGGTTTAACTGACATGTCTTGATTGTACAATTTCTTGTAATCATCACTAAAATCTGCATCTCCCAAAGTTTCAAACTTACAACCAAAATATCCTTTAACATTCTCAATGTGCAATACTCTATCTGGTACGGATGATAATGCTAGACTGTCATCAATTTCAGTTGGTTCTACTAGTTCTTTCTTAATCTTTAGTCTATTCTTATCCTTAACATTATGAACCATAGAAATATCCATCTTATCAACTGATTAAAGATCAAGAAATACCTCAACTTTGCAAATCTAGGGTTTCAGTATGATCATCATTGCAAAATGCTTCCAAACTTCTTCAAATCATCCTTAACTCATTTTTCTTCTTTCAAATCTCTTTTCAATCACTTTTTAATCGTAATAACTTCAATTTTGACCTTATAACACTTCACATTAACTCGATCTGACATCGCATTCATTCATTTTGTCGCTAAAACCTCAAAAAGCTGATTCCGCAAACTTGTAATCAGAAAACTTTCTGTGACCTCGCAAAACACAATATTTTCTTTTGCACAATTAACCATAGTATTAGTACAACATAATAAACCTACATCTAATTGCGCAAAACTTAACTCATTCAAATTCCTAATCTAAACTAATCCTAAGTCCTAAACAACAGAAACTTACATAATTTAAGTACTTAAAGAAGGGTCAGGTAAAGATTCATCCTTACCATCGGTTACATTACCTTCCTGACTACTTTTAGTGCTAACTATACCTCCTTGATCTATGCCTTTTTCAAATTTAACTTCATCTTTATTGCTACAACAACCTTTCTCTTTATTTCTTGCATTTTCATTCCTTCTTGCATTGTTCCTAGGGTTAGGGTTATGATGATAACCTCCATTGTTCATTCTACAAAATCTTGCTGAGTGTCCAAACTTGTTGCATATCTGACAAATGATTTCATTGTTCCCAAATCTCTGTCCTTGCTGGTTAATCTGTGACCTACAATTTCTAGCAATGTATCCTACTTTGTTGCATCTAAAACATACTACCACTTTTCTTTGATTCATTTCTTCAATATATTTCTTATTTGCATTGTTAGTATTCCCAATCATTCTATCATAATTATTCAAAATTACTTTAGGTCTTCTACATTCTTTAGCTCTATGTCCAAAACTATGACAATTATAACAATGTCCATTAAAAGATTTAAATTGCTTACCTATGCAATTTCTCTTCATGTGCCCAATAGTATTACAAACAAAACATCTACCTTTGAATTCTCTTTGCATACCTTTAGATGATTCTTCTTTATCTCTAGGTGGTTCTTCTTTAGGTGGATCTTCCAATGTGTTCTCATCTAGCTTTATTTACTCCACATTTTCAAATGTCTTCAGATCTGGCTTCTTACTTTCATGGTTTGTTCTAAACATACTATATCCAAATCTATTCCTATCAAAGAATGGTTCTTCAAAAGAAATTTGTTTTTCAGTCTTATCACCTTTTGAATATAGCCTTTTAAGTTGTTGTTTAGATTGAGTTAATTCACCTTTCACAATTTTATTATACTTCTCAAGTTCCACATACTGCACTTTTACTTTTTCAGATTTGGATGTTTCCTTTTCAAGTCTTGACCTCAGATCTTCATTCTCAATTTTCAATTTTTCATTATTAGATCTCAAATTTCCATCTTCCATACTAAGCTTCAGATTTACTATCTTCAACTCATGCTTAAGGATCTCATTTTCTTTTTCTAATTCATCACAATCTTCAATAAGCATATCAAATTTCTTTTCAGATTTCAGATCTTCAATCTTACCTTTCAATTTGTCAATAGCAATCTTTGCATCTTCATATTTTCTTCTTAAGGAGTTTCTTTCATCAGTAAGCATATCAATCTATTCAAGAGCTTCTTCAAGATTCTTCTGAAGTTGATCCATATCCATAGAGATCTTACTGAAGCTTCTAAGCTTTCCTTGAATGTTCCTTCTCTGAGTAACTGTGCTCTGATACCAATTGTTAGAAATAGGAAATACTGAGAGGGGGGGGGTGAATCAGTATTTCACAAAATTTTTCTTTTGCTCACTTATGGATATAACAGATTACTTTAGTGCATACAAAGATTATCAAAATGATTAACAAACATAGCAGTAAATAGAAAGAACTCATAACACATCATATGTTCTTGAGGAAACCCTGGCCAAGAGAAAACCCCGGTGGGGATGGTACCCACAAAGATCACTAATCAAAAGTATCCTGTTAGGGATATTGGACCTTGTTAGGAGTCAATTTACAATGTATAGTAGATCTATCCTGGTTAAAGGACTTTAGGCCTTGTTAGAATCCTTAGCCCTATTAGGAGTTAGATTACAAAACCTGATCACCAGCTGAGATCATTGCCCAAATAGGTAATACAAAATGCTTCTGACTATAATATGGTACTGCTTACAACTTTTTATCAATAGCCTTTGCTACTATCACAATAAACAACTATCACAAGTTATCTTTTCTTTCTTTTTACATCTCACTTCTATATTTCATTACATTTCAAGTATGCCTAATATATGAGCTATTAAAGCTAATAACTTTACATGGTTGGCATCCAAAATCATTATCCAAGAGTAAACATCTATGATTTGATCCCTTAATAATGTTAAGTCATTATTTTGACAAGAAAAAATAATCCCTTAACTCTTTCGCTAAAACTGTCTCCAAAACTGCTTTGTCTACAAAAACTATCTTTGGTAAACTTTGAATAACTTTGTCCATATTGCTCCAAACTTTATGCGCACTGAGATGGGGTATCCTCATAATCTATAGAAGCTTCAATGAACTACAAAAACAAAAATATTTCTCCAGTGGATGTCACCAACTAAATCTTCATCGGGTGCTCTGTCAGGATCACTATATTCAAATTTAGACAATTTCTTTCTTCAAATTTGCATACTTGCATTCCAGATTCTACGCTCTTAATAGAGATCATATGTTGCCATAATGACAACATCTATGCATCCACATTAGACAAATTTCCAACATTTCCCACCTTACTAAAGAATCCAGTTTGGTCCATTGAAAGGTATAGTGCATTAGAGGAATTGAAATGAGTTAAAGCTAATATTTCAATGTATGACATGTAAAAAATTTGTCCCTCAAAAATGGAATAATTCCTAAAATATTTGGACCATTATAAGTCAATTTCATCAAGTGATAATGTGAGGACTTCATCAAATGTCAATACTATTGAGGCAATGCCAACCATGTTTAAAGACCGAGTCAAAGTGCCATCATTTCTACTTAGTCTCAAAATCTTTGGAAAGAATCTACACAACTATCTAATTGATTTAGGGGCTTCATGAAATGTCATGCCCTTATCTATATGTTAGAAGTTGGGAATGAATCCCTAACCAACCAATAGAGTCATGATATAACTTGACAAGACAGAAGGCAAGGTCATTGAGGTCTTGAAAGATTTTTGCATATAATTGACCATAGACTCCATGATCTAGGATTGCATAGATATACACATTAGAGATATCCCAGATGTTAGGATTAGGTAATACTGAGAGGGGGGGTGAATTAGTATTACAGAACTTTGATTTTAACTTCAAACAATTATAAACAATCCAAAGTAATGCAAAAATAAAAAGAACAGATAAGCATAACACATTACTCATGACACCATGATTTGTTCTCGAGGAAACCCTAGTTAAAGGGAAAACCCCGGTGGGGATGGTACCCACAAATATGTACTAAAATATAATGTCCCTATTAGGAGCTGATTATTACATAGTACATTTCCTTGTTAGAGGATTACAAAAACCCTGTTAGGGGCATACAAAACACCTGGTTAAAGGTGGTGAGCACACTACTCTTACAATCAAAACTATCCCAAAATAGTTTTCAAAAAGGGAAAAATGCAAGCACTTGTCTTTCTTAGATAGTTCCAATTGTAGCTTGGCCTCTTATTGATCTCACATCTAACTTCTTCTATTCTATTCACAAACTTGTCATATATCAAAATCATCCATATTTTTTCTTTCACAAGAGCAATCTATATTTATACAGAATTATCCTTCTAGTTAGCTCCACAACTGTTATACAAAACATAATAGAAACTTGTGCAAATGATATATATAGAGTCAGTGCTCTTATATCACAAAAGAGTCAGCATTATACTTTATTTACAAGTCTTATCATGTTACCATATCCATTATGCTTTCCTTAATCTTTGCAACTATTCATGTATCCTGATATACTATTTTACTTTCTTCGCACACCT
Source organism: Chamaecyparis obtusa (assembly GCA_027943335.1). Taxonomy (NCBI): domain Eukaryota; kingdom Viridiplantae; phylum Streptophyta; class Pinopsida; order Cupressales; family Cupressaceae; genus Chamaecyparis; species Chamaecyparis obtusa. The sequence continues at coordinate 672,360 of BSBK01005001.1, forward strand.
TTCGAACACTGTATCTTGCACACTAGCTATCCAAAACTCATGTGATCTTTACTGAGGCATGTAAATATCCCAAAATACCTCTAGTTAACTTTGCAAGCCATAATACCTTGTATGTCTTCATCGCTATCCAAAACTATGGCATTGTACTTGTAATACCCAAAAAATGGGCTATAGGTTCATTAACCTCCTACATCTTCAATTCAAATGAAATCGACATCAAATTCCTAACCTAAGGCACATCTTCACATCGAAATCCTAATTGATTTTATCTTAATTCTCCATCAGGGAACATTTCCTAAATATTCCTAATTTATCTAATTATCTTTAATTAAATATTATTTGGTGATAAATGTTATTATTTATCCTAAAGTTGATTGATTGAATATGATGAATAATTAATTAATTAATTTAATTCTGCCACTTAATTATTTAACTAGATTTAATTGCATTTATTCCTAATTAATATTGTATTTATTTTGACAATAAATCATAATTCCTACAAATAATCAATTGGATATTTATTTAATTGATTTAAAATCAAAGTTGTCAAATTTAATGATTTTATTGGAATAAAGTTTGATTTAATAATTGATTAACCCATAAATCAATTATTTTAATTCAAAATCAATTAAGTGGAAAATAAATCACTTTATTTATTAAATTAATTCATATTAAATCATGCACAATCACAAAAGCAGTCAACTTTAAAACAATTGCTAATTTCAATTTGTAAACTTTCTAAAACTCAACATCTGATGATGAGTTGAAAAAGAGAACTAAAGCTCTATTTTGAGATAAAAACTGCTTTTGCATGACTTTATGAATTAAATATTCTTAATTTCTTGTTAACTCAAAAATCAACCTAAGTTTATCAAGAGTGATGTATTGATTTTATCAATGCATCCTCAAGCCCTGGATTTCTATAAAATCAAGGCTTGGCTCTCTAAATCTCTCCAGCTTTCAATCAATTAAATCCCTCAAGCTTTCAATCTCATATCTCTCAAATTTGCACAATTACTCTGGTGAAATTACAACTGAAGAACAAAGATTTTGCAACAGGAAATTTTGTGAGATCAATTCATAGTTTTTCATAAATTTTTCTTACTTTTACATTCATCTTCATAGCATTGTTAGATTAAATGCATATCAATTTTATTCATCTAGCTTAGATTCATATAGTTTTTCATCCTAATTACATACAAAATACAAAAAAATAGATTAATCTGCATTCATACAGTTTTTCATTCTTTAGCATTAAATCCTTCATTTAGGTGTTGCATTGTCACTAATCTCGATTTCAATTTGAGATCATACTCGCACCTACTAGAAGGTAGTAAATCGCCTGGTTAGCATAGTTTCATTTATTTGAAAGATTTTGATTTTTGCTAACCTCTAATGTTTTACTAAAGTGTTGTGTCCACAGCTAGGTACAAAATTCACACACACATTTCTCATGCCCATCATGGGGCCCTGAAATGGGTTTTCATTCTATTCTATCAAATTTCTATCATTTTTCTCGAACCCACAACGACAAGGTTAATTTTTGTGAGTTTTGTGATAAATTTCTAGGCTATTTTTCTAGAAATCTGACTGATGTGTTTATTGGTACATGTACATATGAATGATACAGATCCAAAATTTATATTTTTGGAAATTTATTTGATTTAGCTTTCATTTTCCATTGGTTTGGATTAATTTTTTTTTTATTTGCAAAAGTTGTGATCATTTTAGTGAAGACTAGTCTGAACCTGATTTTATGAAATCCAACTGATGTTTTTATTGGTACATGCACATATGACATGATAAAGATCCAAAATTTATATTTCTGAAAAGGTATTTTAATTATCTTTAATTTTCCATTGGTTTGGATTAATTTATTTTTTATTTGCAAAAGTTATGATCATTTTAGTGAAGACTATTTTGAACCTGATTTTATGAAATCCGACTGACAGTTTTATTGGTATATGCACATATGACATGATACAGATCCTAAATTTATATTTCCAAAAAGGTATTTGAGTTAACTTTCATTTTTTATTAGTTTGGATTAATTTATTTTTGATTTGCAAAAGTTAGAATCATTTTAGTGAAGACTGGTCTGAACCTGATTTTATGAAATCCTACTGATGTATTTATTGGTACATGCACATATGACATGATACAGATCCAAAATTTTATATTTCTGGAAAGGTATTTGAGTTAGTTTTCATTTTACATTAGTTTGGATTAATTTTGTTTTGATTTGAAAAATTTATTATTGATTTAGTACAGACTGGTTAGAATTTGATTTTTTATGACAACAGGTTTTTCGGTTATCAAATGACATCTTATCTTTGACTAACTTGATTTTCTACCATGTGGGGTTGAAAATTTGTGTTTCTTTTTTTATGGATTTTTATAACAATGGGTTTCATGTACAAGAATAGGTAAGTTTTTCATAAAATTGGTTTGCAGGTGCAGGTATGTCCTGTGGGTACAAAAGATAGAAGACAAATGCTCAAAAATTGCTAAAACAGGTAGAATCTACTAAGTGCATTGCGAGGAACTCAGGAATTCTGTTACATCTGATAACACTTCATTTTGGGACATAAAAAACTCTCATGTCAGGCTTGAGTGCCTTTACAACTTTCATAATTCACACTTCAGTTTTGGGCTCTAAAACGAACATAGATTTGTTTTTTGCATATCTATTACACATAGTAATTAGGCCCTATGGACACTATTTGCGGATGATCTTGAGAGAGTGGGATTCTTTTGCTTGTTCATGCATGTGAAGCTCTTCTTGATGATAGATCCCCTTGTAGGTAGGGAGGTTACTGAGATTGTCTTGCATTCTACTAGATTTGTGCATCCTTAACTTTTGATTGATACATTCTCTCTCTAGAGAGGTTGATAGATCATAAGCGGTTGACATCATAGATCTTTGGGAGATAATTTTGGTCTTAGCATGTTAGATTAATCTATCTACTTTGTCTTGGTGAAGTGAAGAGGTTAGGGGATTATGCTCTACTTCCTTTTTGGATAGTACCAGAAACCCAGATCCTTGAATCTGATCTAGTCCCCCTGTGGTATCTTTTGTGAGTCACCTTTAGAGAGGGTTAACCATAGTGGGCATTCCCTTAATTGGGTCAACCACGTGGATGGAACCTCAAGTAGTAATAGCCATTTTCACCGTGGTAGAAACAACTGCTATATAAATGTTCTTATGGAGGAAATCTTCATAGGTGTGGTCTCTAGTTGGGCTGTTAGATCTCCCTAGCAGCTCCTAATTGATTAAATTCTCAAACTGTGTCAAAAATCCGGTGTGCCTGGATTGGATTTTTCCCTCTTGAGATCACAAAATTTGTAGAGTTAGACCATTACTACAAACTCTAGTGAGGCCAAATTTTTCATTTTCTAGGAATATGTGCATTATTAAAAAACTTTTTGGAACATACACAAGTAGTATTTCTAGGGATTAGCACAATAAGTTACTATTGCTTGTTCATGCACAAGGTTTCTTTTTCCCTTCTTCATTGTTTTCAAATGATTTCTTTCTTCCCTTTCTTTCTATTTTGTGTGCTTGATATCTTCTTGGTTACTTGAAATGAACTGTTACACGGATCTTCAAAATTTGCATAACAATCTGATACTAAAACATTGAAAAATTACAAAACCTGAGAAAAAATCCTTTTCTAGAGTGAGAACTAAATATTCTATTATCAGAGAATAGCCAACTATGTGTCTCAAAATCTATTCTTGCCTCAAAAACTATACCAAAACTATCAGACCTTTTCCTTTTCTCGCGTGGACTTGTCTTGCAATTTTGTCAAAATAATGAGGTGATTCCTATCATTTCTAGTCTTCCTTGGTCAGTCCGGGTCAGATCTTAGGTGCTATGACATGTTGCTCAACATCCAAATGAACTTAAATGGTATCAATTTGCACAAAATGACTCTTGTTCTTCTTTCTTCCACATCTCTCATGTCTTCCTAGTCTCCCATTTCCATCCTTTCTCCTCTTCCTTCATGCTTCTTCCTCTTCTTCCTAAAACTCTTCACATCTTCTTGATTCTTTTCCTCTTATTATCTAGTCTACTTTCTTCTATTTATCTCTTTTGTCACTTCCATGCTTGATTCCTCCTCTTCCAGAACCATGAATTTCAACTATCTTGTTATGGAACCTCTCTTGAAAATGGATGATCTCAAACTCATTGCTAAATTTGAAGAGTATTATTCCTCCAAAAATATCATGAGTGATAAGTTTATGACAGAAATAAAAGAAAAATTGATTAAATTAGACACCTTTTTTAGGATCATATGCATGATCCTATCATGACCTCCTTCTTCCAAATGTCTTTCATCTTCTAAGTCTTTTCATTCTTCCTCATCTTCCAAGTCTTTTTCCTCCACTGGTTCCTCACCTTCCTCTTCTCCATGATCTCATTCCTCTTCTACTTCTCCCAAGAGTCTACTCCTCATCTCAAGACATACCATGATGAGAAATATGATATTCCTTGTGATACCTCTTCCACAAAGAGTGATATACCCATCTTTGATGACTATGATGATGGACAATGTAATGATACCTATGACACCTCTATTCCTAAGAGTCCTAATCATGTGCTCATGCTTACTGGAAATGGGTCATCACATTGGATAGATTGTGATGGTGATCCATATGATTCTAATTTTGAAAGAGACTTTGATGATTTCTGTGAACAATACCTAGATGATACATCTACTTCACTTGAGGAAGAGAAAGCTTACCGCGCTGATTATAAACTTAAATACTATAAGACTCTCTCCTGTAAGAACTCTCATGCTAAAAATAAAGATTACACTATCAAGCAAGATCATGTTAATTCTGAACCTTTTTCTTGTAATGGTTCCCTTCCATCCCCTACTTCTCTAGTACCCATACATTTCCTAAAGCTTCCAAGCCTATCAAATATTTCACAAGTCCTTCATCCAGAAAAGGTCCTAATACTTTTCATGCAGTTTCCTATAGTTATCCTCAAGGGCTACCTCTTAAAGAAACTCAAGCTAACCTTCACTTGGCTGCAAATACTTTCAATAATGCTAAACCTAAAGCACCTAAGCCTTTATATGCTATAATTCCTACTTCAGCTAGTCCTCCACCATCTCTTCCAAAGTCTTCCATACAATCCCAACATGCTTCCTTGTCCTTAGAAGTGGCTCCATGTCAAGAGGACTCCAAAAATGATAAAGAAAAGAACATAAAGAAAGATCAAGATCAAGAAACCTCCATGTCATCCAATCCTTTTCATGATGTCTCTTATCCATTCCATATTTATTTTAATCCCATACACCCTTTCTCATTCATTCCACCCTATCTTAAGTCTTCTCCTAAGCAAGATCAAGTTACTACTTACATCGTTGAGCTTATTGACAATCAAAATAACCTTACCCCACTTCCAATTTCCAAAGATGATACTTCCATTAAGGTTTGTAAAAATGGTGTTGTTACTTCCAATGTTAAGCCTATTGAAAATCAAGAGAAAAATTATGTGCTTATGCTATCCAAAGATCCTTATCAAGATCAAAGTCTTCCATCTTCTTATTCTACCACTCCATGTTCATTTCCACTTTCTACTCTTCCTAAATCTTTGCAAGCTTTGAACAATCCTATCAAAGAAGGTGCTCATATTCAAGATGTCCACAATTCTATTGAAAATCCTAATGCTCACTCTAAAGATGTTGATGTGCTTGGTTGTCATATAAATGTTGATGAACTTGTTGATTATCCTTTTGCATCTTCCACTTCCATCCTTGGACCTCTTCCACCACTACTAAGAGCTTCATGTCTTCCTTCCATCTTGGGTCCTTATGTCCCTTCACTTTCCCCTCCTAACTCTCCCAATTCATCCTCCATCTTGGGTTCTTATGTCCCTCCCTCTCCTATCTTTCCTCAAGATCAACATAGATTCATACCCTTGAATCCTTTTCATCCACTCGCCCATCTAAACAAGTCATATCCTCCTTCTTTCACAAATCCCAAGTCTTTTGGAAGTAACTTGAATTTTCAATACAAGAAAAAGAAGCAATACAAGAATCCATCAAAAAAAGAAGATCACCATGTCTCCTCTAATTGACATGGAAGCATAAAGTCGAAAGAGATATCTAAGAAGAAAACTACAAGAAAAATATGGGTTCCAAAATCCATCATTGAAGATATCCTCTCTAAATCATCAAAAAGAAATAAAAAGCCTACAGCTACATGGATTCTAAAATCTCTCTTGAAAATTTTTGATGTTGAGCAACAAGTGAAGTTGACATTCAAGCTTCCAAAGACTTCCACTTCATCTTCTTCCAAAAACATTCTTCCATTCCATGCACCTAAACCATAACCTCTGCTATCCATTCACCATATTCCTTCACGTATTCCTTCATTCATGTTTCCTCCATCCTCTTGCCACCCTTCAAGGTGTGTTTCGATGTTGATCTTGCCTTCCTTTACATCTACCCTTTCACAATCCTTCCATTCATTATCCTCCTATCTTCTATCCTTTTCCCTCATTTGCTTATTCCTCCTATCTTCCAACCTCATTCTCTCTACATAAAAATTTATCCTCCATTTTTCTCTTCCATCTCCCTTTCCCTATTAGCATCTTTGAGCATATCATTTTGAATTCTTGGCATATCATGGTTTATTCTTTCAAGGAGCATTATCTAAAGAGCTTTCCTTCTTCCAAAAATAAAAAATAAAAATGAAAAAATTAAAAATGTGCCTTGGTGGAAACTTGGAAACAGGTGCCTTGGTAGAAAATGTAAAGAGAAATAAATTTGTCCTATGGTGAAAACCACTCCCTTGTGGTGCCTTGGATAAGTACCATGATGAAAACTTGGCAATCAAGTATCATGTGTAGTTCTTCTGCATATTTCATCTATTTCATCTTCTCTCTTTGATCTTGACAATGTTGATGTATACACGAACATTTGGCTATCTTGTGAGCTATCTTATGATGATCTTGCTTTCATTACTTTCATGCTTAGCCTTCATATCTATCTTTCTCCATTCATTTTCACCTATCGCTATCCTTTTCCCCTTTGGTCTTGATCTAAAAAAAAAAAAAAGAGTAAAACACGGTGTTATGAAGCCTCTTGACATGTCTACTCCTTTGGACTGCATCCTTTCCTACTCTTGTATTATGATTTTGTGACTTATCCTATGTTGACCTTTCATTACTTGTCCAAATGTTCTTTACATGACATTTTTTTCCCTAGCTTGGGTACTCTTGAGGGGTTTTCCCTTGAGGATTTATTCCCTTCATTCAAGCCTTCATTCTCTTGTCTTCCATCTCTTCCACTAGCTTGCCAATCCCTCTGTTTCTCTACCTTGCTAGACATTGGGACTGCATGATATGATCTTTCTTGGGAGTTTGCAATGGAAAACTAAGCTATCAAGTTTTCTAAGAACTATCAAAAGTGTCAAGTACATGGTAGCTTAATTCATGGTCCAGAGAGAGATTTGATTCCCTTCACTACATAATGGCCTTTTCACCAATGGGCATTTGATCTTATAGGATCCATGCATCCTCAATCTTCTAATGGACATACCCATATAATCATAGCTACAGATTATTTTACAAAATGGGTAGAAGCAGTTCCTTTAACTCAGGCAATTGGAAAGCAAATTTCTATGTTCATTCTAAACTACATCATATGCCAGTATGGTATCCCACATTCTATAGTCACAGATAATGGTGGACAATTCAAGAACAAAGACTTAGATGATCTATGTGCCAAATTCAAGATTACACAACATTGGTCATCTATCTACTATCCTCAAGGGAATGGACAAGCAGAGGCTTCTAATAAGAATCTATTGAAAATCTTGCACCGAATAGTTAATAAAATAGGAAGAGACTAGCCTCTTATGATCAATCCATCTCTCTAGACCTATAGAACAAGTATTAGAATGCCTACTAGGGCTACACCTTTCACTTTAGTTTATGGGTCTGAAGCGGTACTACCTATGGAGGTTGAAATCCCATCACTAAGAATCAGAAGGCATGGCCTAGTAACTGATGATGACTATAGAGTGTCTAGGTTGTAAGAAATTGAACTACTAGATGAGCATAGACAAGAAGTGTATGATCATCTCAGAGTATATCAAATGAGAATGTCTAGAGGCTACAACAAGAAAGTCAGACACAAAGAATTTCAGGCTAGCGATCTAGTCTTGAGAGAGAATCCTAAAAATCAATCACATAGAGAATGCAAGGGGAAGTTTGAACCCAACTGGCTGGGTCCCTTTGTTATCACTACTACTTTTGGCTTTGGTTCCTATCAAATTTCAATGATTGAAGGAGAACAGCTCTGAGAACCAATCAATGTTCTCCATATGAAGTAATTCCATGCCTAAGGCATTTAGTGTATGGTAAAATGTCCTGAAAAGATCTTAAAATTTGGAAAAAGTCTTGAAAAAATGAACATCTTGGTGAAAAACTAGCAATAGGTGCCTTGATGATTCACAAAAAAAGTAAAAAATATCAAAAGTACAAAAAAATTGAAAAAATGGAAAATACAAAAAAATGAGAAAAAGAAAAAATGTCTTGGTGAAAACTTGGAAACAGGTGCCTTGGTAGCAAAAATAGAATCTCTACCAAGATGGTGAAAACCTAACAAACGGGCACCACTTGTTTCAAAACACTCCATCTATCAGCGCAATCTTGGTCTTTCCCAACTTTCATTCTTGCTTTAGTTTATACATATCTCCCAGTTTGTTTCCACATTCCTATTTTCAATAAGTCAGTCTGTGCACCAATCGGCTCAAGCGTCTGTATCCTATCAATGCTTAACACTTGGGGGAAATCAAAGTCATATTCTATAGTCCTTATTACATCTTAGATGAGTCATATCTAGTCAGGGTCCTTTGAAGCTTCATTAGAGTCAGTCAGTCTCCTCTCTAGAAAGGATTTTGCATCTACAACAACACAATTAAACACAAATTGAAAACAATCTATGCTTTTTACATGCTTTTATCTCTGTTTATGCTTACTGATTAGCATTGATATTTTTGCATATTGTGTCCTTTGAGATCTTCGATGATGTCCTTTACAAGATTTAGAGAGTGATAACTAGGGGCATAATCTTTTCTTTGTCTTATGCTTGTATGTGAAAATCTAACAACTTTGGAACTTCTAGATTGAAATGGTGTCCGTCTGTGAGAGCCTCTATCTCAAATTGGATGGCCATGATTACCTCGACCATTGATACCTGGAAAATTCAAGGAATTTTGATCTAACAATTGTCTTTTTTAGTGATTTCTTTCTCCTACTGTGACACGCAATCTTGCCTAAGGATGTGAATGATAAAGGGTCACTACGGGTAATTCACACTATATTTAGAATGATCTCTTGATTTTTTGATGTATTTGAATGTAAGGCATATTTAGGTCATCACGACGTTTATGTTTTGATGCTTATACAAATTGCTATATCAAAATGGACATGATATTCAAGCATCCTAGCGTTTGTGCCTTGGTGCTTATATCTAATCTGACATTCCAAAAACACAACCAATATTCATATGTCCATGGTTGTCTAGCCAGTGGGCATTGTATTGATTCTTGTGCATAAAAATCAATATTCATATGTTCATAGTTTCATGACTAGTGGATATTATATTGATTTATCCGATTACCTAAAAATTTCAATGATGATAACAAATTGACACGTGATCAATGACTAGGTCCTAGGTCTTAGGTTTGCATTTCATTCTACATCTTTACATTTTGCACTTTGCATGATATCACAAATTTCTTGAACACTTAAACGATTCTTCAAAACCAAAAATGCTAAACATGACACAAGGATTGAGCATTGTATGAAGGTTCCTCCAATGAAACAATAAGTGGAACTCATTTTCGAGATCAAAATCTAAATCTGAGATCATCCATATTATTAACTACTTGCATAATCAACCTTCTAAACATCATAGAAATCTAGAATTCAACTTAACTAATTATCTTACATCAAACTATCAAAATTTTAACTTGGTCAACCATGGTCAACTCATGGTTTAACCTAGTAAAACTTGGTCTCCAAGACCTCCAAATGATGTAGAATGCATTCCCGAATGTGTATAACCACTTCTCAAATCAATTAACATACTTCTAAACCATTAAACATTGACTTTTCTTGTTAGATTTTAATTTTAATCCCCAAGAGGGCATTGTATTACACATCATTCAAAGTCTATAAATCTAAATTTGTAATCAATCTTTTCTCAGTAATCAAGACAAAAACTATGTCTAGTTACTGATTCATCAAAAGTCCTCATCGCTTGGGGCAAATATTTCATTTCTTGGGGCATATCAGATTCATCGAGATCCATATCAATATGGTATCCTAAATCTATCTTGTCAACTATATCAGTTTTTCATAACCATCGGTTCATTAGTGTTATTTCCTTGGTTCTTTGTAACTGATGGGTTCAAGATGTGATACTAATATGATTCATACAAGGACATTCAGGTCTGGAATTGGTCACTCACTTTTTTGCAATCATAAGGTTCAAAATCAGGCATTTTGGAACTTTTTCATAATCACCGGTTCATTGTTGCTATAGTTGACATTATCTTTGGTCACTCAAGACCTAAATCTTAATCTTAAATCTTTAAATCTTTCAATCAATTTTTATCTCAAAATCAGTTCATCTTTCAAATCAGTTTCATACATCTTTATCATACACAGACTATCTTTGAACCTCTGCGCTTCTCACAGTAATTCAAAGAGGGGCAAAATGTAATACTCCAAAAATGGGCTATAGGTTCATTAACCTCCTACATCTTTAATTCGAATGAAATCAACATCAAAGTCCTAACCTAAGGCACATTTTCACATCGAAATCCTAATTGATTTTATCTTAATTCTGCATCAGGGAATATTTCCTAAATATTCCTAATTTATCTAATTATCTTTAATTAAATATTATTATTTATCCTAAAGTTGATTAATCGAATATGATGAATATTTAATTAATTAATTTAATTCTGCCACTTAATTATTTAATTAGATTTAATTGTATTTATTCCTAATTAATATTGTTTTTATTTTGACAATAAATCAAAATTCCTACAAATAATCAATTGGATATTTATTTAATTGATTTAAAATCAAAGTTGTCAAATTTAATGATTTTATTGGAATAAAGTTTGATTTAATAATTGATTAACCCATAAATCAATTTTTTTAATTCAAAATTAGTTAATTGGAAAATAAATCACTTTATTTATTAAATTAATTAATATTAAATCATGCACAATCACAAAAGCAGTCAACTTTAAAACAATTGCTAATTTCAATTTGTAAACTTTCTAAAACTCAACATCTGATGATGAGTTGAAAAAGAGAACTAAAGCTCTATTTTGAGATAAAAACTGCTTTTGCATGATTTTATGAATTAAATATTCTTAATTTCTTGTTAACTCAAAAATCAACCTGAGTTTATCAAGAGTGATTTATGGCTTTTCTCAATGCATCCTCAAGCCCTAGATTTCTATAACATCAAGACTCAGCTCTCTAAATCTCTCCAGCTTTCAATCTCATATCTCTCAAATTTGCACAATTACTTTAGTGAAATTACAACTGAAGAACAAAGATTTTGCGACAGGCAATTTTGTGAGATCAATTCATAGTTTTTCATAGATTTTGCATACTTTTACATTCATCTCCATAGCATTGTTAGATTAAATGCATATCAATTTCATTCATCTAGCTTAGATTCATACAGTTTTTCATCTTAATTACATACAAAATACAAAAAAATAGATTAATCTGCATTCATACAGTTTTTCATTCTTTAGCATTAAATCCTTCATTTAGGTGTTGCATTGTCACTGATCTCGATTTCAATTTGAGAACATCATACTCGCACCTACTAGAAGGCAGTAAATCACCTGGTTAGCATAGTTTCATTTATTTGAAAGATTTTGATTTTTGCTAACCTCTAATGTTTTACTGAAGTGTTGTGTCCACAGCTAGGTACAAAATTCACACACACAGTACCCTATTTTCTTGATTTTGGACTTAGTCATTTTCATGACTATGAATCCAGTGGCAATCTCCACAACATATGATCATACTATCATAAGTGTTGCCATAAATGACAACCCTTAGAAGATTTCCAATACTCCAAAATATCACATACCAATATACTCTCCCTTTGGCATTGATGGCAACACTTAGAAAAAATGACTAAGTGTCACAAAGCACTTCTCTTCTTTTCCTTCTCTTTTCTCTTTTTCTTCCTCTCCCTTTGACATCAATGGAAAAGGTTATTCTCAAAATTTCAAAACTAAAGCATAGGTGGTCTAGTTCCTTCTTACTATATTTAAGACATCATGGAAAGATGTTTCCAAGGTCTTAATCTCCTCAACCCATGAACTTATTAGTAGCTCACTGACATGGATTAACCCATTTAGTGCATATGATGTTGTCTCTGCTACCTTAAGCTTAGTGAGAGTAGATACTGTCATTGAACTTTCAACCTTTATCATCTTAGACAGATGAGTCTCCAATATTGAGACCTTGGGAGTTAATAGGTGTCTTAACCAACTAAATCTATCTGCAACTCTCCCTTTCTCCATTTCTAGTAACCTTATTTTATCTAGTAACCTAGATGTCTCCTTGTCAATTTCTTCCACAGTTTGTGAAGATGACTCACAACTATCCATTATTTTGTCAAGACTGACCCTGTCTTTTTCTATGGCCTCCTCAACATTTTTCAAATATCTGCAAGGATTTATGCAATGGCTATATAGTTTCCTACCTTGTGCCACACAACTCTTCACTTTAAGAGTGGTAGCCTTAAGAATGTCTAAGTCCCATGAGATGGACTTATGAACTTCACTTTACTTCTTCTCTAAGAAATTTCTTTCAGCCTTCTCCTCTGTTGATTTTAGCAATGAGTCAAAGTGACTATCAAAGCTATCCAGTACTATACTAAGATTCTTAGTTTCATCTTTGTCTTTTGGGATAATCAGAGAGGGTAGTAGCTTGTTTACTGTTTCTACTACCCTATCCATTATCTTGGCTCTTTTGTCTCCTTTCTAGGCTGATCTCTCCTTAGCTTTAGAAAATGTCATGAATGAGAGTCTCATTAGTTCATCTTCATCTATGATGTCCACATCAGAACTTACTGGTTTGGCAACACTTGCCAATAATAGAGATGAATTGAGTCTCATTTCAATGGTCTCTTCTGCCTTAGGTTGTTTTTCTTGATGTCCTTGTTGTAACTCCTTCTCCTGTACATTTTTTGCTTGTTTTTCTTCTGATTTCCTCTCTTTTGTCTATTCCTAATCTTTGACTTCCATCGCACTATCCATCTTGTCCATGAATGGATCATTTAGATCCTGTGAGGTGTCAAGGCTAACAGGCACACCAGTGACAAAGAAGTCTGGTTGCAAGTTAACTTGAGCACTCTTATCCTCTATTTTTGAACTCTCTCCTAAACCCAAGGACATAGGTTTAGCAATCTTAGGTGATGACTCCCTTTTAGGCATTTTTTGCATTAGAAATTTATCTAATGCCTTTTGGGTATCTTCAATTAATTCATCATATCTTCTAGCCATTATTTTGACTAGTCTAGTCTTTGTTCTTAAAGGAGGTTTTAGTGCTTTTATGATTCTTTCTCTTTCCTGAATAGACACAATAGGCAACATATCATCAATTAGTTTATTTCTTATGTTCTCACCCTCTGAATGTGCTAACTATTTTTTGATTTCTAGCTTATTGTATAGTTCTTTGGGAACACTAGATTCAACTTCCAATAAATTCTTTTTAAAAACTAACAAATGCTCAATGATAGTGTCCTCAATGATTGCTTGATCCACAAATGGTGTGTAAATAAAATCTCTCAAGTCTTTTATCCTTCATAAGTTGAGTGTGTGCGCTAAATACAAGTAGCTCAACTTTGCATGTCATCCAATCAACACAGAATTCATGAACATAGAAGATGGATTTTCAAGTTCCGCGATTCCATCCATAGATTTGAAAACATTTCTACTCATCATACTCAAACTCACATGAGCTTACTCTACTTATACAGGGGCTAGATAATTTTTGTTGTTTTCATCCTGTGGACAAGGCTTTGAGGATACCTATTTTGAAAGACTCAAACCAAACAAACATTAGATTCCAATCTAGCATGAAAATCAATCCAAAATAAGAAACTCTAAGCTAAGCCACCTCAAATTGAGATAAAACAGATGCACCCATGCACTGTTTGATTTTCTCTTGCTTAAGGGGATGTGGGTGTGCTCTTTAAGCACTTGGAGCATACTCTAATGCATTCTAAGATGATTTGAGACTCATGAAAACCCCAAAAAGTGGCACAATATTGGGTACAACACCCAAAATTGCCCCTAAGGCTTCAAGAACTCAAAATAATGCTTTAATGGAGGTTTGATGCTATATGCTATGCAAAATAATGAAAGAAACTATGTTAATCCATTATTGCTAAGCTATGATGTGCTAAAAAGATTGAAGAAAATAATGAAATCTAATAGTTAGTTGATTTTAAGCTATGATCTAACATGAAAATGGCATTATAAGATTACTATTACTTGAAAATAAAAGTGGATGGATTGCTCTTAGAAATGAGGGGTATTTATAGGTGTTTGGGAAGGAGGAATGAGTGGCTAGGATCAAAATCCTTAAGAGAGGTCAAGATTCACTCAAAGGGGAGCACATGGATTGTGCTAGTTCAGGGCCACCTCCTTGTGACAAGTGTCACAAGGGCATTGGGTTGAAAGATGGGAGGGATGTGCATAATTTGGAAAATGTGCCTAAGGTCAAAGGGTGTAAGAAAGGGGTGAGGGGCTTCTTAAATGCATCATAAATGCATGTAAGAGGGATAAGGAGGCTTTAAATGCATTTAATGCATGCAAGAGAAGTTTCTAGAAGTTTGTTGACTTTGGGTTAAGCTTAGGAGTTGGCTAACCTTGGTTAGGGAATGTGACAAGGTTAGGGGGGTGATTACGATTAGGATTAGGGGGACAAGGATAAAGACTTTCTAGAAGAGTCTAGAACTTCCTTAGGATAAATATGGATTTTAGGAAATAGATAAAGATTTATTTATTCCAAGGGTTAGGTTTGAGAATAGTTATTAAAATGAATTTAATAAACATGAGGATTAAATATTTAATCTTAATTAAATATTTTAAGTTGGGATTAGGGTTAGGAAATGGGTAAAACAACCTTTAATCAAAATTAAAGAAGGATTAGAAGATTTTGGAAGAGGTTACTAGTCTTTAGGAATTTGGCAAGGTTTTGGGAAAAAATAAATAAATTATTTATTTTTTGGGTTTTTGGTTAATTTATTAATTAAATAATTAATAAATAGGGAGATAATGTTTAAATAAGATTTAAACATTTTTGGGAGGGGTTCCTTAATTGAATATTTTTAATTAAGGTAAATATATTTAATGACATAAAAATAAATTAATTAATTAAATAATAAATGATGATGTCATCAGGGGTTTTTCTGAAAATAAAAATACTTTATTTTCTAAAGGATTTTTAGATGTCTACATTTTGCCCCTCTTTGATGCAATGCCACAAGTGGCATGGCATCAAAGACAAGAAAATAAGATGCCCAAGGCTAGAATTTAGAGGAATAAGGGGTTGTGTCGACAAGTGATGTTGTTGAAGTACAAGGCTGGGTAGGACAAGAGTTTTGATCAAATGCTACTGTAGGACTGACAAGGTATGTACAACAAGGTGGGATGATATGTACAATGGACAGGAAAAGATATACAATGGATATGTACAGAAGCTCAGGATTGGGGATAGGAAGATCTCACTATATAGGATATACAGGAAGGAGGGCGCTATACAAGATATACAGTATATGGTACAAGATATGTGCAGGTTGGATTGCAGATTTTCCTAAGGATTATAAAAAAGAGGAATGCTGGGGGATGGTGGATGGGGATGGGGATGGTAGAAAAAGGACTGAGATGTTGGGATGGGGGGATGGGAGTTTGTTAGATAATAACTTGGTCTACTATGTATGGCACCTGTTTGCCAGGTTTTCACCAACATACTTGTCCAAGGTGCTTGAATTGCCAAGTTTTCACCATTGGATGATTGTTTTTCTTTTTCTTTTTTTGATTTTTCTATTTTTTCTAATTTTTATGGATTTTCTGAATATGTAGGATCTAGTTCAAGCATAGAACCTCTTCAGATGTATGATGTTGATTGGATCATTCAAAGGCTCACCTTCTAGTGTAGATAACTAATAAGCTCCAGAGCCGAAGCATGCTGTGACAACATAGGGGCCCAGCCAAGTAGGCTCAAACTTGCCTTTCTTTTCTTTGT
Source organism: Chamaecyparis obtusa (assembly GCA_027943335.1). Lineage (NCBI taxonomy): Eukaryota > Viridiplantae > Streptophyta > Pinopsida > Cupressales > Cupressaceae > Chamaecyparis > Chamaecyparis obtusa. The sequence continues at coordinate 688,687 of BSBK01005001.1, forward strand.
TTGCTTGGACTTTCTGATTTTCTTTGAGGACCATGTCACTGACCTGGAACTATCTAGGATGGACCTTCTTGTTATAACTCCTTTTGAGTCAATTATGGTATGCTAGGTGATCATAGGCTTGTTGTCTCGTTTCATCTAACGGGTCTAGCTATGTGAGGTGGGCCACACGATAGTCTTCATCAGTGGTGTAGTTCTTCATGGAGACTCACAATGATGGGAGCTTGACCTCGATTGGTAGAATGGTGTTAGCACCATAGACAAGGGAATATGGGGTGGTGCCTATGGGAGTGCAATAAGAAGTATGATAGGCCCAAAGGGTAGGATTGATTTGGAGGTGCCAGTCACAACTAGAATCATTGACAACCTTCTTGAGGATTTTCAAGATAGTTTTGTTGGTTGCCTCAGCCTGGCCATTTCCTTGAGGGAAATATGGACTAGAGAAATAGTGATGGATGTGGAGTCTAGCACACAGATCATCCACATACTAGTTTTCAAAAGGTGTGCCATGGTTTGTGAAGATGGTAGATGGTATGCCAAAGTGGTAGATGATGTGGTAAAGGATGAACTTGGATATTTGGATGCCAGTAGTTAGGGTGAGTGGAATCGCTTCAACCCATTTGGTGAAGTACTCTGTGGTAGTTATTATGTACTTGTGTCCATCTGAAGAGAGGGGAGGGATTAAGCTGACAAGGTCAAAGCCCCAACATGAAAATGGCCAAGGTGGCATAATGGGCTGCAAGTCTTATGCTAGTGCATGAATCAAATTTGCATGCTGCTAACATGGTAAACATTTTTTGACAAACTCACAAGCATCATGTTCCATGGTTGGCCAATAATACCCAACTCAAAGCAACTACTTAGCTAGAATCATGCCACTCATGTGGGCACCGCAAATTCTAGCGTGGACCTCTTGTAAAGCCAAGACAGCCTCATTTGAATCTAAACACCTAGAGAGGATATTGTGATACCCTTGATGATAAAGGGTGTTAGCTACAAGAGTGTAGCGGGAAGCTCTACAAATAAGGTTTTGGCATTGGTTATTGGTGAGATGGGGAGATATGATACCATTCTTTAGATATGCATGGATGTCATGGTACCACGAGGACTAAGGACCAACCAAGACACACACCATTTCTGCATCGGCATTCTCATAAGCTGGTGTATGTAGCTACTCGACTAGGAATTCATCCTATGATGCGTCACGTGGGATTTCCAACAAGGATCCGATAGTTTTCATTGCGTCAGCTACTTTGTTCTAAAATCTTGGTATCTATGTGAACTGTAGATTCAGGAAATGTTCTTTCAGTCTATCCACTAGTTCTTTGTAGGGTAGAAACTTGTCATCCTTTGTTTGATATTCATCTAGGACTTGTTTGATAATCAACTGTGAATCTCCAAACACTTATAGCTCTGTGATATTCCACTGAATGGCTATTTTGAGACCTGAGATGAGTGCCTCATATTCTACAATGTTGTTGGTACATGGGAATCCCAACTTGAATGATTTTGGGATGTAGTCACCTTGAGGTGTGACGAATAGGATTCCTACCCCTAATCCATGTGATGTGTAGGAGCCATCAAAGTATAGTTTCCACATGGGCTATGCTTCTATCATACATAAGTGTTCATCAGGGAATTCCATGATTAGTGGATAAGCATCCACCAGTGGTGCCTCTACTAGCTGATCGGCAATGACTTGCCCCTTGATTGCTTTCCGATCTATGTACTGGAGGTCAAACTCACTGAGTAGCATGACCCATTTTTCCATACAACCTCTGAGAGTTGTCCTTGATAATAGATATTTGAGGGGGTCCACTTTTGAAATGAGCCTGATTGTGCGACTAAGCATGTAATGTCTAAGCTTTTGAGTGGCAAAGACCACTGCAAGGCATGCTTTTTCCATAGGTGAGTAATTAAACTCATAGCTGACAAGAGTTTGACTGATGTAGTAGATGGCTCTCTCTTTATTTTCATCATCATGCTGAGCTAAGAGTGCCCCCAATGTTGTAGTGGTTTTCAAGATGTAGAGTATGAGAGGGCATCCTGGAACTAGTGGTACTAGGATTGGAGAGTTGGCTAGATACTCCTTGAGCTTATCAAAGCTTCTCTGACATATAGGATCCCATTTGAAGCTTGTGTCTTTGCATAAGAGATGCATGAAAGGTTGGAACTTGTCTGCTAGCTGAGAAATGAACCGATGCACTGATTGAAGCTTTCCTTGTAAGCTTTTGAGTTGTTTGAGTGTTCTTGGTGGAGGCATTTATGTTATTGCTTTGACCTTTTTGGGGTCGATCTCTATGCCCCATCGTGATACTATGAAACCTAGAAGCTTTCCATATGTAACACCAAAGACACACTTCTTTGGATTGAGCTTTAAGCCATAATGATGTAAGTGATCGAAAACACTCTCAAGAATGTTTAGGTGTTCACCTTGTGTTTTAGATTTTGTAAGAATGTCATCCACATAGTCTTCTAAGATCTTGTGGATCATGTCATGGAAGATTGATGTCATTGCTCTCTGATATGTGGCTCCTGCATTCTTTAGCCCAAATGGCATCATGTTGTAGCAAAAGGTACCCCATGGAGTTGTGAATGTTATTTTATGTTGATCTACTTTTGCTATATGAATCTGATTGTAGCCTGAAAAGCCATCCATTAGTGACAACATTTCATGACCCACTGTAAGATCTACAATCAAGTCTATATTTGGTAGCGGAAAATCATCTTTAGGACATGCCTTGTTTAGGTCCCTAAAATCTATGCATATTTTGATGTCGCCAAAAGGCTTTGTGATAGGTACCATGTTAGAGATCCAATCTGAGTAATCTATAGCTCTAATAATCTTGGCTTGGAGGATTTTTTCAAGCTTTGCTTTGACTAATAAGGAAACTTTTGGATGCATTTTTCTCAGCTTATGCTTTTCTGGCTTGACATTAGGATCCACTGCTAGTTGATGGATGAAAAGATTAGGATCAAACCCAGGCATGTGTCCATATGACCATGAAAAATTTATGATTGATTCTCTAAGGAGCATAATCAAAGCCATTTCTTCACCTTCTATCATGTTGGCCGCAATGTAGGTGATCCTCGGACATTCCTCTGTACCCAACCTGACTGGCTTGGTTTCTTCTATGATGATAGGTGACTGCTCTGGTCTGTAATCTCGCATAGGAGGAAGAGGCAAGTCTTCATCTTCTAGCACTTGAATTGCCAAGTTTTCACTAGAAGATATGCTCTTTATTTTTACTATTTTGGAATTAGAATGTGCCCCAGAAGGGTTTTCACATAAAGACTCATGTTTTACTTTTTCTATTTCTCTTTTGTAGCTAAAGCTTGCCTTCTCCCCAAAGTATCCTTCTGGGTCAAGCTTATAGATCTGATTTGACTCTGAATCTTGAACTGATTGTGGGCTTGATGCCCCCATGAACTCTAGGAGTGCTTCCATGCTCTGGAACTCATCGACGTGTGTGATGCTTGGTTGGTCCTAGTCTATGAGTTGAGGGTGAATGAGGGGAAGTTCTATGAGATTGATGGCAAGTTGTTGGAGGAAAGAAGTCCCAGGAGGGTGTCATCATCAAAGATATCGTCATAGGATTTGATTTCTTTCTCTTCAGGGATGTCTTCAATTTCTATGAGATTGTCCTGGCTATTCAAGAGGGGAACGCTAGTCATGTTGGTGCCCCCAATTGTGGTATTGGGCCATTACATATGCGGGTGAGGGGTATTAAATCCAAGACCTTGATGTTGTGGGTTTTTGGATGCTGTAATTGGGTCTTTTCTTCCACCTTCTTGTGGTCCTAGACCACCACCTTGGTAGTTCCATTGCTCAGTAGTGTACTTGTGCGATTGTGGGTATTTATCTTTGAAGTAGCCAAGAAGTTGAGTGTCAGGTGGTGGGGGATCTTTGTACAACCACATATTAATGTCAAGATCCATCTCTTGACTATTTAATGTGCCATGGGATTCAAAAGTCATAGGTCCCATTCTCTTGATTTCATGATGCTCTTCAATAGGCTTGCTTTGGTGACTTGGGTGCCCTTGAGTATGTGGATCACATGGGAGGGCCTCTACGATAAATGCATCATGTAGGTTGTATTCACCATAGCCCTTGTTATTGATCTTGATAGAAGAGAGGATGGAGGTGAGGATGGTCTCTGGATCACAATGGGATCGGGATGAGCTGGCAACAGAAGTGCCAATGTCAGTAATAAGGACAATGAGTGGAATGAGGAAATGATGCTTCCATTGTACAATAGTATGCGAAGGGTTGGGGATCAACATGGATGGTAACCTTAGTGCCTTGATGTAGAAATTTGATGCACTGATGGTATGTAGATGGTACATCCTTGATGGAATGAATCCATGGTCAGCCAAGGAGGATATTGAATGGTAGGTCAAGATCAACAACATGGAAAATGGTATCTTGTGTTGCTAGGCATAGCTAAATAGGAAAATTAATAGTACCTTTAGAGGTATGCTCCAAGTTGTCATAGGCTTTGATAGTGATTACTTCATGTGCTATATCAGCCTGTGTGAACCCAATCTACTAAATGAATTTCAAAGTACAGAAGTTTAGGGCCAAGCCATTATCTATTAAGACCTGTTTGATGGCAAAGTCTCTCACCATGATGGTGATGTGGAGAGGGAGAGTATGGTCAGGTGCAATGTCTAGCATGTTGGATGTTTTGAAGGATAAAGCATAGGTTTTGGATAGGTGTGCCACAAGGGTCTCAAACTAGGTGGTGTTAATGTATGTGGGGACATGTCCTTCTTTGAGAGCTTGGTCAAGGATCTCTTGATGGAGGGGTGAAGTGACGAGAAGGTCCAAGATGGATATTTAGGCTGGTGTGTTCCCAAGATGTTCTATGAGGTTATACTATGCATTATGTTCATTGTGTACTGGCCTTGGACGGGCACCAGCAACAGTGATCTAGCCTCTACGGGTAGTAATAGCACATTGACGATCCACTCCTCTGACATGGATGGCATTGACTGTAGGCTCAACTTGGGTTATACATCCAAAAAATGTATCATAATTGATGTAGGTGGTAGTGTTATCTTCTTTCTTGCCCTTGCCATGATTCTAGGAATGATTGGTATTAGTTTGGTTGTTCCCAGCATTGTGTTGTGGGAACACATTCTGATAAATTTGCAAATTGGCATTTGGTGAGGCTTGAGTAGGTGTGTCTACCTGGATCTCCTTTTGGTAAATGAGATCTTGGATATAGTTTTTGAGTCTCATACACTTTAGGGTAGTGTGTCCTTTGACATGATGATAATCATAGTACTCGTGATCTTTGTACCAATCGGGCTTGGGAGTGGTATCATCAACTGGTTGGATTGGTGGAAATGTGATCAGGTTGGCCTTGGCCATTCGGTGAAAGATAACATCCAGAGGTTCACCCAATGGTGTGAAGGTCTTCCTTGGATTGTTCTAAGCTCTGGGCTTGTGTTGTTTGGGAGCAATGTTAATGGCATTGACCTAATTGTTCGGATTACCTTGATGAGCTTGATGGGCTAGCTATTGATAATTCTGCTGATTATTCTAAGAATGATATTGTTGCATGGGTTGCTGATGGACTTGAGGAGGCTACTGATAGATGGGTGCTTGTTGTTGTTGGTATGCAGGAGTTGGCATAGGGCTAGCCATGACAAATTAGAAATGCTTGGTATCAGTGGCTCCATCAGTAATAATGTTCTTGTTACGATTCTAGTAATAGTTTTTATCATTGCTGGGTTTATTTTGGGAATCATTTTTAAAGTGTCAGATTGTCCCTTCATCTAGAAGGGCTTTTTAATACCTATCCCCTTGCTCTTGATATCTTGATAGGTTTGGAGAGAGTTAATCCTCATGAAGTGGGATAGCTTAGGATGTAGATTATCAATAAAGATTTTGGTCAAATGTTTTTCAAGCGGCTGGTATGATAACCTGGTGGTAAGGTTCTACCATCATTGCAAGTATTCCGATAGGCTTTCTCCTTCTTTTTGTTTTGAGTTGCAGAGATCTAACAAGGTCCACTCATTCTCAACATTGTGGGCATAATGGGAAATGAACTTTTTAGAGAGTTCAGTAAAGGTTGTGATAGTCCCACATGGTATTTTGTAGAACCACTCAACAACAATTCCTCCCAAGCTTTTGGGGAATAGGTGTAAGAGATAGTTATCAATGTAAGCCACTTCTTGGCATGCCATATAGAATTATTTAATATGGTTGAATGGATCTCCTTTCCCTTGATATTTATCAAACTTAGGTGTCTCAAAGTGCTTGGGGAAAGGTATAGCGGCAATGGATCAGTCAAATGGGTAAGGACACACCTCTTTGAACTTGTAGGTTTTGTTCTCAATACTGGTTTGAAGCTCCTTAAGAGTGTTCTTCATGGCTTCCCACTCGACATTGATCAGTGTTTGAGTGGGTCTCCCATTTGAGGTGGGTATTATGGAGTGGGATATGGAGATTATCTAGTGGGATAGATGGATTGGAGGGGATTTTGGAGCAATGTTTGCTGGGGATATTGTTGATGCAGCATAGGGGGATATTGTAGTGGAGGATATGGGACTACTTGCTAGTGTTGTGGGATGACGGGGACTTGCTGCTGTAACTGATAGGAGGAAACTTGTTGCTATTGGGGAATGATGGGGGTTTGTTGCTATGACTGGAAGTATGGTTGCTATGGGGGTGGCTGGTGGAATGATGCAGCTTCTTGATAAGATGGTCATTGCTGAACTTGGCTCTATGGTTGACCGATATAGGTTGGGTGCATTCCCGCATTGCTTAAGGGTGGAACTAATGTAAGGATGTTTGAAGCAAAGGGTGGCTGGGAAAGATAACTTGTGAAAAGGGAGGAACTTTATTGTTGAGGTGGAGGAACTTGCTAAAAAGCACTAGGTGTTGGGAATGGATAGCTTGTGAAGGATGAAGCTAGTGGAGGTTGAGATGGTTGATGTTGTGCTACTTGTGAGAAGGTGGCTTGTTGGTTTGCAAACATGAATGTAGGAGAGTGAGTTGGTATTCCAAAGGCTTTCATGTCTTCTTGAGTGAGACCCCAATGAGAACTAGTGTGAGGTGGGAATTGTGCTACAGTGGATGCTTGGAAGGTAGATGTAATGGGAGTTTGGGATATGAATGGTGGATTAGAAAAACCCATGGAAGGCATTCCTGTGGTGAAGGAATTTTGCTGGGCTTATGCTTGGGTAGATGCTTGCTGGGGGGAGAATGAAGAGGACGCTTGTGTTCCCCATGAAAAAGGTGATGTGGAAGTTTTCTGATTTTGAAAGGGGAATGATTGTGCTAACCTCAGAGTAGATGATGTAGAGGTTTGCTGGGTGAAAGAGGGAAATGATTGCATTGACCCTTGAAATGATGGTGTGGATGCTGAAGCTTGGGGATTGAAAGGAAAAGATGATTGTGTCCCTCCTGGCACAAAAGGTGTGGATGTGGAAGCTTGTGAAGTGAAGGGGAAGGATGATTGCATCCCTCCCAGAGTGAAAGGTGTTGTTTGGCCCATGGAAGGTGGTGGAACTACTTACGTAAAGGTTTGTGTAAGAGGTGGGAGTTGATTTTTTGACAAGTGTTGGATTTTTGCAAGAGCTTGAGCAGCCATGGCAGATGATGAAGTACCTGTGATAGGGAATGGAGTAGATGGTGTTACAGCTTGTGTTACGGGACTTATGAAGCTTCCTTGTAGAAGAAGGGGAATGGTGGAGGTTGCTTGAGATGTTTGCAAGGTTGGATCAAGGAATGGTTGGATGAATGGAGGGTATACTTGTGCTAGGATTTGGATAGTACTTATGGGAATGTGAGGATGGAGATATGGAGGAATGGAAGTATGCACTTGTGCAAAGTTAGTGAACATGCTTTGCTAGTTTTGGGCCATGAGTGCATTGACTACTGGTGGATTCTATGGATGATTCACAAATGTTTCTATTTCCAGAGGGGCCGAGGGGATATTGGGATCATCCCATGTATTTCCAATTTGTATTTGGGGATCATAGGCTATCATCGCACTGGTAAAAATGTTGGGATCAAATGAACTGGTGATTGGATAAGGATTCATGTTCCTTCTTTTTCTAGATCTGGATCTTGTCTCGATAGGCATGGAGATGCAGATGCTAGATGGATGCAAGATATTTCCTAAAGACTCTAAAGAATGATGGATGCAAGCTTAAGGAACTTCTAAGGATGATGAAATTTCTATAATGCAAGGATTGGTGAGATGCTTGGATATGAATCAAAGATAGCGCAAGATTTGATGGAAGATGGTGACAGATTGGTAAAAAAGCTTGGCGATGATGGAGGCTTGATGGGATGCTCTAATTTGGGTCAAGATTGGGTGGAGGATTGGTGGGATGCTGGTGGAAGATTACTAAGTGTCAACAATGAGCTACTATTTTTCCCGATGGAGGATCAGTGATAGGATTTGGCCAACCTAGGATAAACTAATGATCTTTGGTCAATTGGATTCTTATCAATAAAAGCCAATCTCTTTCTTGAGATGATGAGGCTGTGTAAGGAAAGGTTGGATTTCCTTTAGACAATGCTCTATCAAAAAGGGGATGATTTCTGATTTAGGATAAGAGATGGAAATAACTCAAAGGTTTTGAACTTAAGTGCTTGTGGATTTGGATCTCTAGATTTGGTGCAAAGGATGGTGGATTCTATTTTGGATGATGGATGCTGGATTTGGATCAAGGATTTGGGATTCTGATTGTGGATTGCTAATGGAAAGATGGTGAAGGATGATGAAACAATGTTCTTCCTAAAAGGATGATGCAGATGCAACTAGAATGGATGATCTATGATGCTGCTAGGAAGATGATGATGAATGCAACTAAGGATTTGATGATGATGCTAGGATGAAACTAGGATGAAGGACTACCAAGATAGGATTTTGATATCTAAAGGTATAATGGGACATGCAATGGATCTAGCTAATCTTCTCTTTCAAGATTGATGTAGCGATGGTTCACTCAGAATCGGTAGGCAAACTGTTTGACTCTTGCATTATAGCCAATATTATCAAGCTTCTCTTGATATTTTTCTTTTGCTTGAGTTGCTTGGATAAAGGGTTGATGGCTCTTAAGGTTTCTCTCTACAACTTTCTTTTCTTGATAGTCTTTGGATTTGGGTAATTTGGCTTTCGGATGTTTGATCAAATTGGGCATAACTTTGGGGAAATTCTTGATAGTTGGTTTGAGACAAAAAAGGCTTTTGGATATCTAATTCCAAGGGTTTCTCTGCAAAATTTTATGAGTATCTTGAACTAGTTTTGTTGATCAATTTGATGTTTCCCAATGGAAAAGGATAAATTCCAACAAAGATTTTTAGAAAAGAAATCTCCACAAGGGACAAAGCAACCTTGTGGGATACAAACAGGATGACTGACTCTGATAAAGCTTTGAAAGTGTATGTTCCAACAATGTTTTCATGAAGTATTTGACTATTAAGCACTTCAAGAAGATCTACCTAAGGAAGGTGAGTATCAAAATCTCTTTCCCACAGCTTGGTACCCCCTAGAAGGGAATACAAATGGTGAGTAATCTTGAGGCGATCCGGTAAACCCCTTGGAATCAGTCCTTGCACAAGGATTTTGATACTTTTAGATGTAGATAGGGTAGCCTCTATTTTATCAAGTTTCTAATAGTTCCATAGAGTCTCCATACCCAATTATGCTGACCACCCGTGACTCACTTAAGATCCTAGCCAACAATGCTAGGGGAGGAATATTTACCATCCCAGTCACTGTATTTGGCACGAACACCCGTGGATTAGGAGATATAAGTGAGTACTTTTTGCCTTCACTTTATTTATATACTAGCCGGGGGGGATACCGGTTTGAGGTCATTCTCCGAGGAGGAATCACTTTTCTCCCTGGATAGGTCTCGCTAAAAGTAGGACAAGTGAACTTGTCTAAGTCCAAATGTTCTACGTTGCTTACTTTAACAAGGTTTTTGCAAGAATTGAAAAACTCCCAAATGCACATCAAGCAAGTTTGTTCCTCTTCCCAAATTGATTAACTGTGTTTGAACTTTGAAATTGAAGACACGAGTGTTTAAGGTTTGTTTTGTTCTTTCTCAAAAAAATAAATGATTTGAGCGATTGCAAGTTTTTTTTTTTATCATTCAAGATTGAGATTGGTGTGTTTTTTTAGAACTTTGAAAAGAGCTTTGTTTTATCCTTAGATCATTCAAGATTGAGTTTGTTTGAACTAAAATTCAAAGAAGAAGGAATAGGGATGCTTGTTCTTTCAAATTTAGATAATTCAAGATTGTTTTTGATTTTCAAAATTTTAATGACTCTTAGGACCTAAGTTCTTTCCCTTAGTTTCATTCAAGATTTGTTTTGACTTTTACTTTTTATCAATCTAAAAACAAATTAGGATAGGAAAAATGAAAGCGACATCATCCAAATAATACATAATGCTGAAAAATACATAGGCAACACCAAACAACTCACAGGCGACAGTTAAATTCTTATAGGCGACAGAGAATTATTTCTAGGTGGTAAAGAAAGATTCACAGGCGATCATGAAATGTTTACAAGCGACAATAAAATATGCATAAGTGACAGTGAAATGTGCATAAGTGACAGTGAAACATGCACAAGCGACAGTGAAACATGCATAAGCGACAATGAAATGTGCATAGGCGACAGTAAAATGTGTATAGGCGATAGTGAAACATGCATAGGTGACAGGGAAATGGTTAAAGGTGATAGTGAAATGATTATAAGAGTGAATGTTTATCTCATAGGTGTGATCGATTTTGTTGCAGGAGATAGAAAAGAAGTTTGAGATAGAATAGAAGTTATCGAGCATGAAAATCTTCAAAAAATAGGCATCAATACAGAGCTTGTAGGCATCATCAAATGCTTTGCAGGCATGACTGAACTATGTGTAGGTGACATTTCATCTATTTCCTATAGAATACTCATGGAAAATAGAAAATACAAGAGTACAAAGTATGATCTAATCAAGCGAGTGTGGGTTTGAGTCCCACTGGGTGTGCCAAAATGTGGACAAGGCTTTGAGGATACCTATTTTGAAAGACTCAAACCAAACAAACATTAGATTCCAATCTAGCATGAAAATCAATCCAAAATAAGAAACTCTAAGCTAAGCCACCTCAGATTGAGCTAAAACAGATGCGCCCATGCATTGTTTGATTTGCTCTTGCTTAAGGGGATGTGGGTGTGCTCTCTAAGCACTTGGAGCATACTCTAATGCATTCTAAGATGATTTGAGACTCATGAAAACCCCAAAAAGTGGCACAATATTGGGTAGAACACCCAAAATTTCCCCTAAGGATTCAAGAACTCAAAATAATGCTTTAATGGAGGTTTGATGCTATATGCTATGCAAAACAATGAAAGAAACTATGTTAATCCATTATTGCTAAGCTATGATGTGCTAAAAAGCTTGAAGAAAACAATGAAATCTAATATTTAGTTGATTTTAAGCTATGATCTAGCATGAAAATGGCATTATAAGATTACTATTACTTGAAAATAAAAGTGGATGGATTGCTCTTAGAAATGAGGGGTATTTATAGATGTTTGGGAAGGAGGAATGAGTGGCCAAGATCAAAATCCTTAAGAGAGGTCAAGATTCACTCAAAGGGGAGCACATGGATTGTGCTAGTTTAGGGCCACCTCCTTGTGACAAGTGTCACAAGGGCATTGGGTTGAAAGATGGGAGGGATGTGCACAATTTGGGAAATGTGCCTAAGGTCAAAGGGTGTAAGAAAGGGGTGAGGGGCTTCTTAAATGCATCATAAATGCATGTAAGAGGGATAAGGAGGCTTTAAATGCATTTAATGCATGCAAGAGAAGTTTCTAAAATTTTGTTGACTTTGGGTTAAGCTTAGGAGTTGGCTAACCTTGGTTAGGGAATGTGACAAGGTTAGGGGGGTGATTACGATTAGGATTAGGGGGACAAGGATAAAGACTTTCTAGAAGAGTCTAGAACTTCCTTAGGATAAATATGGATTTTAGGAAATAGATAAAGATTTATTTATTTCCAAGGGTTAGGTTTGAGAATATTTATTAAAATAAATTTAATAAACATGAAGATTAAATATTTAATCTTAATTAAATATTTTGAGTTGGGATTAGGGTTAGGAAATGGGTAAAACAACCTTAAATTGAAATTAAAGAAGGATTAGAAGATTCTGGAAGAGGTTAGTGGTCTTTAGGAATTTGGCAAGGTTTTGGGAAAAAATAAATAAATTATTTATTTTTTGGATTTTTGGTTAATTTATTAGTTAAATAATTAATAAATAGGGAGCTAATGTTTAAATAAGATTTAAACATTTTTGGGAGGGATTCCTTAATTAAATATTTTTAATTAAGGTAAAGGGATTTAATGACATAAAAATAAATTAATTAATTAATAAATGATGATGTCATCAGGGGTTTTTCAAAAAATAAAAATACTTTATTTTCTAAAAGATTTTTAGGTGTCTACACATCCACTGCTCCCCATGAGGCTATGAGGCCTTCTAGGCTGATGTCTCAAAAAATTCATCATGCGAAGACACAACATCACAAGCTATCTCTCCCTAAACCACTGCCTTATTTAGACTTTTACTTGCCATATCTTTTCATTCTCTACCTTCTTTTTTTCACTCATGTAATCATTTAGGATTTTACCACTATCACTAATATTCTTTCTTATGACTATAGGTGGTGGTGTTTCTAGTTCATTAGGTCTTCTTGGTTCTCTTCTATTGTTATCACCATTATATCTACAAAACTTTGCAATGTGGCCTAGATTACTGCATTTGTAATAGATGTGTGGTCTTCTTTTGTCTTGACTAGTTTGTAGCTTACAGTACCTTGCTGTGTGTCCAAAGTTATTGCACTTCTGACATATAATTTTGGCTTCAGTTTCTTCTCTGATATAATCTTGCTTATACCTAGATTGATCAAGTTTTCTACAATCTACCTTTTGTGTCCTTACTCATAGTAATTAAAATAGTATCTGAAAAAGGGTTTAGAATTACCATTACTTCTGGAGTCTCTTTTCATGTGACCAACTTTGTTGCATCTAAAGCATCTACCTTTGAAGGGTCTGAATTATTCTCTAGAGTCTTCAATTGTAGATCTTTCATTTGGAATAGATCTTTCCTCAATCTTGGCTTCATTTGGTTCTTCTTGAGTTTTTGAACTTCCAACTTCATTGAGTCCACTTGTGTCACCTTTAGTTCTTTGTTCATTATTCTTGTTATTCTTCATGTGTAACTCCTTAATGAGTAGTCTAGCTTGAGTGAGTTCACCTTTGATGATATGATTGTAATTGTCCAATTCTTGATAGTTACCTTTCTAATGGTCAAGTTCAGTCCTCATATTTTCTATCTGAATGTTGGATTGTTTTAATGACTCTTCATCTTTGTTTCTTTCATCCTTCTCATGTTGAATCTCCTTAATCATTAAGAGATTGATTTGCTCTTTTTCTTGTTCCAGCATCTTTACTTTTTCTGATGTGTCATTGTCAAAACTTTCTTTGACTTTCTCCGTAAGGTCTTGTCTCTAATATTTTACAGTCACAAGTTGTTCTTTAAGTTTCCTCATGAAACCTTCTTCTCTTAATTTGAATTTTAGTTCGCCATTTTTAGCTTTCATCTTATCTAGATCCTCAAGTGTAGCTTCAAAGTTTACTTGAAAGTCTTCTAAATCCATTCTGATCTTGCTTAAGTTGTTAGGCTTTCTCTCAAAGGGCCAATGACTCTGATACCAATTGTTAGGATTAGGTAATACTGAGAGGGGGGGTGAATTAGTATTACAAAACTTTGATTTTAACTTCAAACAATTATAAACAATCCAAAGTAATGCAGAAATGAAAAGAAAAGATAAGCATAACACATTACTTATGACACCATAATCTATTCTTGAGGAAATCCTAATTAAAGGGAAAACCCCAGTGGGGATAGTACCCACAAATATGTACTAAAATATAATGTCCCTATTAGGAGTCCTAGCCCTATTAGGATCTAATTATTACATAGTACATTTCCTTGTTAGAGGACTAAAAAAACCCTATTAGGGGCATACAAAACACTTGGTTAAAGGTGGTGAGCACACTACTCTTACAATCAAAATTGTCCCAAAATATTTTTCAAAAAGGGAACAATACAAGAACTTATCTTGCTTAGATAGTTCTAGTTGTAGCTTGGCCTCTTACTAATCTCACATCTAACTTCTATTCTATTCATAAACTTTTCATCTATCAAAATCATCCATATTTTTTCTTTCACAAGCGCAATCTATATTTATACAAAATTAGCCTTCCAGTTGGCTCCACAATTGTTATACAAAACATAATAGAAACTTGTGCAAATGATATATATGGAGTTGGAACTCTTATATCACCAAAGATTTGGAATTATACTTTATTTACAAGTCTTATCATGTTACCATATCCATTATGCTTTCCTTAATCTTTGCAACTGTTCATGTATCCTGATATACTATTTTACTATCTTCACACACCTTCTGAACACTATATCTTGCACACCAGCTATCCAAAACTCATGCGATATTTACTAAGGCATGTACATATCCCAAAATACCTCCAGTTAACTTCACAAGCCATAATACCTTGTATGTCTTCATCGCTATCCAAAACTGTAGCACTGTACCATGTTTTCCTGATTCTGGACTTAGTCATTTTCATGACTGTGAATCCAGTGGAAATCTCCACAACATGCGATCATACTATCATAAGTTTTTCCATAAATGGAAACCCTTAGAAGATTTCTAGTACTCCAAAACATCACATGCTAACACCAGAGACATATGGTATGCTTCTTAGTAGGGAGTGGACTCATTCATTGAGAGGCTAGTTTTCCACAAACTTCACACAGCTTTGGTTACCCTGGAAGAGATTAAATAGCCAAATTAGAACTTATGCCGAACCAAAGCTCAAACAAATGATAATTGAATGAAATTCCCCAAATGAAGTCTTTTTCTCACAAGATTATTTGGGAGTATATCGGTTTGACAGAATCCTAATGTTCCATATCAAGGAAGAAGGTTCCAGTGATAGCCCCATACAAGGATTGATACATGCTGAAGTCCTCAATGAAATCCTCATAGAGTTCATTAATAATATGATGAAGAATATGAAACATCTTAGATAGGAGGTTGATTTGAACATATTGTTGTTACCAGGGTATAATCATCTACACCAAGTGAATCATTCAGAGTTCAAATTATATGATTTCCAAAATGTTGTAGCTCAAGTGATGAACCAAATATCCCAAGTACCTGAATCTACCAAGGGGGAAAATGCACAACAAGGTGATGAAGGCCCCTCTCATAATGAACAACCTCTAATCTTTATAGAAGAAAACCTTATACAAGAGGAATGGAGTTCCTCATATGATGGTTTCTTACCACCATGTCAGGGGATATGGCGTGAGATGATGACCAAACAAAAAATGAAATGGATACCCCTCTCTGTAAGGGAGAATCTAGAAACAAAAGATACAGGAATTCCTAGTGATGAAATCCAATCACTACCAGAAAGTCCCACTGAGCCCCAAATTGACTCACACCCACCCAAGACCATGTTAGAATCCCAAACTAAACCTCTTTCTCTCAAGGGTGATCCCATCTAGAAACTAAGATTTGATGGCTCCAAAAGAAAATGAGGGGTTGGGGTAGGAATTGAACTGATCAACCCTTAGGGTGGCTCCTACTATGCTACCTATAGGCTGCAATTTTTATGTACTAATAACATTGTTGAATATGGGGCATTAGTGTGAGGTCTCCTCATGGAACATTAAAAGAAGATAAAATCCTTCATCGTAGAAGGTGATTCCCAGCTAGTAGTTAGACAAATTTGTAGCCAATATTTGTACACTGATAAATGACTGGCCTTGTATTAGAATCATGTATGGGATTTTATTGAATACTTTGAAGCATTCAACATCAGAAGCATCCCAAGAAGGAAAAACACTATCGTTGATGCCTTAGCAATGTCAGCAAGTTCCCTACACATGTTGGAGAATTTGAAGTTGAATAAATTCTTCATTGAGCTCATAGCAATACCAACTATTCCAGATAGCATCACAAAATTCCAAGTGTTCTAAGATGACTGGAAAATACTTGAATTCATCATGAGTAGTGGGGTATTTGAGAAACAAACCATAGATGAAGAGATTGATGAGATCGAAGAGTCAAATGACTTGGGAATCCTAAACCTGAAAACTAATTCTATCCCAAAAGGAATGGTAGCTTTAGAAAGGATATTTGTCAAAGATTACTATGCTCACCAAAAAAGGAAAGAATCCATTATAGGGGGTGATGATTGTGAAATATACAATTTTTGTACAAAATTTGAACCCAGGGAGGTTCATATTGGGAAAATTGGTATAGGCAAAAAGAAGAGAAAATGGTGGAGTTTCTCACATAATATAAATATGTTATAGCTTGGAGCTATGAAGATCTAAAAAATTATGACCCTGTTATCATTGTATACAATATAACACTTAACCCAAATGCCAAACCTTTCCATCAAAGACAGAGGCCCATTAACCCCATGATTGAGCTAGTGATTCAAAAGGAAGTGCATAAGTTTATTGATGCTAAGATAATTTTTCCTATTTTTCATTCAACCTGGGTGGTGAACCTTGTTCCTATGAGAAAGAAGAGTCGGGAAGTATGACTCTATGTAGATTTTTAAAACCTCAATAGATATTCCCAAAAGGAAAATTATCCATTACCCTCTCTTGACAAAGTATTACAAATTTAAATGGGTCTCAAATGATGTCTTTCCTTGATGATTATTATGGATACAATTAGGTCATAGTAAAAGGGGAAGACCGGTTAAAAACAACATTCACTATGAAGTGGGAGACATTTTCTTACTGCCGCATGCCCTTCAATTTGGTCAATGTCAGAGAAACTTTCCAGTGAGCCATGGATGAATCATTTAGGGGCCTCATGAATAAATGTATCTTCATATATGTGGATGACCTTATGGTATTCTCTAGAAACCATGCAGATCATATTGAAGACTTGTGCAAAGTGTTGAAAAGATGCAAGAGTTATGGGATATGTAATCTCAAAGATGGGTATTTCAAAAGGCCCCAAAAGGGTGGAGGTTATCCTTAAATTGGTTCCCCCTAATAGTTGGGAAGAACTAAAGTCTTTCTTTTGAAAGATCAAACTTGTCTAGAAGTTTATTAGTGGGTTCATTGAGATAGTGTGTCCCCTGAATGACATGCTAAAAAATGATTTGAAGAGAGAATGGAATGCACCAGCTAAAGATTCATTCCAAGAGATAAAGACTTCCATCGCTACTGCTCTGATTTTGGTCATTCTTGTGTGTGTGATTTTTGTACCTAGTTGTGGACACAACACTTCAGTAAAACATTAGAGGTTAGCAAATCAAGAAATATGAAAATAAAGTAAACAATGCTAACCAGGTGATTTACTGCCTTCTAGTAGGTATGAGTTTGATATTCTCAAGAATTGGACCGAGACTAGTGATAATGCATTACCTAAACAAAGGATTTAAATGATGAAAGATGGATGAAAATGAATGCATCTTAATCTATCTTTTTGGATTTTTCTATGTAATATGATGAAAAGCTGATATGAAATTGATCTAAAATGGATTGAAATGAATTGCAAATATAATTTAACAATACCATGAAATGCTATGAATGAATTGAAATTGCAAAAATCTCACAATCGCTTGTTCGCAAGCGCTCAATTCTCCAAGTAATTGAAAGCGTGGTCGTGATCAAATTCATGGTCATTTGAGAAGGGCTAATACTTGTTTATATAGAAATCCAGGTTCTCTGAGAACTCATGGAAAGCCAAAAGTCTCTCCCTAATTAACTTAGATTGATTGTTAAGTTATCAAGAAATCAGAATTAGTTCATGCAAAATCAAATTTTTAACTCGAATCAAAGTTCAGATTAGCTTTTTAACTCAATATCACATGTTGAGTTGGAAAAGCTAACAAATTGAATTGATTTGTTGATTCAGAGTTTAACTGCTCTTTTAATTGTGCATGGATAATTATGAATTTAATTAATAATTCAAATGAATTATTCTCAAATTAACTAATTTTTTAATAAAAACAATTGATTAATGGGTTAATCAATTATTTAACCAAACTTTATCCCAAACTATATCATTAAATCTAATTAAATCTAATTAAATTAATTAAGTGGTAGAAATTAAGTTTAATTAATTAAATATTCAACATATTCAATTAATTGCCCCTATGATAAATAGAACATATTTATCACCAAATAATGTTTAATTAGAAGTAATTAGGATAAATTAGAAATATTTAAGGAATATTCCCCGATGCAGAATTAAGATTAAATCGATTAGGGTTTTGATGATTTGATGCACCAATGTGCCTTTGGTTAGGACTTTTGTGTCAATTTCGATCGATTTGTCGATGTAGGAGGTCAAATGGTTCTGAAGCCCATTTTTGGGGTATTACATTTTGCCCCTCTTTGAATTACTGTGAAAAGCACAGTGGTTCAAAGATTAATCTATTTTTGATGATGATGTGGACTCAGTTATGTGGTGGAGAAATTAATCCTAAAAGATTAACCAATTCTAAGAGAGAAACCGATTGATTGATTTGGAAGATGTTGATTCAAGTCCCAATTGACCAAAGAATTGAGATGATGTTAAAGTAGCAACAATGAACCAGTGATTATGAAAAAGTGTCAAGATGCCTGATTCTAAACCTTATGATTATGAAGAAGTAACTGTCCTGACTCCAGACCTATTTGTCCAAAGGAATCGAAAGGATGTCAAATTTGAACCCTTCAATTACAAAGAACCAAGGAAATAACACTAATGAAATGATGGTTACAAAAAGCTGATACAGTTTACAAGTTGTGAGAGAACACTAGATTAATATGGATCTTAATGAATCTGATATACCACAAGCGATATGCCACAAGCGATGAGGACTTTTGATGAATCAACAACTAGACGTGGTTGTTGTCTTGATTATTGAAAGATATTTGATTGATAGATTTGATTAAAGATGTGTAATACCATGTCCCCTTCAGGATGAAAGTCAAAATCTGGCAAGAAAAGCTAGCATGATTTGGTATAGGAGCAATGTAATTGATTTGAGAAGTGATTATGCACGTTCAAGGATGGGTTCTACATCATTTGAAGGTCCTATTGACCAAGTTTGACTAGGTTTGACCATGAGTTGACCATGGTTGACCAAGTTGAAATTCAAAGAGTTTGATGTATAAATAATCAGTTAAGCTGAATACTATATTTTATTGATGTTTTGAAGGTCGATTATGCAAGTCATTGGTCGTCCTAGGTCCAATAATTTTAAATCACAATTTTGACAAAGTAAACAATCTTAGATTTTGATTTTGATCCTGAAAATGGGTTCAAAAAGTTGAAATTAGCCAGGAGTACAATTTTTACAAAAAATGGAGCACTTTGAAAAATTAGGTCAAAACCTATATAAGGCCCAAAAAGGTCATTTTCAAATCATTTCAACCTTTTGTCTTTTGTGAACTTGTGGAGCCCTCTGAGTGAAAATATCAGTTCTAGTCTCCTCACACTATTTTGAGTGTATTCATCAATACCAATGACCACCCCAGTATGAGAATCTGGTAAGTGGACCTCTGTGCCTCTCCTGCATTCAAATTTTGCTTCATTTCATGCTTTGTAGGATTTTTTTACACATTTTTTCAACTTTTTTATTTTTTCTTCATGAGAACTTGTATGACAGTCCACTTGGACTCGTACAAGTTTTCAAGTCCATGTCAAGTGTCATGTGGGACATTTGTGTAACTTGTATGAGAGGGGCCCATCTTTCGTAAAACATTTCATCAGGTCCCTCATATGTCATGCAAAAGCTTGCACAATGTTGTTTGACCATGAAGTATCGTATGAAACCCTATATATTGTCATACGACAACGAATGCTAGTCTGATTTGTTGTATGGAAAACAATGACCATTTTTATGTCCTTAGGTCAATTTTTCAATTTTTCTAATTTCATAGTTGTTTTCCTTGGTCTTTTATGCACCTTTTGATAGCTCATTGTAGCTGATTCTTTTGTATACAGTACCATTAGTACACCCCCTTGTACTATTCTAACAATCTAATGTATATATGAGATCAATTTTTGGTTGTGACTTCATATGCACTTGTCATTTTTGGTTTATGATGTAATATCATGTGATGTAAATGTATGAAATGCTTATGTTATTGTGGAATGTATGGATTATGCAATGAATGTTTCTTTTCAAATGTATGAATATGCAATGCAATGATAGATAGTAGATGAATAAATTCAAATATATCTTTCTTTATGGATGCTCATGTATGCATGCAATGGATAAATGAAATGAGATTGTAATGTAAATGTAGTGATACACATGATATTGTTTTGCAAGAATGTGAAAAAGAAAAATGCTTAGTCATTGTCAAAACAGATGTGTAACCCAAGATGGTGACTTCTTTCTGATTTAGTTTTAGGGGACCTTCATACGAAGCTCAGTCCTTGTTGTTTTGTTTAGTGAAAATTTGGAGAATTCAAGCATTGATTGGTGCGTAAATCATGAGAAATGTAACCATGCAGAGTGCAAAATGAAGAATGAAATGCAAGACCTAGGACTGTCATTGATCATATGTCAGTCTTTTATCATCACTAAATATTTTTTTAGGTAACCCTAGATAAATCGATACAATGTCCACTAGTTAGGAAACCATGGGCATATGAATATTGATTTTTGTTTTATTATGTCGGATTTAGATATAAGCATCAAGGCACAAAAGCTAGGATGACCTAAATATCATGTCCATTTTGATATAGCAATTTGTATAAGCATTATAACATAAATTTTGTGATGACCTGAATATGCCTTGCAAAACAAACACATCAAACAGTTACAAAATTCATTATGTGTCCAATGTGAATTAGCCGCAGTGACCCGTTATCATTCACATCCTTGGGTAGTAGCTTTTTTCTGATGGACTACAACTAATTTAGAACCTGAATGAAAAATCTATGATTAAAGATCACCGAGGTGTTGCTGACTAGATATGTAAGATGATTAAATTAGTATTATGTTGTCATTGATGTCAACTAGCTTGACAGTACTTATCTTGTATGTTACTATACCAAAACATCTGAAGAAAGGTGAAAGAGATGAAGAACAAAAGTATCTACATGAGGAAGATGTATATGTCAGATGAGGATAAGGAATACACTGAGTAACTTGTTGATGAGTCTATGACTTGATGATATTGACTTTATTATGTTGCATTCATCTATGATGAAGAATAGAGCTGAAAGACACAAAGCAGTGTTTGTCAGTAAATGAAGCATTCTAGTATACACGGATGGAGTGTAGTGTATACCAAGTGCAGTGTTAACCAAGCTTGTGTTCACTGACACATTTCTTTGTTAACTAAGTAGAACATAAAGGAATTAAATGATTAGTTTAGTCGATAAATTGATGAGCTAGAAAGTGTATGAAATCTAGGTAACAAATAAGGTTTGTTATGAAGATCGATGACTACTATAATTCAAGGAAGATCTAATGAAGTAGATTGAAATGTGTTACTGACACATCAGCTGAAGAAGGTTAAAGTGGAAAAATCAATGAATGAGATTAAGTGGCAAAATCTGATGGGAAAAAAGGAAAATGATTTACTCGTCTATATAAGAGACATTGGTTTTATTGTTGAAACGATGCCGAAAGAAAAAGATACTATAGAATTATCATGTGAACAAGTTTTCATGCATTCTGATCATACTGGTTAGTGAGAACTAAACTGTAGAACAATTACCAAGCTACAGAGAGTAATTATCGACGGACAATAAGTTGATATAGTGTTGAATCTAAAGTGATATATTGATCAAAAAGATTTGTATGAGCTTAATATTGATTTGTAAACTGCAATTGAAGTTGTATCAAGGCAGATCATCTACTGTTAAATATTTAACCATTGTACATAGTCAAATCTCTTAACCGAGTGGACTAAGAAAGTCTTTTTATGTTTCATTCATAGAGTGAACATTGTTATCCTGTCAACCCCAGAGTGACTACTAGTTGGATGATAACCTTTGGTCTAGAATCCTCTAACAAGGTCACACCTAACAATGTGTTTGTAACCTTTAATAGGGTTGGGTCTGTTAGTCCATTTTCTAATCAATGCAAAATCTTATGAAAATGGCCTCTTCCCTGCTAATTTTGAAGTTGTCCCACCTTGCTGCAAGCTTGTTTTAATGTGCGAAGAAAATCCATAATGTTTCATGGTTTGTGCTCTTAGCCCCGTGCTCTTTAATGTATCACCTTGCTCCAGTTTAGATCGCATCTCCTAAATCGCAAAACCCAGGGAGATATTCAAGTTCGAAGGTCTGCAGGAAATAATCTCAGAATATGCCTTAATGTAAAAAACCCACAATGTTTTTGAAAACCCATCATGTTTTCGGTCTCCCTATTACCTTTTGGTCTACATGAAAACCTTGGATGTTTTTGATTTCTCACCAAAAACCCTATGTGTTTTTGACCTCGCATTTTTTCCTCTTTATTAGTGTTTCCTTCTGCGCAGCTGTGATCTATTGGTGGGCCCCATATTTTGACCAAAAATGCATAGGAGGTTTTAAAAAATAGTCAAACTATATATCCCACATTCATCTGGAATGGGGATAATTTGATGGATATAACCTAATTCACATAGTATGAAAGTAAATTGAAGCAACGAAGACTCTACCTATGTGTGCTCATGCGCCTGTCTCAATTTATGTGCCCGCACCAAAGGAAAAGATAATTTTGCAGTGATGTGCATGCTGACTAGTCAAGACTGACACGTGTCAAGTGGTCGCATGATCGCAAGGAGGAAATTTAGCCCATGCAATCATGTGACAAGGAAACACGTGGCAGCTGGTGATGAGGTGGCGGTCAGTTCAATGACTTGGTAGTGTGATGCAGAGTGGATAGAGGTGGCGATGACTGGTCAGAAGTGGACATGTATCAAGTGGTTGCATGATCGCAAGGGCCAACTTCAGCCCTTGCAAACATGCAACAAGCCGACACGTATCAGTCTGTTGAAGTGCGCACCAGCTTGAATATGAAGCCAATATTTTGGAAGGATGTGCAGGGAAATCTTTAAAAAATATAAAAAGAATTATCCCACATTGGTGCCAAAATAGGAATTTGGAGAGTTTATATGCAACCACACAAACAATGAAAGTAAATCAAATAGAGGAAGCTATGCTTGCATAGGCTTGCGGTTGCCTCAGTTTCCATGCCGGCAGGCTTAGGAAAGAAATTTTGTAGATGAAGTGCGGTGATCAGATGGACACGTATCAGGAGGTCGCATGATCGCAAGGGCCAACTTCAACCCTTGCGAACATGCGATAGGCTGACACGTGGTAGCCTGATGTAGTAGCAGTAGTTGTATGGAAGGTGTGTCACATAATCGCATAGCCCTTTTTCTAGCTATGCGATCATGTGACAAACCCCTTGGTAATAACCCTATGCGAAAGTGATTATGTAGTGTCGCATGATCTCCAGGGCCAACTTCAGCGCTTGCGAACATGCAACAGAATGACACGTGGTAGTCCAGTGAGGTGGCACCCAGGTTAGCGATGCGAGAGAATCTGAGCTTGCCACATATCATGTGGGTCCTATGTAATCTTGTGCGGCTATCTCAGTTTTCATGCCCATGCCCAGATGGAAGTAAATTTTGTAGAGTGGTCGCATGATTACATGAGCCATTTCTTGCCCATGCGATCATGTGACAAGGTGACACGTGGTGGCTAGGCATGAGTTCGCTAGATAAACTGGGTGGTTAGTGAAAGATTCAATGACTCAGAGGTGGCGGTCTGTTGACAATGTTTGCCAATTCGCTAAATGCTAGTAGTTAGGCCTTGAACATTCCGTGATTCAGAGAACATGCAATCACCAGTTCGCCAGTTAGCTGGTGATTAGCCTGAAACTTTAAGCGAATTGGAGATTCAATAGCATTCACCAGTTCGCGAAATTAACTTGATGACTGGAAAAATATTAAGAGAAGTGGCACTCCAGTGAGGTGGCAAGCCAGCCAATCCCTACTTGCCATGTGTCACGTGGGTCCCGATAGGGGCAAATAAAAGTAATATTTTATTCCTGTGCATCCAAGTAAAAATCAAAATTATAAACATAAATTAATATAGTTTTGACTATATGGAAAATGCAAGCATTCAGAATTACAGAGCATGGGAGACTAAATTAATGGCTAGTGGCTTCGTTTTTGGGTCAAATATGGACTATTATATATCGTTGGAAAGGTGAGAGAACGAGGAATCCATTTTTGAAATCAGATTTTATGTAAGTCTAGCTGGTTTCAAGATATTTTCAATTGAATGAAACAGGGGCCGAGGATATATTTTGGAAATATCTGAGTTGTTGAATCTGGTGACTCATAGTTAGTTGGAGGAGATGAAGATAGGTGTTCTTAGGGGAAAAGAGATGGCTCATTTAGTTTAGAAAAATGATTCATTAGATGATGGATCTGACAAGTGGCCTCTCTTGATTCTTGCTAGCATTTTCCCCTTTCTCTTCATATAGTCCTTTCTTTTCAGGGTAGGGGGTTCCAATTTTGGAAGAACTCTGGTCTAGGTTCTAGATTCTAGGTAAACATCCATTGAATGGTTCTAGGTCTGTGGTGATTCCAGTAGGGGTTTCTCCAAGAGAAGGGTCCAAATGAAATTTCATTTTGGTTCATGACTGTCTAAGTGTAATGGTTTGCATTCTTCATTTTATGTCATAGATTTAATACAAATATTTGTAAATTTGATTGCAAATTGAAGTACATGTAAGGCATGTATGGTTTTCAGAGAATTGTCTTCATGGTATTGAGTTTCAATTTTAGTATGAGTTCAGTATTCAAGGGATATTGAGTTTGTCTTCTCCAAAGGAGAATGTATCTGTTTGTATTTGGGTATCCTTCAAGGAAGGATTGTAAAATCCTTAAATGCAGATTGGAAATTAATCAGTACTATGAATTTGTATGATTCTTCATATTGAGTGATGGAAATGTGTTAATGTAAGGCATTAATGTAAGAATATTAATCAATGAAACATGGTTTGCAATTTGGGTTTATATCTATTGGTTTTGACTCCATGCCCGGATTGAAGGCACTGATCTTTACCATTAGAAGTCATTTGCCAAACTAGCATCAATTTAATCAATCAAATTTCCCTTTCTATTGATGAGTTTGAAAGATAGATTAAGCATGTGGGTAGGCTTCCCATAACAGAGATTTATCTCAATTATGAATCCTGTTGTAGGACATATTTATTCTATTTAATCCATTAGTGAATCTTCTTATTAGGTGTTTGTATTAGTTCATATTAGTTTGCATAAGCAGAGAAGTAAGGTACACCCACCTGGGTCTATGGAGCTCGAAGTGAAGAAGGATTCCATCCTTGTCAATTAGCATTTCTCTTGCCAGGAAAAGAGCATCAAAAGGGAGAGATTAGATTATGGTATAGTTATTTACCCGTGCAAGAAAAATGGCTAACAAATTGGTGACTCTGCTGGGGAAAAAATAAATGACAGCAAGTTGAAGATGTCCAATTCCTTGCTCTGCTAAATCATCCCAGGGTATGGTCTAGTTTGGATATAGAGTCAATTGTTTTCAACAATTGTTATATCTTCTCACTCAATGTGAGTGGTGACTCTGAGTCTCTATTTGATCAGTGTTTTGTGATTTGAAGTTGTGATGTATTTTGTGATCTTGACAAATAGAAATCCTATGAAGTTGTTTTGTGTTTGCTGATAAAGAAAGCCCAAGTGTGAGATAAAGGTTCTCAGCTGGTTCAAGGTTGGTCCTCTGCAAAGAGGTGGGGGTTCTATGAAGTTTTGGAAGGTTATTTGAAGGAGGTTTCAGATCATTATTTTACACCAACAATAATACTTCTAGGTAATTCTTTGTCAAAGTATAAATCAGTCCCTAAATAGGTGAATCGGTCACTAAATAAAAGGGAAGTTAGTTTGAAAGTTCATGTCATATTTTTGAATAGAAATATATTAGAGATATGTTCATGTTTTTGAAGTCAATGGTTGCATGAGTTCAGATAGAAACATTGTCATGAGAATAAGTTTTGTTGTCCTGTCAGTGTGCTAAAATGGAATTTCTAGCTATAATAGATCAAGAAGGTACTTCTGGATCTGAAAATTCTCAGTCAGATTTAGAGAGCTATAAAGATGAACTTCATTTGATAAATCAAAAGATTCAGCATAATTATGTATTGATTTTAAGGTGTGAAATAGGAGAAAGAAATGAAGAATCTACACTATCTTATTATAAGAAGTTTCTTATTGCATGTAGTGAGCTTCCTGTGGGTTTAGAGTTTCATGAATCCCATTACGCTGAAATGTTCTTACAACTTTCAATGCCTGAATCAGTTAGTTGGACTGCTTCCTTAAAGGATGAAGCACTAAAAAATGTTAAGGATTGGATAGACTCTTTCATAAATGTTGAATTCAATGATGCTGAGTCCTATGATGGTTATAGTGTTGGTTATTGTGCTGATGATGAAATTTAAGAGTGTCAAGGAGGGGAAAGTAAACATTCAGTTGATAGTAATTTCCTTGAGCTTGTGGATTTCCCTTTTTCTCAGCATGATGCTAATTTTTCCTTGTTTCAATCTAATGATGTTTTGTGTGAACATGAAAAACATGGATATAATGCAGATGTTAGTTCCTGCAGTAGTTACTTCACACAAGGTAATGTGAGACAAATGAATTCAGTCCTGGCTTCAGAAGGAGAAGAGATGTGCAGCATCAGTAGTGAGAATGAGGAAGTGAAATGTGATGTTCAGTGCTAGATAAGTAGTGAGAAGATTTCAAGTCTTTTGGATGCTGAATTTTAGAGGCATGGTACAAAGTTTGTTTCCAGATTTCCATGCCTGATTAACATAGGTTTTGATGAAAGTAATTCAGATGATGGCATGATGGATGAAACAAATTTTGATGTCTTTTCTCCCATTATAAATCAGCAAGACTCAAGTGCATTTCATTGTGATGAATTTGATAATGTGTTATTTGATGAGTATGATGATGAGTGTACTAGTGCATGTTCAGATTTGCATGAGCTTGCTGACTGTATTTTTTGTACACTTTTTGATGCTGAAGAAAGTGGTGAATCTGGAAGTGTATCCTCAGATTTTCCAATGACTAATAAGTCACTCACTGATGAAGGTTGTTCTCTTCTAAATGATGTTGATGTAGTTTGTGGTCAACAAGATGTTCCTGGATTTATGCAATCAGATTTTTGTTTTGAAAGGTTATGTGTTAGTTTGCAAAGTAATGAGATAGAAAAGGTTTATTCTATTCTACAAACTAATGATCAAAAAATTAATGTTTCCAGCCATGATGCTGAGTTAAAATGTTTCACTTTTCAACGTGGTAGTGATAATGAAGAGTGTGATGGTTTAATGTCACGCAGTGATCAGTACTCATGGCATCCTGATAACTTTCCTGTACTAGATAGTTGTGAGTTTGCTGACCATGTTTTGTATGCTAAACTGATGAAGAATGTGAGTATTGTTAATCAAGTAGATGTGAATGATACTTACAGCTTGCCTGAGTGGGATGGAAATGAAAATCATGTATTTGATCAGGGTAAGCATTGATTTCAGTTAAAAAAATTTTAAATACTTGTACAGTTGCTTTGCTTTGTGTAGTGTAGTTTCTTTCAATAAAAGAGCCTCAGAACTAAATAATGGATTGGAGGGATAAGAAGAGAAGCTATTCTTTTGGGGTGGTCTTCTCTTCCAAGAGATTCTGATATTCTTGTGTTGATCTTACGCTCAACCATCCCTAGATAGAGCCACTATTAGTCTATTTTCTAGTCAATGCAAAATCCTATGAAAATGGCCTCTTCCCTGCTAATTTTGAAGTTGTCCCAACCTACTACAAGCTTGTTTTAATGTGTGAAGAAAATCCATAATGTTTCATGGTTTGTTCTCTTAGCCCCATGCTCTTTAATGTATCACCTTGCCCCAGTTCAGATTGCATCTCCTAAATCACAAAACTAAAGGAGATATTCAAGTTCCAAGGTCTGCAGGAAATAATCTCAGAATATGCCTTAGTGTCAAAAACCCACAATGTTTTTGAAAACCCATGATGTTTTTGATCTCCCTATTATCTTTTGGTCTGCATGAAAACCCTGGATGTTTTTGATCTCTCACCGAGAACCCTGTGTGTTTTTGACCTCGCATTTTTTCCTCTTTATCAGTGTTTCCTATCTGCGCAGCTGCGATCTGTTGGTGAGCCCTATATTTTGACCAAAAATGCACATGAGGTTTTAAAAAAAATTCAAACTATATATCCCACATTCATCTGGAATGGGGAGAATTTGATGGATATAACCAAATTCACATAGTATGAAAGTAAATTGAAGCAACGAAGACTCTGCCTGTGTGTGCTCATGCGCCTGTCTCAATTTCTGTGCCCACACCCAAGGAAAAGATAATTTTGTAGTGATGCGCATGCTGACTAGTCAAGACTAACATGTGTCAAGTGGTTGCATGATCGCAAGTAGGAAATTCAGCCCATGTGATCATGCGACATGGTGACATGTGGTAGCTGGTGATGAGGTGGTGGTCAGTTCAATGACTTAGCAGTGTGATGCAGAGTGGATAGAGGTGGCAGTGACTGGTCAGAAGTGGACACATGTCAAGTGGTCACATGATCGCAAGGGCCAACTTCAGCCCTTGTGAACATGCGACAGGCCAACATGTGTCAGTTTGTTGAGGTGCGTGCCAGCTTGGATATGAAGCCAATATTTTGGAAGGATGTGCAGGGAAATCTTTAAAAAATCTAAAAGGAATTATCCCACATTGGTGCTAGAATAGGAATTTGGAGAGTTTATATGCAACCACACAAACAATGAAAGTAAATCAAATAGAGGAAGCTATGCTTGCATAGGCTTGCGGTTGCCTCGGTTTCCATGCCGGTGCACCCAGGAAAGAAATTTTGTAGATGGAGTGCGGTGATCAGATGGACACATGTCAGGAGGTCACATGATCACAAGGGCCAACTTCAGCCCTTGTGAACATGTGACAGGCTAACATGTGGCAGCCCGATGTGGTAGTGGTAGTTGTATGGAAGGTGTATCACATGATCGCATAGCCCTTTTTCTAGCTATGCGATCATGGGACAAATCCCTTGGTGTTAACCCTATGCGGCGGTGATTATGTAGTGGTCACATGATCACAAGGGCCAACTTCAGCCCTTGTGAACATGCGATGGACTGACATGTGGTAGTCCAATGAGGTGGCACCCAGGTTAGCAATGAGGGAGAATTTGAGCTTGCCATGTATCACGTGGGTCCTATGTAATCTTGTGCGGCTGCCTCAGTTTCCATGCCCGCACCCAGATGGAAGTAAATTTTGCAGAGTGGTCACATGATCGCATGGGCCATTTCTGGCCCATGCGATCATGCGACAAGGTGACATGTGGTGGCTAGGCATGAGTTTGCTAGATAAACTAGGTGGTTAGTGAAAGATTATGCGACTTAGAGGTGGCGGTCTGTTGACAATGTTTGCCAATTCGCTAAATGCTGGCAGTTAGGCCCTGAACATTCCACGATTCGGAGAACATGCAATCGCCAGTTCACTAATTATCTAGTGGTTAGCCTGAAACTTTAAGAAAATTGGAGAGTCAATAGCATTCACCAGTTCATGAAATTAACATGGTGACTGCAAAAATATTAAGAGAAGTAGCACTCCAGTGAGGTGGCAAGCCAGCCAATCCGTGCTTGCCACGTGTCACATGGGTCTTGGTAGGGGCAAATAAAAGTAATATTTTATTCCTGTGCATCCAAGCAAAAATCAAAATTATAAACATAAATTTATATAGTTTTGACTATATGGAAAATGCAAGCATTCAGAATTACAGAGCATGGGAGACTAAATTAATGGCTAGTGGCTTCATTTTTGGGTCAAATATGGACTATTATATATCATTGGAAAGGTGATAGAACGAGGAATCCATTTTTGAGATCAGATTTGATGCAAGTCTAGCTGGTTTCAAGATATTTGTAGTTGAATGAAATAGGGGCTGAGGAGATATTTTGGAAATATCTGAGTTGTTGAATCTGGTGACTCATAGTTAGTTGGAGGAGATGAAGATAGGTGTTCTCAGGGAAAAAGAGATGGTTCATTCATTTCAGAACAATGATTCATCAAATGATGGATCTAACAAGTGGCCTCTCTTGATTCTTGCTAGCATTTTCCCCTTTCTCTTCATATAGTCCTTTCTTTTCAGGCTAGGGGGTGCCAATTTTGGAAGAACGCTGGTCTAGGTTCTAGATTCTAGGTAAACATCCATTGAATGGTTCTAGGTCTGTGGTGATTCTAGCAGGGGGTTCTCCAAGAGAAGGGTCCAAATGAAATTCCATTTTGGTTCATGACTGTCTAAGTGTAATCGTTTGCATTCTTCATTTTATGTCATAGATTTAATACAAATATTTGTAAATTTGATTGAAATTGAAGTACATGTAAGGCATGTATGGTTTTCAGAGAATTGTCTTCATGGTATTGAGTTTCAATTTCAGTATGAGTTCAGTATTCAAGGGATATTGAGTTTGTCTTCTCCAAGGGAGAATGCATCTGTTTGTATTTGGATATCCTTCAAGGAAGGATTGTAAAATCCTTAAATGCAGATTGGAAATTAATCAGTACTATGAATTTGTATGATTCTTCATGTTGAGTGATGGAAATGTGTTAATGTAAGGCATTAATGCAGGAATATTAATCAATGAAACATGGTTTGCAATTTGGGTTTATATCTATTGGTTTTGACTCCATGCTCGGATTGAAGGAACTGATCTTTACTGTTAGAAGTCATTTTCCAAACTAGCATCAATTTAATCAATCAACTTTCCCTTTCTATTGATGAGTTTGAAAGATAGATTGAGCATGTGGGTAGGCTTCCCATAATAGAGATTCATCTCAATTATGAATCTTGTTGCAAGACATATTTATTCTATTTAATCCATTAGTGAATCTAGTTATTAGGTGTTTGTATTAGTTCATATCAATTTGCATAAGCAAAGAAGTAAGGTACACCCACCTAGGTCTATGGAGCCCGTAGTGAAGAAGGATTCCATCCTTGTCAATTAGCATTTCTCTTGCCAAGAAAAGAGCATCAAAAGGGAGAGATCAGGTTATGGTATAGTTATTTACCCATGCAAGAAAAATAGCTAATAGGGTCTTCACTGACCTCACTTCAGAAGAGTGAACATTTTTTGGTTGCTGGTCCCAAGTGGTTTTTCCCTTCACAGGGTTTCCATGTTAAATCTCTTGTGTTATGTGTTGATTGTGATATTTGTTTGTTGTCATACTTTGCATATTACATGTTAGATTTGATTAGTAACTACTATAAGTTTTAGACTGATAATGGGTAAAAGCACAGACAATAAAAATATTTCATGTTTACTGAGTAGCAGAAGTTGAAGAATTTGTTTTGGATTATACATTTTGTTTTGGGACACTAGATAACTGATTCACCCCCCTCTCAGTTATTCTAACAATTGTTATCAGAGCTATGGTTGCTTAGAATAGAGTTTTAAGGACTCCAGCACAAAGATCTCAAGATGTATAAGAGGTGAGTGCCAAAGCTGAACAAAGAGAACTTCGTAGTATGGAAAAGCTGGATGAAGTTGCACATATTTGGAATTGGGAATTCTACACTAGAACTGATGTAGAATGGATACATTGAACTGACATCAGGACCCCTGACACTTGATCAACTAAAAGATAGGCATGAACACAATATTACTATGATGGAACTTGCTACTACCTGTATCGATGCCGAATTTGAAGACATTAAGGGATGCACTACTGCCAAAGCCATGTGGGATAAACTAACTCTAATATACAGTGGAGATTTGAATGTTAAAAGAGCCAGAGAAAAAAGCCTAAGAGGTCAATTTGATGATATGAAGATGAAAGAAGGTGAGAACATTATGCAATAATCAAATAGACTAAAAGAGGTAGTACATGCTATTAGAGTATCAGATGGAATTATTGAGGATGAAATAGTGATAAGCAAGATTCTCAAAACTTTACTACCAGTTTATGCAATTAGGATCTCTGCAATTCATGAAACAAGAGCTACATCCAACCTTACTCTTGACATGCTGATTGGTAAGCTTACATCCTTTGAATTGAATAAATTTGACAATAGTGTTGTACCATCTGTTGAATCTACTTTCATGTCTTCTTTGAAGATTGGTAAATCTAGTAGCATGAATAATAATAATAATAATGATAGTGATACTGATACTGATGATGAACTTGATGAGCTTGAAGCTCTTATGGCCATAAGGTTACCCAAAGGTAAAGGAAGGTATAGAGGTAAGCTACCTTTGGCATGCTTTAATTTTAAAGAAGTTGGCCACATCACTGCTAGATGTCCAAATAAGAAAGATGATGATAGATCCAAAGACTGATCTGAACGAAGCTATGGGAGAAGAGTCAACAAAGGCTACTGACACAACAACAAAGATAACCAAGATAGCTATGACAAAGGGAAAAAGGTATGTTACATAGACGAAGATATTGAATATGAATCTGATACTGATGATGATGTAGTAGTATTTGTTTCTATGAAAGATGACTCAGAGGAAGAAGAGAAACATGAAGAAACATCACTAATCTAAATTAAGAAGAAATGATACATGGATCGTAGACAGTGGCTGTACACATCATATGACTAGTGATGTAGAGAAATTTGACCTACTTGATGAATACGATGGAGGATCTATTAGGATGGGAAATGATGCACCTTGTATGGTAAGAGGTAAAGGTTCACTGATGATTAATGATAGAATAAAATGTGAAAATGTATACTAGGTAGATGGACTAAACTATAATTTTTTAAGTGTGGCATAGCTAAATAATTCAGGCCACCAACTTGCTTTTGAGAGCAAAAAGGTAAAAATCTATGATGATGGAGGAAGACTTGTCGAAACTAGTACACAATCTAGAGGTAATCTATTTTATCTTGATATTGATTAGTCTTCTTGTTTATTAATGAAGGATGAACATGCATGGTTGTGGCATAAAATGTTATGCCATGTGAACTTTGATAACATGATCAAGATTAGTAAGAAGAAAAGAGTTAGAGGGTTGCCTAATTTGTCAAAACTTGATCATGCTATTTGTCATGAATGTCAGAAAGGTAAGATGACTAAGTCTAGTTTTAAAAGCAAAGACTACTCAACAAAGAAGATACTTGAGTTGGTTCATACTGAACTATGTGGTCCTATGAGAACTCAGATTTATTATGGTGATAGATACTTTATTCTTTTTGTTGATAACTATACTAGATTGATGACAGTTATGTTCTTAAAAGAAAAATCTAAAGCATTTAAGATGTTTAAGTGGTATAAGGTAAAGGTAGAAAAAGAGAATGGAAAATAATTAAAATGCTTAAGATCTGATAGAGGAGGTGAATTTATCTTTGATGAATTTACTAATTTCTGTAATGAGCATGGTATCAAAATACAGGTCTCTGCACTGAGAACAC
The DNA here is from genome assembly GCA_027943335.1 of Chamaecyparis obtusa. NCBI lineage: Eukaryota > Viridiplantae > Streptophyta > Pinopsida > Cupressales > Cupressaceae > Chamaecyparis > Chamaecyparis obtusa. Next base: position 722,233 of record BSBK01005001.1, read on the forward strand.
CTCAACAGAATGGGATTGCTGAAAGAAGGAACATGTCAATAATTGACTGTGCAAGAACACTAATGCTGCAAAAGAATATTTCTCAGACATACTGGAGGGAAGCTATCAGTACAGCTATATATGTTCTTAACTGAGTACAACTGAAGAAGGACACCAACCAGACACCCTATGAGCTATGATTTGGATGCAAACCTACTGTAAGTTATTTCAAAAAATTTGGAAGCAAATGATTTATTCTAAAAGATGAGAGAAATGGGAAATTTGATTCTAAAGGTGATGAAGGAATATTCTTAGGATATTCTACTAAGATTAAAGCAAATAAATGTCTAAATAAGGTTACAAATAAGATAATTGAAAGTACTAATGTCCATGTTGATGAGTTTGATGAAAAGAACATAGAGGAAAGTAGAAAGGAACCAAAAGACTATGGTAGATTCACTTACATTGAACATCCTGATTATCTACCAAAGTTGCAACCTGTGATAACTAGTCAGCAGGAAAATAACCCCGAGGAATAGGAAAGGGAAACCAACAAACAGGATGGAGCTACCGAGAAAGCACATGAACATGAACAAGATGAACAAGAAAGAAGAAACTGAGTACTGGCTAGTTTTGTCAGGAGACATCATCTTCAGACACAAATTATTGGAGACAGACAAGCTGGCAAGCAGACAAGAAGCAAAGCAAGACAAGGTACATGTCTAGTTTGTGAATTTGAACCAAAAAATGTGAAAGTTGCATTAAAGAATGAAGAATGGGTTAATGTAATGAAAGAGGAAATAGAACAAATAGAGAAGAAAAAAACCTGGTCCTTAGTACCCTGACCTAAAGATAAAAGTGTTATCGGTACTAAGTGGATATTTAGGAACAAATTGAATGAAAATGGTGAGGTGACAAGAAATAAAGCTAGATTGGTATGAAAGGGATATCCACAGAAAGAAGGCATTCGCTATGGTGAGACATTTGCACCTTTTGCTAGATTGGAAGGAGTTAGAATGCTACTTGCATATGTTGCACACAAGAAATTTAAAGTTTATCAAATGGATGTGAAGTCAACATTTCTGAATGATATACTTGAAGAAGAGGTCTACATAGAACAACCTAAAGGATTCATTGATCTAGACAACAAATACATGGTATGTAGAGTACATAAAGATTTATATGGTTTGAAGCAAGCACCGAGAGCCTGGTATGAAAGGCTGCATACCTGTTAAGTATTGGATTTGTTAGAACTAGTGAGAACAATAATTTGTACATGAAAGGTGATACCGATGACACTATTATTATTGCTGAGATATTTGTTGATGATATTATTTTTGGAGGTCAAGATCATGTATGTAAATCTTTTGCTAATGAGATGAGAAAAGATTTTGAGATGTCTATGTTCCAAGAGATTAAATTCTTTCTAGGACTACAAGTGATTCAACAGAGTGATGAGATATTTATCTCACAATCTAAATATATAAAGGAAGTCTTGAAGACATTTGGCATGGAAGATGCTAAACCTATGGGAACACCAATGGCTACTAGATGTAAATTGACAAAGGAAGATGAAACTACAAAGGTAAATCAGACACTTTATCGATCCATTATTGCTAAGCTAATGTATGTAGTTCACAGTAGACTAGATATAGCACATGATGTGGGAATTGATGCTAGATTTTTTGTTTGTTGGCAATTTGGCTAATGTGGATGCATAGCTGTTGTCATTATGGCAACATATGATCTCTATTAAGAGCACATAATCTAGAATGCAAGTATGTAAAGTTGAAGAAAGAAATTGTCTAAGTTTGGATACAGTGATCCTAACAGAGCACCCGATGAAGATTTAGTTGGCGACGTCCACTGGAGAAATATTTTTGATTGCACAATTAACTAAAGCTTCTATAGAGTATGAGGATACCCAATCTCAGTGTGCATAAATTTTGGAGTAGTATGGACAAAGTTATTCAAAGTTTACCAAAGATAGTTTTGCAGATAGAATAGTATTGGAGACAGTTTTAGCGAAAGAATTAATGGATTATTTTTGCTTGTCAAAATAATGACTTAACATTATAAAGGGATAACATCCTAGATGTTTACTCTTGGATAAATATTTTGGATGCCAACCATGTAAATTTATTAGCTTTAATAACTCATATATTAGGAAAACTTGAAATGTAATGAAATATAGAAGTAAGATGTAAAAAGAAAGAAAAGATAACTTGCGATAGTTGTTTATTGTGATAGAAGAAAAGAATATTGATGCGAAGTTAGAAGCAATACCACATTATAGTCAGAAACATTTTTGTATTACCTTTTTGGGTAGTGAGCTCAGCTGGTGATCAGGTTTTGTAATCTAACTCCAAACAGGGTTAAGGCTTCTAACAAGGCCTAAAGTCCTTTAACCAGGATAGATCTACTATATATTGTAAATTGACTCCTAACAGGGTCCAATATCCCTAACAAGATACTTTTGATTAGTGATCTTTGTTGGTACCATCCCCACCGGGGTTTTCCCTTTGCCAAGGTTTCCTCGAGAACATATGATGTGTTATGAGTTCTTTCTATTTCCTGATATGTTTGTTAATCAGCTTGATAATCTTTGTATGCACTAAAGTAATCTGTTATATCCATAAGTGGGCAAAAGAAAAAGTTTGTGAAATACTGATTCACCCCCCCCTCTCAGTATTTCCTATTTCTAACAATTATTATCAGGGCACAGTTACTCGAAGAAGGAACATTCAAGGAAAGCTTAGCAGCTTGAGTAAGATCTCTATGGATATAGATCAACTTCAAAAGAATCTTGAAGAAGCTCTTGAATAGATTGATATGCTTACTGATGAAAGAAAATCCTTAAGAAGAAAATATGAAGATGCAAAGAATGCTATTGACAAATTAAAAGGTAAGATTGAAGATCTGAAATTTGAAAAGAAATCTGATGTGCTTGTTGAAGATTGTGATGAATTAGAAAAGGAAAATGAGATCCTTAAGCATGAGTTGAAGATAGTAAATCTGAAGCTTAGTATGAAAGATGGAAATTTGAGATCTGATAATGAAAAATTGAAAATTTAGAATGAAGATCTGAGGTCAAGAGTTGAAAAGGAAACATTCGAATCTGAAAAAGTAAAAATGCAGTATGTGGAACTTGAGAAGTATAATAAAATTGTGAAGGTGAATTAACTCAATCTAAACAACAACTTGAAAGGCTATATTCAAAAAGTGATAAGACTAAAAAACAAATTTCTTTTGAAGAACCATTCTTTGATAGGACTAGATTTGGATATAGTATGTTTAGAACAAACCATGAAAGTAAGAAGCTAGATCTAAAGACATCTAAAAGTGTGGAGGAAATAAAGCTAGATGAGAACACATTGGAAGATCCACCTAAAGAAGAACCACCTAGAGAGAAAGAAGAATCAAAACAAGAAGAATCATCTAAAGGTATGCAAAGAGAATTCAAAGGTAGATGTTTTTCTTGTAATACTATTGGGCACATGAAGAGAGATTGTACAGGTAAGCAATTTAAATCTTTTAATGGACATTGTTATAATTGTCATAGTTTTGGACATAGAGCTAACGAATGTAGAAGACCTAAAGTAATTTTGAATAATTATGATAGAATGATTGGGAATACTAACAATGCAAATAAGAAATATATTGAAGAAATGAATCAAAGAAAAGTGGTAGTATGTTTTAGATGCAATAAAGTAGGATACATTGCTAGAAATTGTAGGTCACAGATTAACTAGCAAGGACAGAGATTTGGAAACAATGGAATCATCTATCAGATATGTAACAAGTTTGGACACTCAACAAGATTTTGCAAAATGAACAATGGAGGTTATCATCATAACCCTAACCCTAGGAACAATGCAAGAAGGAATGAAAATGCAGGAAACAAAGAGAAAGATTGTTGTAGCAATGAAGATGAAGTTAAATTTGAAAAAGGCATAGATCAAGGAGGTATAGTCAGCACTAAAAGTAGTCAGGAAGGTAATGTAACCGATGGTAAGGATGAATCTTTACCTAACCCTTCTTTAAGCACTTAAATTATGTAAGTTTCTGTAGTTTAGGACTTAGGATTAGTGTAGATTAGGAATTTGAATGAGTTAAGTTTTGTGCAGTTAGATATAGGTTTATTATGTTGTACTAATGCTATGGTTAAGTGCACAAAAGAAAATATTGTGTTTTGTGAGGTCGTAGAAAGTTTTATGCTTGCAGGTTTGCAGAATCAGCTTTTCAAGGTTTTAGTGGCAAAATGAATGAATGTGATGTCAAATCAAGTTAATGTGAAGTGTTATAAGGTTGAAATCAAAGTTATTACAATTAAAAAGTGATTGAAAAGAGATTTGAAAGAAGAAAAGCTAGTTGAGGATGATTTGAAGAAGTTTGGAAGTAGTTTGCAGCGACGATCATACCGAAACCCTAGATTTGCAAAGTTGAGGTATTTCTTGATCTTTAATCAATTGATAAGATGGATATTTCTATGGTTCATAATGTTAAGGATAAAAATAGACCAAAGATTAAGAAAGAACCAATAGAACCAACTGAAATTGATGACAGTCTAGCATTATCATCCGTACCAGATGAAGTATTGCACATTGAGAATGTTAAAGGATATTTAGGTTGTAAGTTTGAAACTTTGGGAGATGCAGATTTTAGTGATGATTACAGGAAATTGTACAATCAAGACATGTTAGTTAAACTAGCTTATGGGCACCTAGAAAATAATGAAATCATCAAATATTCCATGAAGTATGAATTCAATGATGAGGAATGTACCAAAATTATTTTAAGTAGAATCCATAATGGGAAATTCTGGATGGAGGATAGAGTTATTGATATAACTGCCGACCTAATTCATGAAGTTAATAGATTATCAAAAGTTGGAGAGATTCCACTAAATGAAAAGAACATGAGAAAGATTGTTTTAGATAACACTGGATCTAGTTATAATGGTAGAGGAATTGTGATAAGTAAGATTAAGCAAGATGATGTTAGGTACCTTTGCAAGATCCTAACAACTAAATTCTATGGTAGTTCAAGGGAATATGACATAGCTGTAGGAATGATTCATGTAGCTTATCTTATGTGTATTGAGAAGAAACTAGTAGACCTATGTGAAATCTTGAAAATTCAGCTATTTGAGAACTTAGAAAAGATTAAGAAGGCTAAGTACACTCAGTTTAGGTTTTTATCTCTGATAAACTATATGTTTTTCCATATTTTGAGAAGATTTCCTTACACAGTTGATTGGAGTGACAATGTGAACACAATGGAAAGAATAAACTTAGTTTACATGAAGCACCTTTTTGAAAGTTAATGACAGTGTGAAGCTTGTATTGAAGACTTTTCAGAATATTGTTAAGAACAAGTCAAGGATTCCTCAATCCTTAGTTGAAAAGCATAAAGATGACATTTGTTTTATGGTTGACACTGATTTCACCTACATTGAAGTAGTTGAGCCTAGAATGGAATTCATAGACCATCTTGGCTATGAAATATCTGAAGCAAAAATAGTAGGATATGTGAATAGATTGTTAAAGTGTGAGTTGGATGGTCATGCAAATAGGTTTGGAACCTATGAAGAGAATTTCAACTCTGCAATAATTTTGAGAGAAAAGAAGCAATCTAGTAAGAGAGTTGAATCTACTATGAAGAAAATATTGAAAGAATCTGGTATTTCAAGTCATGAGTTTGACATAGCTAAGAAGACTGCAGAATCCCTGAGGCAAAGTGAAAATCTTATAATTTCACCTAAGACATCAAGTGCAGATCCTGTTGATCCTATTGTAGTAAAGGTAAAAGTTGAAGTACTTGAAAAAGATGAAGGAGATAAATCTTTTTCTCCTATTCCTAGCAAAAGAGTAAAAGTGAGTGCAACAAGACTCGGCAAGAGACAAAAAGTGGTTGTACCACCTATACCTAGAAATGTAGCAATAATTAAAGATGATGATGTAGTTTCAGTCAAGAAGAAAACTTGGAAACCAAGAATTGAAAGAGTTAATGAAGATATATTGAAGCATGGAGACTTCACTAAGTTGAATAAATTCTATGATCTATATGGATCATTTGACAGATTGAACTTTAAAAATGCAATGGTTACACACATGATTGTGGTAGATAAGAAACTCAGCACTATTCATGGTAAGATCCAAGAAGATTTGTATAACAGACTTGTGAATAGAAAATAGAGAGCATAAGAAGAGGACATAAAGATGAGAGAACATGTAATCAAACAGTTTTGTGAAGTTAAGGATGAAGATCATTTGAAGAGATTCTTGAAGTCTCTTGGAACTTTATTGAGAACTAAGAGAAGAACAATCCTTATAATGGGAGACAAAAAGGAGGAAGTACAGAAAGAGACAGAGCAAGCAGTAATGCATGTTCTTGCAAATATAGTTGCAGAAAAGCATGTTGAATTAGACCCTCAGTAGAAGCAATCAGAGGAACTGCATGCAGAGGAAGTTGGTATTGAAGAAGTTCCATCTTCACATATCAATATTGGAAAAGAATCAATGGATATTGAAGGCACCAAAGTGACTTTAGAATTAGATGATGCAGTATTTCATGATATAGGAAACATTGTTGACAATTTGGCTTTGGGAGAGCAAGAAAAGGTCACAGAATCAGAGAAGAATACAGAGGCAGAGGAAGCACTGGTTGTATCAGAATTAGCTCCAGTAGAGCAATCAGTTAAAGGCAAACAAATTTTGACAGAGGCCACTACCTCTAGTGCACCTTCTATACCAGTTGAAGACATTAGTGCACCTGACAGTAAGAAGAGGCATATTGGTTCAATGTTTGAAGACCTTGGAAAAGAAGTTGAAGATGATGATCAGCTTGAGTTCATCACATCTCTGAATAAAATTATTAGAAAGAATAAGAAGGTGAAAGACCTTGAAGGCAAAGTTAGAGTTTTGATAGAGAAACTTGAGAGTGTGATCAGCACTAGGGTATTTGAATCAGATCCACTTGAGAAAACTCAATCAATAATGAATTCTTTTGACTCTAAATTTTCTAACTTGAAGGATGTTGCTAAAATAAAAGTTTAGTAAGACTTTGAAGTAGAAATGCAACAAAATCTAAGTGTAAATATTCGAAATGATATTGGTAGTTTAAATGTATGCATAAAGAATTTGAGAAGACATTTTGAGATAGGAAAGAATTTGTACATACAATGCAGTAAATCTAAAATCCTAATAGTTGAAGAGGATAAGAAGATCAGAGAGAAGTTAGATGCTATTACAGCTAAGACAAACACCTTGACAAGCCCTAATGTCCAGATAAGTTCTGTAGAGAAGAGACAAAGGAAATTGAATGATGAAATCAGAATGATAGCAGAGGAGAGGAATAGAAAGATGATCAGGGTTAACATCTTGAGAGAGTATGTCTCAATCAAGATATCAATTATTGAAGATCAAATTGAGCAGTGTCTTTCAGCAAAGACATCATTTCAAAAGTTTAGCTTCAATTCCCTGCAAGCTTGTCATACAGTAGCATATAGATTGAATACTCTACTCAATGTTGTTGAATCCATCAAGAAGATATGGGAGAAATATTTTGAATCTTGGAAGTTAGAGTTTGGTGATTGTGTTACAAGCCTATCGGCTTTGCAATAACTGATAATAAGGTATAAAGTTTTTGAAATTTTTGTACACCCTATCTTTGTCATTGTTGTCAAAGGGGGAGAGATAGCAGAAAATTGAATATATGTTGAGGAAGGATACTCATAGGGGGAGCTATTCTATGGAGTATGATATTGTATACATATTGTATAAATTTTGGCCACAAAATTTTGTATAAGTGTTTTGATGTTTTGTTTGCACACTTAGCCAATTTTCCCATATGTTGCCACCAATGACAAAGGGGGAGATTGTTGGAAATTTGGCTAATGTGGATGCATAGATTTTTTCATTATGGAAACATATGATCTCTATTAAGAGTGCATAATCTAGAATGCAAGTATGCAAAGTTGAAGAAAGAAATTGTCTAAGTTTGGATACAGTGATCCTGACAGAGCACCCGATGAAGATTTAGTTGGCGACGTCCACTGGAGAAATATTTTTGTTTACATAGTTAACTAAAGCTTCTATAGAGTATGATGATATTCCATCTCAGTATGCATAAATTTTGGAGCAATATGGACAAAGTTATTCAAATTTTACCGAAGATAGTTTTGCAAACAGAGCAGTTTTGGAGATAGTTTTAGCGAAAGAATTAAGGGATTATTTTTGCTTGTCAAAATAATGACTTAACATTATAAAGGGATGACATCCTAGATGTTTACTCTTGGATAAATATTTTGGATGCCGACCATGTAAATGTATTTTCTTTAATAACTCATATATTAGGCATACTTGAAATGTAATGAAATATAGAAGTAAGATGTAAAAAGAAAGAAAAGATAACTTGTGATAGTTTTTTATTGTGATAGAAGAAAAGGCTATTGATGTGAAGTTGTAAGCAGTACCACATTATAGTTAGAAACATTTTTGTATTACCTGTTTGCGCAGTGAGCTCATCTGGTGATCAGGTTTTGTAATCTAACTCCTAACAGGGTTAAGGCTTCTAACAAGGCCTAAAGTCCTTTAAACAAGATAGATCTACTATATATTATAAATTGACTCCTAAAAGGGTCCAATATCCCTAACAAGATACATTTGATTAGTGATCTTTGTGGGTACCATCCCCATCGGGGTTTTCCCTTGGCCAGGGTTTCCTTAAGAACATATGATGTGTTATGAGTTCTTTCTATTTATTGCTATGTTTGTTAATCAACATGATAATCTTTGTATGCTATAAAGTAATCTATTATATTCATAAGTGGGCAAAAGAAAAAGTTTGTGAAATACTGATTCACCCCCCCTCCCTCTCAATATTTCCTATTTCTAACACTGTTAACCCTAGAGAATCACACATGATTGCTACTAAAAGAATCTTAAGATACCTGAAAAAGATAGAGGATTATGGATTATGGTATCCTAAGGAAGGTAAGTTTGAACTGAAGGTCTATACTGATGCTGATTGGGCTAGAAATGTGGATGATAGAAAAAGCACCACCGAAAGAGAATTCTTCTTTGGTGAAAGACTTTTAACCTAGACAAGTAAAAAGTAGGCTTGTATTTCTCAGTCTACAGCTAAAGTCAAGTATGTTGTTGCTGCTACTAATTTCTCAAACATTGCATATATTAAGCAAGCGTTGGAAGGAATGAATGAGGTAATCATTGTGTTGGTGCTCAAAAATGTTGACCATTTTGAGGCCAACTAACAGGCACAATAAATGCCTCTATAATTCTAGTTTAGTCAAACCAAGGCTGGTAGCCCTAAATTGAATATGTTGTCTAACTGCACAAACACATGCATAAATAATAGAAATTCCTTCCAAAGGGGTTACTGATCCTTGGAAGAAAAGGCAACCTAATATCCTAATTGTTAGATAGCTTTAAATCTAAACTAAGGCTAGGAATTAATGCTAAACCTAATATAATTCTTGGTAAATAGGATAACAGATAAGATATGTACTTCACAGAAAGAATCAAATGAAAATTTCAAATGAACAAATAGACTAGTGCCTGATACCAAAATGGGAATAGAGTTAGATACATTCAATGTTGTGTATAACTAGAGACATTTTTAAGATAACTCGCTTCTATAAAATGAGACCATCAACCTACAAATTTCTATTGAAACAAAATTTACAACAATTTATACAATAGGTCCTATGGTTTTTAACTCAACTAAAGAGCCCGAAAGGAAATGATAACAAGTTCTCAGACCATGCTACCATTATTCAAATTGTACGTATTAATCATAAATAAATACATGAAATAGAAAACACAGTAGGATACCCTGGCTAGAGAGTAATCCGAGAAACCAATTGAATGTAAAAACTATATTAACAGGAGGGTACAAAACTTATCTAATATTCATACATAGGATTTTGGGCATTAAGTTCCAATCCGTGACAGGTAGATTTTTTGCTGTGATTCATTTTATCTTTGTTTACAATTGAATGATTATAAATATGAATCCTCATGGTTCCCTGTGAAAGGACATGCCCTTTCATAGGACCTAATTATACAACTAACCCTAAAACTATACATAACAAACCATAACAATGGTTGTTCGGGAAAAATCTCCCCTATAATTACATTAATTTTGGTGTGTCGTGCATAATAGTTTACCTTTTAATTTCCTACACACACAAAAAACACTCAATATTAGTTTATCTTAAACCTAAAAATAAAAATCATTAGATATGTAGTGTATTAATCTTGTATAAAAACTATCTATTATTTATTAATAATTAATCAAAAATAATTATCATACTTTATATACATAAAAAATTTTAAAAAATTAAATTATACTTCAATCACATTAATTATTAAATCATGAAGGATTTATATAATGAGATAAATAAAAACATTACGTTTATAATTATTCTTTTATTTCAAAATAAAACATAATGTATTTATTTAAGAATATAATCCATTTAAAGAAAAATATATTTAACCCTAAAGATCAAATCAATCCACTTAGGGCTAACATATTAAGTTTACAAAACAATTACCCTAATGCTACAAAATATTTTTAATATAAAATAATATTACAACCATAAAAAATACATATAATTAAGGGAACCTAAAAATCTCACTTTCTAAAAAGAAACCCTAAAACATACATATTAAAAGATCAACTAATTCATAAAAAGGTAAGGTAGAATTATTAATACCCTAAAATTAAAGTAAACGAGAAAGGAAAAAGTTACTCTTAGGGATTTGCAACTAAAGAATAAATGGCAAACCCTAAATACTTATATATACAAAAAGAAACATTTACATTATACATCATTAAATTTTAATAATAGTACAATAATGTTAAAACCTTTTCACCTTATTTGGTAAAAATATTAATGTCAAAAATATATTAGGTGAAAATGCCAAATTGTATTTAGGGATACGAAAAAGAAAAGAATTAACATCAAAATATACCAAAACCCTAAACAAATTAATATTCATCAAATTTAACCTTTATTTCATCATATATTTTTACTTTTAGGGTTTTGGGGGTAAATAAAAAATTAAAAATAAAATAATTATTAGTGACTATAACATATGAAATTCCTATCTCATAAACAAAATTCATTTTAACATTTTATTTTAAAAGAGATAAGGTTTTCTTTAATTTATAAATTTATTTACAATTACACTCCCAAGGAAAATATAGAGCAATTGGTAGGGGTAGGGTTGGGTAGTTAGGTAGGAATAGGAATGGGTCAAGAGGTCGAGTTTTCAACTCCCTCTCCCCATTCTTTTTCATAAAAATGGAAAAATACATAAATTCATAAAGAAATTCCTAAATTAATTTGAAAGTTAATTAGGGAAGAAATTACTCCTTGTGTATGAGGTTGCACTTTATTTCTCACCTAGACATAAAACAAAGATAAATAAGTATCTTCTCCTAACCCTCTCAAAGAAAACAAATAGACTAATTGGTTAGGGGGTAGGAGGGTAGATAGGTAGGAAAAAGGTCGGCTTGAGAGGTTGAGTGTTCAACTCCCTCTCGCCACCTTCTGTTCAACCTATTTTATTTTTTATTTTAGAATTATTTTTATCTAAAACAAATATGCATAAAATAAAGCAATTTACAACCTAATACATGAGAATAAAAATAGCAAACACACATGCCTTTTATTCATTTTAATCTTTTATCAAAGGAAATCTATAAAATATGAAAAATATATATTATACTTCCCTGACATCCTATTCCTTTAGGACCTAAATTTTTTACTGTCAACAGTGGCTCTTATTGGGGATGTGCATTCATCCTTGGATGCAGTGAGATCCAAGTTATCTCTGGAGAAGCAGACCATAGTGAGAAAAGAAACATGCTGCTTAAATGAAATAAAAATAGTAATATACAAGTTAGAGAATACTTTCTTTTTTTAAGAGAAAAATGACTTCAAATATTGACTGTGAGTAGGGAATTCTTGAATGACTTCATCAGTGTCCTGTAGATAATATGAATTCTCACCTACTTTCGAGACTACCATGTAAGGTCTGAGCCATAATGCCTTGAACTTACCATGTTTTCCTTTGTCTTTGTCTTTTGCATTCCATTTCAATACCCAATCACCTTCTTTGAAAGGTCTATCTGATGCTCTTTTATCATGCAAGGTTTTAATCTATCATTTTTTATGAAGATTTTTTCCTTGTGCTATTCTTCTTGTTTCAGCTAACTCTAACAATTGGCTCAACCAGTCTTCCATAAAGTCTACATCCTCAAGTTCTTCTTCTTGCATGAATTTGTATACTAGCTAGAGATTATTCAATGGTAACCTCACTTGTTTCCCATAAACCAACTCATAAGGAGAAAAACCTGTTAATCTTTTCATTGTTACTCTGTCTTCCCATAAAGCTATATTTAGCTTTGAGTCCCAGGCCTTTTTATTGTTACTCAACATTCTTTTGATAATCTTCAATATATTCTTATTTCTTGATTCTTCCTGACCATTCCCTTGCGAATGATATGGAGATGAGTATTATAGGTTGTGCCATATTTCTCACAAAATTATGAAAATTCCTTGGACCTGAAACACATTCCATTGTCACAAAGAATCTTATAAGGTACTCCAAATCTGGTAAGTATATTATTCGTCAAAAACTTGATGACCATCTTGCTTGTAGCCTACCTTGTGGGTATAGCTTCAACCCACTTTGTAAAGTAGTCTATCGCAACCAATATCCATTTGTGACCTCAACTCAAAGCATCTACTATTTCCCCAATAAATTCTATTCCCCACATTTTGAAAGGTTCCTCAGTCTGTAACAGAATAAGGGATAAAGCACCATTTTATTTCAGTTTCCTAGAGAACTTCTGATAGGACTCACACTTTCTAACATAATCATAACAATCTTTAAAAAAATGAGGCCAGTAATACCTGGCTTTCAATATCTTGTGAGCTATTGTCTTAGCTGAAAAATGACCACCGCATACCCCATCATGTAAATCTTTAATAACTAACGTAGCCTGATAGGTGTCTAGACAAAATAGGAGGATACCATCATTATTTTTCCAATATAGGTCTCCTTGAATCAGCACATAGCTGGATGCTTATAACCTTATAGTTCTTTTCTGATTATCATTTAGACCTACTTGACACTTCATATTCTTTAAGAAGTATACTATGTCTGTGTACCATGGACACTGCTCAATACTCATCTCTGCACTTTCCAAATCTACTTGGTTTACTTGTGCTGCATCCAAATTTGTTTCTATCATAAGTTTAGCCAATCCTTGTCCTTTGATTAACTTAGTGATTTGAATCTCAATATCAAACTCTTGAATCTAATTTATCCATCGACATCTTTTTTCCCATAACATCTGATTGCCTCAAGATATCCTTAGTTGCTGCATTCGGTATGTATGCCACAATCTTGGCTCCAACCAGATAAGGTCTGAATGATTTCACTAATTTAACCAATGCATAAGCCTACTTTTCATGTATGTCATAACTCAGCTCAGAAAATTGTAGAGTTTTACTGAAGAATGCTATTGGTTTCTCATATCCTTCATCATTTTTCTGTAACAAGACTACTGCTATGGTGTGGAAAGAAGCAAAGGAGAACAACTGAAATGGTTTTGAAAAATTAGGAGACTTCAAAACTGGTGCTTCCCTGATTGCTTTCTTAATATTGGAAAATGCTTCTAAGGCCTCATCTGTCCAATTTATAACTACATCTTTCTTTTTTAACATATTTGCAATAAGTTTTATGATTTCTGAAAAATTTGGGACAAACCATCTTACAAAGTTGATTTGGCCACGGAAAGATTGTATTCCCTTAACATTTTTAGGGATCTAAACTTTATCAATTGCTTCAATTCTTTCTAGATCTATTCTGACTCCTTCCCTAGAAACAATATGACCAAGGATTTTTCCCTTTGTTACCCCAAAATGACATTTCTTCAGGTTTAAGGATACTCCATATTCAAGGGCTCTTTTGAAGATTTTCTCTAGATGCTTGCAAAGATCTTTTGCTTTCTTGGAATAAGATGTGATGCCCTCCTGATATATTACCATGATAATATCAATGAAATCCCCAAAAGCCACATCCATGGCCCTCTAAAAAGTAGCTCCTGCATTCTTAAGTCCAAATGGCATTCTTTCATAAACATATGTACCCCATGGTGTAGTGAATGTTGTTTTGTATTGTTCTTCCTCTTTAACTTTAACCTGATTGTACCCGGATAACCCATCCATCATGGACAATAATTCATTTCCTGTAACCTTCTGTAATAATTCTTCCATGTTTGGTAATACATAATTGTCCTTTAACGAAGATATGTTTAGATTTCTAAAGTCCACACAAAGCCTAATATCTCCATTCTTCTTCCTAACAGGTACCAAATTTGAAACCCAAGTAGAGTTTCTAATCGGTTTTATGATACCAGCATTCCTCATCTTAATGAGTTCCTCCTTCATCTTAGGAGCCAAAGTTAGATTGATCGGTCTTTGCCTTTTTCTAAAAGGCTTTGCATCAGGTCTTAAGGGTATTTCATGTTGGAACAAGTCCTCTCTATAAGCCTTAAGATCATCATAGGACCAAGAAAACACATGTCTATACTTTCTTAACAAACTAACAATATCAGATCTAATTTTAGGAGTTAACTTTTTACCAATGAAAATTTCTTTAGGAGTATGTTCATTTCCTAAATTTATCTTTTCCACTTCCTCTATATTAGTATTTTCCATTTTAACCTTATTACTAGAATCTTTACTATCAAACATTTTTTCTAGTGTAACAAGCCCCTTAGGAATTTTATTAGTTTTAAGTTGAATTACATCTTTTCCAAATAAAGTGTCCTTTTCATCTATTGTTTCAACATAAGCATTTAAATCAATCAATTGATCTTCGTACCTTTCCTCACATGCAAGGAACTTTATAATGTCTCTATCATTATCAAAGATTTTCCAATTATGAACGTTATCTGGTATTGATGGCCTTGGTTTGATCTCTACCTATGCAATATCTTCACATGGAATATCGTTATGCTTAACTGCTAGGTTAGCAATGAAATCAGAAAGAATATTCTTAGATCTATCTATCCATGTTATCAAAAAAGCATCAAAAACTTCTATGGAATCCCATACTTCATTCTTGTACCTTTTTAGGGTATGATTCTTAGTAATAAACTTATCCCTAATCTAAGATACAACTAATTTAGAATCACCATAAATAGAAAGAATTTTGATACCATGCTTACCTGCTATTTTTAGACCTAGTAGGAGCACTTCGTATTCTATAATGTTGTTAGTACATTCAAACGCTAACAAAAAGGAATATTTAAAATATTTCCCATTTAGGGATATGAACACTACACCTGCTCCATGACCATTTTTACTACATGATCCATCAAAAAACATTTTCCAAATGAGATCATTATTTTCCTTAGCACATATTTTAATAGGACTAGTATTTTCAATGAGATTTTTATGAATCCTTACCTGGAAATTCTCCATGTCAGTGTGGTAGAAGTGTGTAACCTGACTTGGATCAACATCTTCAATGATGTAAGTAGATCTTGGTTCTCTATCGATGCTTACAACCCTATCATTCACTAGGATAGAAGCATAAGATAGATCTAATTGAATATTTCCACCTAATAAATTAGACCATTGTCTAGATAATAGCATTCCATAACTAGGTTGTACTTCTACAATAGTAATGTCTATTTTATAAGATTTTTCAGGACACGAAGGGAACTTAAACTCAACATTTTTCATTATTCCAATAACTGGAACTAACCTATTGTCCATAGCATAACACTTTCCATAAGTAGTATCCACATTCATTCCTAATTCTTTCATTACCCCATGAGGCATAATATTAACCGCTGCCCCAGAGTCTAACATACAGTTTTTAACCAATTTATTGTTTATCACTAAAGTTAGAAAGAAAGGATCTACTTTAGTAGCATCTTCATTAACAGAAGTTCCTAGGTAAATAACTAGTAATTCTTCATTATCCTTTTGTTCCTTTGCATCTTTTTTAACAACATCATTTATTAATTTGATCATTTCATTCCTGCAATCAGTTATTTTAACTATTTCCATTAGAGGGATAGAAAGTTTCACCTGAGATAATGCTTGAGACACAAATGAAGTATAGTTTGAAATTTCCTTACCATTTCTCTGCTTGTCTGCGGGTTTGCTTATCCTTGATGTCTGATCAAGTTTCCTTTTAGGAACATCTGTCTTTGTCTTTCTCATTTCAGCATTCTTGTTTAAAATCTTGTACATTCATGCTGCTTGTTCATTTCCTGAATTCACATTCCTGTTCCTCAAGCGATAGTTGCTAAGCACTTATTCCATCACTTCTACAATGTAAGCCTCTCTTTCCTCTCTTGTTGTTCTTCTAATAGCCAAACTCTCATCGTAATCTAAAAAGACTTGTTGTTCTTGTTGGTATCCCAACTTCCTGTATCTTTCATTTGGCATGTATTCGCCATCTAAAGCATTGCTATCTCCTGACCAAAAGGGTGTAGATGAAAGAGAATTTATCATGGGCCTCTCTTCACATCCCTTGTTTTTCTCTTCCAAAATATTCTATGCTATAAGGCATTGCTCCTAAGGGTGAGGCATTTTAAAAATTTCACACCAAAACTCATCCCCTATGAAATGATTATTTTTCTTAAGAGGGTCTAGAGTGTCTGTTTGTTTTTTTAAGGGTTTCCCATCCTTCCATTCTGTATGGCAAGGCATATCCTGCAATCTGTATCTATCATTCCTGTTCAAATTTCTATCTTGCCTTCCTTCTTGAAAGTGACCTTTGTTTGGTTGCAAATTCTTCATCAAACTCACTAATTCATCTATTTTATTATTTTCATCATTCTTTTTCAGGACTATAGGATCGAATAGCTTGGGATCATTTCTCTTATCAATTCTTCCAGCAGCTATTCTATTTTTTCAATATTGATTGCAATTTTGAAAGCTTGTTGTAAAGTTGTCAGATTATGAGACCTTATCTCATAATTCATCTTGACATCAAAAGCTTTCAAATAAAAGGTAATTAGAAAAGGGTCAACAAGGCGGATATCTTTTAGAATCTTATTCAACACCTTGTTAAACCTTTTATTAAACTCCTTTACTATTTCATTCACATTTTTCCTCATAGTTGTTAATTCATGAGTTGCAAAGGATGGATCTCTATGATCCCCAAACTCTTCAATGAACTGATCAACAAAATTTTGCCAATAGGTAATTGATCCATCTGGCAGGTTTCTATACCATTCATCTGCACTATCCTTGAGTGAGAGAACTAACATTTTCATACGCACATCCTCATAGGTAATGTCAAATTCATAAACAATATTTTTTACATTTATGACATGTTGCTCTGCTAACTAGGATCCATCACCAGTAAACTTGGGGACAGTAGTCTTTAATTTATTTGGTATAGGGTTAGGACAACACATTACATTTGAAAAATCCACTAGTTTATATCTCTCATTTACTTCTTGAAATCTAGGATCAAATAAATTTCTATTATTGTTGTTCTGAACATATTGGTTTTGGGGAATGGAGTTACCTCTCTACCATACATTACCATATTAACCATTGTAGGGCTGCTGAGCCATATTCATTTGATTTAGCATCCCTCCTTGATACTATTGATGTTGTTGTTGTGCAGGGTTTCCAGGTTGCCGATTTGTACCCCTGCCATATTGTGTATAGTTTTGGCCTCCAATCAGATGTGTTGAAACCTACATTTGGTGTGTACAATTTTGTTGTGTAAGATTTCCCCTAGGCTGATTAAAACTAGTATACTTATTCTGCACATCATGATATTTAGGGATACTATCTATTACTTTATAATTCACAATATCTGGTTCACACTCATCATAACCTCTATGTTCATCAAAATTTTGATTCTTTCGGTGAACATATTTCGGTACTCTATGATTATGGTTATGTATATTATTCATATCCTCTATATTAAAATAATCTAACCTCTTTTGATTATAAAGATCATGAGTGTTAATGTGTTTTTGTTCACCGTATTTTCCCCAATCATGCTGGGCATTATTATTATTCATATAAATTCTTCCAGGCTGAGAACAACTTTCTCCTCTTCCCTGCATATAATCTCCATTCTTTTGGTATTCATCTCTTAAATCCTTTGTAAAAGTACTAATGGTCTGTGGACCATTCTGGATTTGTTCATGGTTTCCTGGGCATATATATCCTCCAGTATTTTGACTATATTTATTTTCTCCTTCAATATATTGATTATGCACATTATTTCTTTCAGCATTAATATTTTCATTATATAAATAATTACTTTTTTGTGGATGAACATCTTTATTTACTTTTCCAAAATTATTGTGAAAATTATTATCACCATAATCATTTTTACCGTATTCATCATTTTTAGTAAGTTGATAATAATTAGCTAGCTTATAATGTGACTCACCACCTTTTACTCCCTCTTGTTGTGCAAGTTCATGATAATCAACCTATTGATGAGATACCTAGTTCTGGTAATATATATTATCATTGTATCTGTAAGCATGAATATAATTTTTGTACATATCATCTTCCTGAGCAATTTTATGATTCTCATGTGGCTGTTTGTGTGCATTCTTTCTAGCCTCATGTGAATATTTATCTCCGCATTTTATTTCACCATTATTTACGTGCCAGTTATTTATGAATCCATTTGACTACCCATACACATTAGGGAAATGCTTTTCATGTATTTGTTGATGCTCATCTTCTCACTGCTCACACTCCCAATTTTGCATAGTTTGAAAAACATTATAGTTGCCACGTTCTTTACCATGCTGCTCATTATCATGATTCATAAGAATATTCTTTTAAAAAAAATCATCTTTGTTAATCATAGAATGATAAACATTACCTGGCTGTTGTTTTTTATCATGATGATAATCATCATTTTCATCTGTTGTATTTATATATTGTTCATGACATATATCATGCCTATCCTTCTACTGCTCACGTAGATAATGCATGTCCATAGGCTGCGGATATATATCATTGTTTTGCTTGTCACACTTGTTTAATTGCTGTGATCTATCAAGGCCACTGAAATTTATAATATTATCTCCCATTGTGCATTTCTCTTCTTGCGCAAATTGTCTACTGAATAAATGCTCATGTGATACACCATATCACTACTATTGATTGTAATTATGATCCAATGTATTATATATTTGATGTACATTACCTTGATTTTGTGTAGGTCTAGATATATATTTATGTGGGTCTTCATAGCGGTGAGCTTCTTCTTCGCAATATCAATTATTTATCAGATATTGGTCCCTCTCCAACTTCTATGCAAATTCATGACCATCATATGGGTTCCCATGTGGATCTGCAATGTGCTGGTGTTGGGTATCATTAACATGAGGATAATCCCCATAATTCCTATCATTCTCTTGTGCATTCTTAGTGCATTTTGGCCATTCACACAAGCTCCCATATTGTTGTTTTTTATTTTGATGATAAACACCATTTCTTTGCTACATTATTTGGTTTTCATGATATATATTATCATTATTATTATATTGCTTACTTTGAACAATTTTACTTACATACTCCTTTTGCGCAGGTTGATGCATATGAAGCTACTCATGTGAGCCTATGTTATCTTGCTACCGTATATCCTCATGCTGCTGTTGATCCAATATACTATTTATTTGTTTTTCATCCTTCTCCGGTTGCTCACATGGGTAGTAGACTTGACTTTTATTGTAAATATTCCCCCTCTGATGTATTATGTGAGCCATATGAGCATGATTCTGGCCTTGCGTGAGCCTACCAAGCTGCTCACGCAAGTTTTAGGACATACATTTATGATTAGTTTGCCCCATCATATTTTCATTTTGCTTATTATTATCAATATGTTGTTCATTTTTTTAATTTGTTTTTTCCCAACCTTCATCCTACACAAGTATAAACTGTTGAGTGTTATCATTTTTTGCTTGGGCTCAGAGTTCCCCTTATGTATGTTGTATATTTTTGAAACCATAACCATTTTTTCTCTGCGCCTTATCTCCTAGCTACTCACGCATGTTATACATCTCACCACCTTGTGTATTGCGCTCAACACAATGCTAGCTCTGCACAAGTTTATTTGGCTGTGAAATAAATTTATTTTTACCTTGCTCACCATGAACATCTTCTTCATAATAATTACCACTTGTATGTAAATATTCTCCCACAGAATACTTATGTGGACTATGAAATTTCCCATCTTGGTTTATGTTATACATTATGTGCTTATTTTCTTTGTAATAATTTTCTCCGCCCATTAAATGTTGATTGAATAACTCATTGTTTAAAGGAAAATAAGAGCCATTATTACTTTTCTCATAATTTTTAGGGTGTCCATCTCCATTATAATAATGAACCCTCACTTCTTCGTTAATATTTGTATTTCCTTGCATATTGTCATAATGTTTCGTATTATAATTTTTCTCAGAACTATTAAAATAATCATTATTTTCCCTCTGACACTATGAAATTTCACCATACTGGGGGTGATTATGTTCACCACTATTAAATAAACTGTAAGTATTTTTATTATGCATAGGCTGTCTCAAATTACATTCATTATCCTGATCACTTTTCTGATCACTATCATTTCTTCTTGTCCTTTTTGCACTGTCATGAACATCATAAGGATCATTAATATTTTTTGACTTTTTATTTAAGTCACACATTAGATTAGAAAAAATATTGAACCATTCACTATCATCTCCTGTGGTTCTCTCTTCTTTGTCTATTTTAAACATAGGGTTAGTGGCATTATCATGAGTAATGTGACCACTATTCTTTCTATGAGGAGGAGTGTAGACCGGCACTTGAATGCTTCTATTCACAACTTCATTATTATTAACTTCTCTATTTCTACCATCACTTCCATCAGGAAAAATAAGGTTTTCCCTTTCTATTACTATTTTCCTTCAAGCTTCGTCTGACTGTCTGCTAAGGGCTCTAAGCATCTCCTTATCTTTACGCTCCAATCTAATCATCCCCTCCATTATATCATCCATCTACCTCTCCCTCTACTCCTATTCACACATGACCTCCTCATTGTTATTCCTTGGGTTATGATGATCTGAAGTTGGGAATTGCTCACAAGAAAATTCCTGACCTTTATCTTTATTAGGTTTCTTTTTAGGAGATACATACAACATCCTCTTCTTTGATTTATTATTCCTCCTATTCGGTTTCAATTCAGAAAATGAATTGTTCTTTAGGGACCTTCTCCCTAACATAAGCTTCACTTGATACTGTATTCTAGAGTCACCACCTCACTTCCTATGAGGAATCAATAACTGTTCTGAGTCCTTCTTCCCAGTAGTCTTTAAAACACTAACCAAAAATTTTGAAACTTCTTTCATTGATAGGTTCTCCCTAGTAGAGTTGCCAATTTTTTGGTGCTCAAAAATGCTAACCATTTTGAGGCCAAGTAACAAGCACAATAAATGCCTCTATAATTCTAGCTCAATCAAACCAAGACTGGTAGGCCTAAATCAAATATATTGTCTAACTGCACAAACACATGCATAAACAACATAAATTCCTTCCAAAGGGGTTACTAATCCTTGGAGGAAAAGGAAACCTAATATTCTAATTGTCAGATAGCTTGAAATCTAAACTAAGGCTAGGAATTAATGCTAAACCTAATATAATGCTTGGCAAATAGGATAATAGATAAGATATATACTTCACAAAAAGAAATAAATGAAAAATTCAAATAAATGAATACACTAGTACCTAATACCAAAATGGGAATAGAGTCAGATACATTCAATGTGTATAACTGGAGACGGTTTTAAGTAACTCACTTCTGTAAAATGAGACCATCAACCTACAAATTTCTATTGAAACAAAATTTACAACAATTTATACAATAGGTCCTATGGTTTTTAACTCAACTGAAGAGCCCGAAAGGAAATGATAATAGGTTCTCAGACCATGCTTCCATTATTCAAATTGTATATATTAATCATAAATAAATCATTAGAGAATGAAGAATGGGTTAATATAATGAAAGAGGAAATAGAACAAATAGAGAAGAAAAAAACCTGGTCCTTAGTACCTTGACCTAAAGATAAAAATGTTATCGGTACTAAGTGGATATTTAGGAACAAATTGAATGAAAATGGTGAGGTGACAAGAAATAAAGCTAGATTGGTATGAAAGGGATATGCACAGGAAGAAGGCATTGATTATGGTGAGACATTTTCACCTATTGCTAGATTGGAAGGAGTTAGAATGCTACTTGCATATGCTGCACACAAGAAATTTTAAGTTTATCAAATGGATGTGAAGTCAGCATTTCTAAATGATATACTTGAAGAAGAGGTCTACATAGAACAACCTAAAGGATTTTTTGATCCAGACAAAAAAGATATGGTATGTAGACTACATAAAGCTTTATATGGTTTGAAGAAAGCACCGAGAGCCTCGTATGAAAGGCTGCATACTTACTTGTTAAGTATTGGATTTGTTAGAACTAGTGAGAACAAAAATTTGTACATGAAAGGTGATACTGATGACACTATTATTATTGTTGAGATATTTATTGATGATATTATTTTTGGAGGTCAAGATCATGTATGTAAATCTTTTGCTGATGAGATGAGAAAAGAGTTTGAGATGTCTATGTTCAGAGAGATTAAATTCTTTCTAGGACTACAAGTGATTCAACAGAGTGATGGGATATTTACATAAAGGAAGTCTTGAAGACATTTGGCATGGAAGATGCTAAACCTGTGGGAACATCGATGGCTACTAGATGTAAATTAACAAAGGAAGATGAAACTACAGAGGTAAACCAGACACTTTACCAATCCATTATTGGTAAGCTAATGTATGTAGTTCACAGTAGACTAGATATAGCACATGATGTGGAAATTGTTGCTAATTTTTTGCTAACTCTAGAGAATCAAACATGATTGCTACTAAAATAATCTTAAGATACCTGAAAAAGATAGAGGATTATGGATTATGGTATCCTAAGGAAGGTAAGTTTGAACTAAAGGTCTATACTGATGCTGATTGGGCTAGAAATGTGGATGATAGAAAAAGCACCATCGGAGGAGCATTCTTCTTTGGTGAAAGACTTGTAATGTAGACAAGTAAAAAATAGACTTGTATTTGTCATTCTATAGCTAAAGCAGAGTATGTTGTTGTTGCTACTAATTGCTCAAACATTGCATATATTATGCAAGTGTTGGAAGGAATGAATGAGGTAATCACTGTGTTGGTGCTAAAAAATGTTGACCATTTTGAGGCCAACTAACAGGCACAATAAAAGCCTCTGCAATTCTCGTTCAATCAAACCAAGGTTGGTAGGCCTAAATCAAATATGTTGTCTAACTGCACAAATTTTGCACATAAACAACATAAGTTCCTTCCAAAGGGGTTACTGATCCTTGGAAGAAAAGGCAACCTAATATCCTAATTGTCAGATAGCTTGAAATCTAAACTAAGGCTAGGAATTAATGCTAAACCTAATATAATGCTTGGTAAATAGGATAACAGATAAGTTATGTACTTCACAAAAAGAAACAAATGACAAATTTAAATTAATGAATAGACTAGTGCCTGATACCAAAATGGGAATAGAGTCAGATACATTCAATGTTGTGTATAACCGGGGATGGTTTTAAGATAACTCGCTTCTGTAAAACAAGACCATCAACCTACAAATTTCTATTGAAACAAAATTTACAAAAATTTATACAATAGGTCCTATGGTTTTTAACTCAACTAAAGAGCCTGAAAGGAAATGATAATAGGTTCTCAAACCATGCTACCATTATTCAAATTGTACGTATTAATCATAAATAAATGCATGAAATAGAAAACACAGTAGGATACCCTGGCTAGAGAGTAATCCGAGAAACCAATTGAATGTAAAAACTATATTAATAGGAGGGTACAAAACTTATCTGATATTCATACATAGGATTTTGGGCATTAAGTTCCAATCCGTGAGAGGTAGATTTTTTGTCATGATTCATTCTATCTTTGTTTACAATTGAATGATTATAAATATGAATCCTAATGGTCCCCTGTGAAAGGACACGCCGTTTCACAGGACCTAATTATACAACTAACCCTAAAATTGTACATAACAAACCATAACAATGGTTGTTCGGGAAAAATCTCCCTTATAATTACATTAATTTTGCTATGTCGTGCATAATAGTTTACCTTTTAATTTCCTGCACACACAATAAACACTCAATATTAGTTTATCTTAAACCTAAAAATACAAATCATTATATATGTAGTGTATTAATCTTGTATAAAAAATATCTATTATTTATTAATAATTAATCAAAAATAAATATCATACTTTATATTCATTTTGTCTTTGTTTACAATTGAATGATTATAAATATGAATCCTAATGGTCCCCTGTGAAAGGACATGCCCTTTCATAGGACCTAATTATACAACTAACCCTAAAATTGTACATAACAAACCATAACAATGGTTGTTCGGGAAAAATCTCCCCTATAATTACATTAATTTTGGTGTGTCATGCATAATAGTTTACCTTTTAATTTCCTGCACACACAAAAAACACTCAATATTAGTTTATCTTCAACCTAAAAATACAAATCATTATATATGTAGTGTATTAATCTTGTATAAAAACTATCTATTATTTATTAATAATTAATCAAAAATAAATAAGTATCATACTTTATATACATACTTTAAAAATAAAAAAAATTAAATTAAAATTAAATTATACTTCAATCACATTAATTATTAACTCATGAAGGATTTATATAATGAGATAAATAAAAACATTACGTTTATAATTATTCTTCTATTTCAAAATAAAACATAATGTATTTATTTAAGAATATAATCCATTTAAAGAAAAATATATTTAACCCTAGAGATCAAATCAATCCACTTAGGGCTAACATTTTAAGTTTACAAAACAATTACCCTAATGTTACAAAATATTTTTAATATAAAATAATATTACAACCATAAAAAATACGTATAATTAAGGGAACCTAAAAATCTCACTTTCTAAAAAGCAACCCTAAAACATACATATTAAAAGATCAACTAATTCATAAAAAGGTAAGGTAGAATTATTAATACCCTAAAATTAAAGTAAATGAGTACGGAAAAAGTTACTCTTAGGGATTTGCAACTAAAGAATAAATGGCATACCCTAAATAGTTATATATACAAAAAGAAACATTTACATTATACATCACTAAATTTTAATAATAGTACAATAATGTTAAAACCTTTTCACCTTATTTGGTAAAAATATTAATGTTAAAAATATATTAGGTGAAAATGCCAAATTGTATTTAGGGATACGAAAAAGAAAATAATTAACATCACAATATACCAAAACCCTAAACAAATTAATATTCATCAAATTTAACCTTTATTTCATCATATATTTTTACTTTTAGGGTTTTGGGGGTAAATAAAAAATTAAAAATAAAATAATTATTAGTGACTATAACATATGAAATTCCTATCTCATAAACAAAATTCATTTTAACATTTTATTTTAAAAGAGATAAGGTTTTCTTTAATTTATAAATTTATTTACAACTACACTCCCAAGGAAAATATAGAGGAATTAGTAGTGGTAGGGTCGGGTAGTTAGGTAGGAAAAGGAATGGGTCGAGAGGTCGAGTTTTCAACTCCCTCTCCCCATTCTTTTTCATAAAAATGGAAAAATACATAAATTCATAAAGAAATTCCTAAATTAATCTGAAATTTAATTATGGAAGAAATTACTCCCTGTGTAAGAGGTTGCACTTTATTTCTCACCTACACATAAAACAAAGATAAAGAAGTATCTTCTCCTAACCCTCTTGAAGAAAACAAATAGACTAACTGGTTAGGGGGTAGGAGGGTAGATAGGTAGGAAAAAGGTCGGCTTGAGAGGTTGAGTGTTCAACTCTCTCTTGCCACCTTTTGTTCAACCTATTTTATTTTTATTTTTAGAATTATTTTTATATAAAACAAATATGCATAAAATAAAGCAATTTACAACCTAATACATGAGAATAAAAATAACAGACGCACACACCTTTTATCCATTTTAATCTTTTATCAAAGGAAATCTATAAAATATGAAAAATATATATTATACTTCCCTGACATCCTGTTCCTTTAGGACCTGACTTTTTCAGTGTCAACACACTAACCCAGTGATTATATACTGTGACAACACCAGTGCTATTAATATTTCAAAGAATCTAGTGATGCACTCTAAGACAAAGCATAAATCAATTAAGTATCACTACTTAAGAGAACAAGTGCAAGAGAAGAAAGTGAATTTATAATTTGTTACATCTTACAAACAACTTGCAGATATCTTTACAAAGCCTCTACCAACGGACACATTTGAATACTTGGGGACTAGACTTGGGGTCCATCCCCTATCTACAAGTCACTAATGTGATCTGGATGTTGCATTAGCTTAACCTTCTCAGAAGATCACACATGTTGATGTAGCATAGTTCACACTTTGAATAATGTTCAAGGTTGTGATTAAGTTTGATAACTGAAACAGATTGGGATATCAGTATATAGAGATGCAGAGACTGTATTGGGCAATAGAGAGTTACTTAGCTACTACATAGTTGATTATTTATTTGTTTCTTTGGCATTGTTGTCAAAGGGAGAGATAAATAATATGAAGAGAAGTTAAACATGCACCGATGAGAACTATCTAAGGGAGAGATAATCTAAAAGAAACATAACATTGAAGATCATATCTATAGAATGACAAAGCTGTGTTTTATAATGTTGTTTATTAATGTAGTGATTAAACATATTAAGCTAGGGAGAGCTTATACAACATTTGTTCATGGAGTTGTAGAATACATATTTGGTATGTGTATGGTACACTTCATATTACTTGAGTTGCCATGAATGCCAAAGAGAGAGATTGATGAACTACAACTGATTTAGAACCTGAATGAAGAATCTATGATTAAAGATCACTGATGTGTTGCTGAATAGATATGTAAGATTATTAAATCAGTATTATGTTTTTATTGATGTCAACTAGCTTGACAGTACTTATCTTGTAAGTTACTATACTGAAACATCTAAAGAAAGGTGAAAGAGATGAAGAACAAAAGTATCTACATGAGGAAGATGTATATGTTAGATGAGGATAAGGAATACACTAAGTAACTTTTTGATGTGTCTATGACTTGATGATATTGACTTTATTATCTTGCATTCATCTATGATGAAGAATAGAGCTGAAAGACACAAAGCAGTGTTGTCGGTAAATGAAGCATTCCACTATACACCGACAGAGTGTAGTTTATACTGAGCATAGTGTTAACTGATCTTGTGTTCACCGACGCATTTGTTTGTTAACTAAGAAGAAAAAAAGGAATAAAATTATTAGTTTAGCTGATAAATTGATGAGCTGGAAAGTGTATGAAATCTAGGTAATAGATAAGGTTTGTTATGAAGATCGATGGCTAACATAATTCAAAGAAGATCTAATGGAGCATATTGAAACATGTTACTGACACATCAACCAATGAAGGTTAAAGTGGAAAAATCAATGAATGAGATTAAGTGGAAAAATTTGATGGACAAAAAGGAAAACAATTTACTCATCTATATAAGAGACATTGGTTTCATTGTTGAAACGATGCCGGAAGAAGAAGATACTACAAAATTATTACGTGGAAAATTTTTCATGCATTCTAATCATACTAGTTAGTGAGAACCAAACTACAAAACAATTACCAACCTATAGAGAGTAATTACCGATGGACAGTAAGTTGATATAGTGTTGAATCTGAAGTGATATATTGATTATAAAGATTTGTATGAGCTGAATATTGATTTGTAAACTACAATTGAAGTTGTATCAAGGTAGATCATCTATTGTTACATATTTAACCATTGTACATAGTCAAATCTCTTAACCAAGTGGACTAAGAAAGTATTTTTATGTTTCATTCATATAGTGAACATTGTTATCTTGTCAACCCCAGAGTGACTACTAGTTGGACGATAACTTCTTGTCTAAAATCCTCTAACAAGGTCACACCTAACAGTGTGTTTGTAACCTTTAATAGGGTTGGGTCTTCACCGACCTCACTTCAGAAGAGTGAACATTTTTGGGTTTCCGGTCCCAAGTGGTTTTTCCCTTCATAGGGTTTCCACATTAAATCTCTT
This sequence comes from Chamaecyparis obtusa, assembly GCA_027943335.1. Lineage (NCBI taxonomy): Eukaryota > Viridiplantae > Streptophyta > Pinopsida > Cupressales > Cupressaceae > Chamaecyparis > Chamaecyparis obtusa. The sequence goes on from BSBK01005001.1 coordinate 750,464, forward strand.
GTGTTATGTGTTGATTGTGATATTTGTTTGTTATCATACTTTGCATATTACATGCTAGATTTGATCGATAACTACTATAAGTTTTAGACTGATAATCGGTAAAAGCACAAACAGTAAAAGTATTTCATGTTTACCAAGTACCAGAAGTTGAAGAATTTTTTTTGGATTATACATTTTGTTTTGGGACACTAGATAACTGATTCACCCCCCTATCAATTATTCTAACAGTTTCATAGTAGGATTAAGAAATCATTCAAAAAGACAAAAAGTTAGATCAAACTTCCTTGAAGCATCTGGGTATTGATGGTCGAGGTACACATGGCCATCCAATACATGATGGAGGCACTTATAGTGGACACTAATTCAATCCATAATTTCCAAAGTTATTATATTTTCACTTACAAGCAGGAGACAAATAAAAGATTATGCCCCCAATCATCACTCTCTAAATCCTATAAATGACATCATCGAAGAGCTCAAGGGGATAGAATATGAAGAAATCTCAATGTGAATCAGTTAGCATACAAAAGGATTTAAGCATGTAGAAGAGATTATTTTTAGTTTTTTGTTGTTGTTTATTTGCTGTAAGGTGCAAAATCCCTTCCTAGTGAGGAGACTAATTGACTGACTCATACATAGCTTTGGAAGGACCTTGACTGGATATGACTTGTCTGAAGATACTGAGGACCATAGGATATGATGCTGATTGCCCCCAAGTTTGGAACATTGATAGGATGTAGATAATTTTGTTGGATTGTTCTCAAACTGACTTCATTGAAAACATGATGCAAAAGAAAACCAGGAGATATGTACAAACTAAAGTATGAATGAAAGCTGGAAAATGTCAAGATTGCATTGATAGATGGAGCATTTTGATACAAGTGGTGCCCATTTTCTAGGTTTTCACCATCTTGGAAGAGATTCTATTTTTTCTACCAAGGCACCTATTTACCAGGTTTTCACCAAGGCACTTTTCTTTTTCTTCTTTTTTTTGTATTTTTCCTTTTTTCAATTTTTTTTGTACTTTTGCAATTTTCTGATTTTTATGTTTTTTTTAGGAAATTTTACTATAGACCAAATGCCTTAGGCATAGAATTTCTTCAGATGGAGAATGTTGATTGGTTCTTAGAGCTGTTCTCCTTCATTTGTTTAGAGTTGATAGGCTCTAGAGCCAAAAGTAGCAATGATTACAAAGGGACCCATCCAGTTGGGTTCAAACTTCCACTTGCATTCTCTATGGGATTGATTTTTAGGATTCTCTCTCAAGACTAGATCACCAACCTGAAATTCTCCATGTCTGACTTTCTTTTTGTAGCCTCTGGACATTCTTTTTTGATATACTCTAAGATGATCATATGCACCTTGTCTACGCTCATCTAGTAGTTCAAGTTCTTGTAACCTAAACACTTTGTAATCATCATTAGTTATGAGACCATGCATTCTGATGCATAGTGATGGGATTTCAAACTCAATAGGAAGCACCACTTCAGCCCCATATACTAAAGCAAAAGGAGTAGCCCCAGTGGGCATTTTGATACTTTTTCTATAGGCCCAAAGAGCTAGATTTATCATCAGGTGCCAGTCTCTTCTTGTCTTGTTGACTGTTCAATGCAAGATTTTTAGTAAGTTGTTATTGGATACTTCAGCTTGTCCATTCCCTTGAGGATAGTAAATGGATGACCAATGTTGAGTGATCTTGAATTTAGAGCATAAGGAGTCTAGGTCCTTGTTCTTGAATTGGCCTCCATTGTATGTGATAATGGAGTGCAGGATACCATACCAAAAAATGATGTAGTTCAGGATAAACATAGATATTTGTTTGTTAGTTGCTTGTGTCAAAGGCACTACTTATAGCCATTTCATGAAGTAATTTGTTGTTGTGATGATATGGGTGTAACCATTTGAAAAATGAGGATAGATAGCTCATATGAGATCAAATGCCCATTGTTGAAAAGGCCATTGTGTTGTAAAGGGAATCAAATCTCTCCCTGGTGTGTGTATCAAGTTACCATGGACCTGGCACTTTTGACAATTCTTAGCATATTTGACAGTGTCTTTTTCCATGTCTAGCCAATAGTACCTAGCCCTAATGTGTTTTCAAGATAGTGCTAAACCATTGGAATGTGATCCAAAAATACCTTCGTGAACTTCCTCGAATGTGCATTGGGGCTCTTCACTTTCTAAACACCTAAGAAGTGTACCATCTAGACTCCATTTGTATAGATCATTACCAATGATGACATACCATGATGCATTTTGAATAAGGTAACATTTTTCATGTCTATTAAAGGAATCAGGAATGATTTTGTCTTGAAGGTAGGAATATAGATGTTGGTATCAAGAGGAATCATGACCTACAATGGTGCAAATCATTCAAGTTTTTGGACAATCATAGGCAGGGAATGACAATGCTTCCACTAGGAACTCATAGGGTAGCTCATGTTTGGGCTACTTTAGTAAAGTTGATAGGATTTCCATAGCATCAATAGCCTTGTTCTCCATTCTAGGAATCTATTCAAATGTGATAGACATGAATTATTTCTTTAATTCATCTACCATGTGTTTGTATGGAACAAGTTTCTCATCTTTTGTTGGATACACATCATTGACTTGGTGTATGACCAGTTGTGAGTCTCCATGAATGTGTAGCTTTGTTAATCTCCATTCTAGCACTATCTTCATGCCATTTAGTAAAGCTTCATATTCAGCTATGTTGTTGGTACAAGGAAATTTGATTATGAAAGCTTTTGGAATTGAGTAACCTTGAGGTGTAATAAATAGTATACCAACTCCAGATCCATTCTATGTGTAGGATCCATCAAAGAATAATTTCCATGTTCTAGAAGATAGACTCATAATAGAGGAGTCCAAAAATTCCATCTACATTTGTTGATCATCAAACAATGGTGCTTTTGCTAACTGATCTGCAATAACGTATCCTTTCATAGCTTTTCTCTCAACATACTCTATGTCAAATTTTCTTAATAGCATTACCCATTTTTCTAGTCTACCTGTGAGGGAAGCTTTGCTAAATAAGTACTTTAGTGCATCATCTTTGTTATTAATTGTGTAGTATGAGCTAACATGTAGTGTCTCAGCTTCTTTGATGCAAAGATGACAACTAGACACACTTTTTCTATCATGGAATATTTCTTTGCATAAGCTACCAATGTTCTATTGATGTAGTAGATAGCTCTCTCCTTGTTTTCATCATGTTGTACTAGTAATGCCCCCAATGATGTACCTGTGGCAGAGACATATAGTATCAATGGCTTATGTTGAATAGGAGGCATAAGAATAGGAGGATTTTCTAGATATTGCTTGATATGGTTGATGTTGTTTTCACATTCCTCACTCCATGAGACGGTCACACCTTTATGTAATGTTTTTGTGAAAGGTTGTGATATGTCTGCTAGCTGAGATATGAAGTATCTGATAGATTTTAATCTTCCTTGTAAGGTTCTCATTTGACTGATGTTTTTAGGAGGTTGCATCTCTGTGATTGCTTTGACTTTTTCTAGATCTACTTCAATTCCTTTCTTTGAAACAATGTATCCTAGAAGCTTTCCTGGAGTGATGCCAAAGGCACATTTCTTAGGGTTTAGTCAAAGACTAAAATTTTCCATTATGCCTAGTATTTTACTCAAGTCTTCTAGATGTTTAGATCTCATCATTGATTTAGCTAAGGTGTCATCAACATAGTCCTCCATAGTTTGATGCATCATATCATGGAAGATAGATGTCATAGCTCTTTGATATGTAGATCCAACATTCTTAAGACCAAATGGAATGACATTCCAGCAGAAAGTACCCCATGCATAGGTAAAAGTTGTTTTATCTTGATCTTCTAGAGCTATCTTGATTTGGTTGTATCCAAAAAAACCATCCATTAAAGAGTACATCTCAAAGCCCGCAGTCATGTCCACTATCATATCGATGTTTGGTAGTGGAAAGTCATCCTTAGAGAATGCTTTGTTTACATCTCTAAATTTTATGCATACTCTGATAGATTTGTCTATTTTTGAAATAGGAACTATGTTTGAGATCCACTCTGCATAATCTATGACTTAGATAAATTCGGTTTTTAGTAACTTTCCCAGCTCAGCTTTGACTTAGAGTGCAACATGTGGATGCATCTTCTGCAACTTCTGTTTAATAGGTTTGACTCCCAGAGCTATAGAAAGATGATGCATGATGAGATCAGGATCTAACCCTGGCATATCTGAATATTTCCATGAAAAGTTGATTTTCTTCTCTGTTAAGAATTTGGTAAATGCTTTCTTTTATTCTTCTGACATAGATGGAGCTACATGAATTAATTGGGGTTCTTCTGTTGTACCCAAATTGATAGACTGAGTTGGTTCTATCAATACTAGAGATCTATCATGCAAATGACTTAGAAGGACATCAAATATCTCATCCTTAGGTGCCTCAAAGAGGTTTTCACCTTTAGATATGACTTTTGTTTTTACTATTTTAGGTTCTAAGATTGCCACGTAGTGGTTTTCACCCTCATAACTCCTTTTCTTTTTTATTTTCTTTTTTTGACTGAGATAATTGATATTTGACTCTATCATGCTAATGCTAGGTTCTCTTATGGAAGTCATCATAGGTTCTACTACATTGAGGTAACATGCGAGAGCATTGTTAGTTTGAAAAGTATGGATGTCTTAGTTTGGATCATTGGATGTTTGATCAATGAGCTCAGGATGTCTGATGGTAAGATCTGGAAAGGATTGGCTGATCATGTTTACACATACAATATTGTCATCATTAGTTATGATCTGACTAATGAATTCAAAGGTGATATTACTACTCAAGATGTTCAGTTCATTAGGAGTCACAACGTCATTATTGGACCCATCATTGGTGATAAGTGAATCAAACTCATGAGGTTCATCAATTTGTTCTACACTCACATTAGGTGTAGGTGTGTATTAGTGAATGACATCTATGTGTTTCTCTCTGATAAGCTCATCTTTTTCTAGAACAATTCCCCATTCATAGTCATTAGATTCATCATCTTCTTCTTTGGGAAAATCAAGAACATGTGTGAAATCAAGATGGATTCCCCAAGTAGGGTTTCCTTCAGAGTTTGAGTGGAACTCATATTCATGGGATTCTATCTCAGAATCACTATTGTGTCCCAAATGTTCAACTACCATGGCAGGTTCAAGTTGTTTCTCTTGTTTGATTTTAGGATCAACCGGTTCTTGTGTGGTGAATGTCACTTGTTCAGCAATAGGTTCTTGTGTTTCTACTACATTGATTCTCTTAGGTTCATTTTCCTCTTTGAGAATGTCTAATATGTGTTGAGGAGCACATTCATAGGGGAAAACATCTATAGTATCTGAATCATCACTGTCACTTTGGTTGATTTCCTCTTCCTTATTGTTGTCTATTTCTAGTTCTATATATTCTATCACATGAGAAGAGTTTCCTTTGAGATGGAAGGGTTTCTTTTGATAGCCTAGACCAATGGTATATTTGTTTGTCTAGCCACAATGTGCAATGGGTGATATGAAACCTTTACCTCATGTTCCTCGAGGTCCTTTTCTAGGATATCCCATTTTAGTCATAATTTTTTTTCTTGGTCCATATGACTTTGAAGGAATTTTTTGTGTTTTAGAGTCACATTTATAAATAGTTTATGATTGGGACTCATCCTTGAATAGCCAAGAAAGCACAACTTCCTCTTCCTCAATTTCTTGTTTTGACACTTTTTCTGAGATAAAGCTTCCATTAAAGATAACCTAAGGTTCTTTTGTTGACAGTTTCACTATCTCAAAGGTTGTCCATATGAATTTAGTGAAAGAGGAAGAGATGTGAGAGATAGGACTAGTTCCATTGTGTATTCTCCCATGCTAGTATCTTTGATTTTCACTCCTTTTTGAGAGGTCTTTCATCTTGGATGTAGATTTTTTTGGAAAGTTGACTATACTATTGTATATGAATAGATATAGTGTTTTCATTATGGCAACAAATTCATAGTGTTTTGGAATCCACACATTTTTAGAAGATCAGAATTTGGTTAAGTATAGAAGACTGGATAGTTAACAGAGCACCCCTAGATCAGAGCATCAACGAATGTGCATATGATCGAGTTATGGTATGTGCCCTTAAAGTTAAGATGTTAAGTGTGTATTCATGCTTATTATAAGAGCATATGATGCAAGTATGATGAAGATATAGACAGTTGAAGAGGTACAACTAGTGAACACTAGAATAGAACAGAGTATGCAGCTGACTGTTAGTATTGTGATTAGTAGTTATAATATTTTTTTGTAAAGGCTATGCACCTATTATAATTAAGTTGTAGACATGTAATTATGTTTGATTGTAAACACTCTTGAGCCAATTCACTTGGAAGCATTGTATGTAATCGATTATAGGCTGACCTAGTTAATTGTTTTGGTAGTGCATATAAATATTAGATATGCCTTTGTAATAAGGCATGGAAGTTGATAAAGAGTTAAGATAAGAAGAGAAGAGGTATGTGAAGAGAAGTTAGAATGTATTAGAGCTTTTCAAGAGTTCAAAGCATTAGCACATCAAAGGAACTAATCAAACAAGTAGTGTCACAGTGCCAGTTCATTTAGCAGATATAGTGTGTATTTGAGATCAGAAGGTTGCAGCCTTCACCACTTGAGCAGTGAGCTCTAGGAAAGTGTGTCCCCATCCCTAATAGGGTTATTATAAAAGACTCCTAATAGGGTCAAACCCTTGACAAGGTCACTGTACTAAAAGTGTTGTAAATAACAACTCCTAACAGGGTTGCAGATCTTCTAATAAGGATCACAAGACACTAGTGCAGTTCTTAGTGGGTGTCAATTCCCACTGGGGTTTTTACATATTTAGGTTTCCCCATAATCATATTGGTGTTATGTGTTGTGTTCATGTATCTTATTTATGTTGATGTTCATTTCAGTACTTAAGCATTCAAGCTAAGTTTGAAGAGTAAAGAAAAAGATTAATATAGTGAGCACTGATTCACCCCCCCCCCCCCCCCCCCTCTCAATGTTCTCATTCCTAACAATTGGTATCAAAGCTCTGGTCCTCTGAAGAAAATTTTAACCACTTGAGGAGATCAATGGGTTCAGAAGAAGCAAAACATCTGAAGATGAATCTTACAGAAGCTCTTGAAGACCTTGGCAGATCTGAGTAAGAATTTAAAGAACTGAAATTGAAAATCCATGATGCACAAGATTTCATCAAGAAACTAAGAAAATATTTGAAAGATTGTTCTAACAATGATTTGGGGATAATGGTTAAAAAGGCAAATGAAGAGAACACATCTTTGAAAGATCTTATTGAATAATTGGATGATAAGATAACTAACAATCAAGAAGTCTATGAAGAACAGGTTAAAGAGAACCTTCAACTAGATGAAGAATTAAGGCAAGCAAACATGGAAATCTTGGAGCTAAGAAAAAACAAAGAAAAATTAGAATCTGAATTAAAAGAAGCAAAGAATCACATTGATAAATTACAACACAAGAAAGGATCTGATAGAATCTCAGTTATATGCTCAAAAGCTTAAAGGAGATACCAACGGCATTGGATTCAATAAAGCACAAAATGGTTATTGTTATTCATGCAATAAATTTGGTCATAAAGCTATGACTTGTAGAACAAGTCAAAAGAACAGGACACGGGATAATCTGAGAAATTAGAATCAAACAAATACAAGAAATTCTCATAGTAGTACATGTCAGATATGTAATTATAATGCTCACTTAGCTAGACAGTGTAAAATAGTAACCCATATCAGTGTGCCAAGGAATTTAAGGCCTCCAGTTATTTGTCACTCTTGTAACAAGGCTGGACACATCTCAAAGATTTGTAGATCAAGAACACAAAGTTAGGAAATCCCTAAAAATCTAGAAGAGTCAATATTGGATACCAAAGGAGAAGTCAATTTTTTGAAAGCTTCAGAAGATGTGAACTTGATTTGGTCAGAAACAAAGAAGGATAAAGTTGATGAGTATGTATTGGATGCATCCACAATGGATGCACCCTCTACATCTGGATGAATGACCATCGGGGTCATAGGGGGAGCTAATTTAGCTCTAGACCCCTGCACAGCCGGTATAATCACCCTTAGAGTATGCATCTTTGGATTTAACCTTTTGGATATCATGTGATGCTATGTGCAAGAGGACACTACCTAATCAACTGTAGAATGAAAGTTGGAAATCTTTAGTCAAATTCTGGTTTACGTGGCAAGCATTAATGGTGGAATTTTCACTTTAAAGTACACAAATACTTGTGAATCACTCATTGCATTTGAATTAGAGTGATTCAAGATCACAGAAGCCCTAGAATTTGATTGTGAAGTATTGAAGTTTGATTCACCAGTGAAAGAGTGTGTTTGATCAATTGTGAAGCCCTAATCCGTCATGACAATTCAAAAGTTCTTGGAAAACTATTTGAAGTGATAAATAAGTAAGTTATGGCTACACCTATTGTGTTTGATGTTTCAGAGAGGAAAAGATATGTTTTCAAGAGGCATCCCTTTAAGTCTACCCTAGATTACTTAGAAGGTGCATTCTCTAGAACCCCTATGGGTGTCATGCATGTTGAAGACATTCGTGCATACATTTACTACAAGAAAGAACTAGTTGGACTTGATAGGATTAGAGCACACATTGAAACTAAGTTAAAGCCAGAAAAAACCTTCCTACATGAGTTTGCACAACTGGAAAACCATCCCATAGTTGAATATGCTACGGTGTATGAGTTTTATGAGTCTGAATGGATAAAGATATTGCTCAACAAAATTCATGATGACCTATTCTAGATAGGTGAAGTACTGGTGAGAATCATAGGAGACCTCATTCATGAAATGACAGGCCTTTCAAGGATAGGCATCATTCTTCTAGCGGGTAAGGATGTAAGGAAACTAGTTGAACAAACATGTAAGTCAAGAAGTGATAGGCACAGAATGAAAATTGAGCCTATAGAGGAGAAAGACATCAAATTGATGTCTATTATATTAGGTTATAAGTTCCATCACACCAGTAGGGTGAATAGTGTGTTTGTGGCCACTATTCTTGCAGCAATAAGGCTTGTAAGAGAAAATGGTAAAATCAATCTGTGTGAGATCTTGTGCACACAATTGATAGATAATATTAGAGTCATCAAACATGATAAGACCAAAATATTCAGGTTTGGGTCTTTGATTATCTACATGTACTTCCACATACTTGGAAAGGTCTCAGATTTGTATTTAGACAAGAGTTTACCTACAATGCCACAAATATCTCTTAAGACATCTACTGAGAGTACATTGAAGGATTACATGGAGTTGGAATTGAAGAAATTTAGAATCAGAATGCAAATGAGGTATAGAATACCAGAGAGTATTATTGAGAAATACAAGGACAACATTTTCTTTATGGTTGAAACTGATATAACTTGTATGGAAGCAATTGAGCCAAGAACTAAGTGGATCCATCCACTTGGGTATGAAGTTGAGGAACCAATCTTGGAAGCCTATGCACAAGTACTACTATCTATGCCTAAGGACCCTAATGAACCTAGGTGGGTGACTTATGATAGATATCATGAAATTGATAAGTTTGAGATTCATGAGATGTTGATCAAGCACATGATAAAATTCAAAAAGATAGTTCTTGAACTAAAGACAACCATTCTAGATAAGGTATGGGAGATCTTGGATACCTTAAAGAGACAAGACACTGAAGAGGAGTTTAGAATTAGGGAACAAACACTAGATGACAATCTTCCAGTATGTTATGTTGAAGAAAAGACATTACAATTGAATTTGGTAAAGCCTCACCTAAGGACAAAGATGAGAGAACTACACATTATGAACAAAGACTATGAGTTGATAACAAAGGAGACATAAAAGGCCTTTGAGAAGCTATTCTTAGAGTAGCACATGAAACCCCCATTTGTGCCCATCACTCAAGAATCTAGTGGACAATAAAAAGAAATAGAGACCACCAATATACCAGTGACAAGTCCTCAGGATTCAACACCTACAATGGTAACACCTACAGAGGCAGTAAAGTCTACGCCCATAACTGAGACACAAAAAGATGACACTATCTTCATTGATAATGTAGAGATAGCCATGGAAGCCATAGAAAATGACTTGGACAAGTTTGAGGAAGCTTTTGTGAGCACACAAGAGGTTGAAACTCTATGTGGTGACAATTCACCCAAGCTACAAGAAGAAGTACTAATAGAAGATTTAACAAGTGAAGAAGAAGAGAAGGAGATAGAAAAGAGAGAAGAGGAGAAAGGAGAAGAAGAGGTAAAAGGAAGTGAACCAATAGATGAACCATCTATTGAAAAGCCAATTAAAGTAAAGAAAGAAGTGATAGACAACACTCTCACAAAATGAATTTTAAAAAAGGTGAACTCTCTCGCAATGAAATTCCAATTCAAGGGATACCACACACCCACCAAGGTGGGAAATCTATATTCAAAAATTAGTAACACTAACATCGGGAATGTTAGCTGGAATAACTACCTAGTTAAGTTTCCCCAGCCAGCAAGGAGATTTGAGGACTGCACTTCATTAGTCTATTATTCACTAGTGAATGCAGTAACACATCCAATGTTCATCCTTTCATTAGACTTGATAGTTACACTAGAAAACCATTATGTGCGAGATGAAAGACTAGTGAAGAATAACATGGGAGAGGTAGTATTGGACCCTAGGCTAGACAACATTGAAGACATCTTCCACTTGCCAAAGGGGATAGACAAGTTCTATGGATTCACAATAGGAAAAGGAATGAACTTCTACAATAAGGACATCCATCTATCATATGATATTGTGAATAATGAGTACCTAATACAACCTCTTCCAAAGAACAAGCTCGATAAGATAGATATGAGGAGGGGGTACGTACATGAAAGAAGATATTCATGTAGTTATTACTATGATTAGTTGGGTATATGAGCTGCAAAAATATATTCAATTGGCATCATGGATGATCCTTCTTATTGAAAGGATAAAGGGGAGGTAGGCTAGGTTTTATTGGGCTTCAATTCTCAGTGACAATCTAGACCAGTAATTGATCTCGATCAATAATGACCCCCACTTTTATATGACTTCCTACATTGTATATCTACTAGCTGCAACAATAGTATATCTAGGTTTTTTGAAGTTAGGGGACATGGGTCAGCCTAATGCTTTTTCATTCACTATGTATACTCAACTTGTAAAAAAGAGCATCTCATAGAAGACATCTCAAAGTTTTGGGTGGTGAATGAGCCCTTCATATTTACAATTATCTGCTCAATTGAGGGAGATTATGCTAAAAATTTGTCGAAAGAGGTTGTATCAAAAGTGAAGGCCCTTGGGGCATTCTACATCTAGTTTAATACCTTCACATATATATCAGGATGGCAGGGATCACTCTCACTCCTAAGAAATTGCCAAGGTACCCTTTAGACATGATCATTTTACTAGAGATGGCAAGGCAACTCTCAAACACCTGTGAGCACATCAGACATAAGAAGAAATACTACTAGGATTTCTCTATTTTTATAGGACCCCATGTCTTGCAAGATATGAGATTTTTTAAATCTTTGTCTTTTGAGTGGGATGAGTGCCCTCTACAAAAATTCAATTTGATAAGAACTAGGTTCGACCCAATTGGCACCTACAACCACATAATGGGCAGGTATTACATACATGAACCACACATTGAAGATCACTGGATGAACTGTACAGATGACTATGAGCTCAGAATCTGTGACTACTATAAAATGAGCCTAGAGATGGCACATAGTGCTTTACTTCTATGAGTTCCTCAAAAGGTAAAGGATGCAGATTTAGAGGATATCCTAGATCCCATCTAAAATCAAGATAAAATTTACACCAAGGTTATCCTCAATGTTGAGGTTGATAGAGATGAAAATGATGACATTAACTTCAAGGCTCCTCATTTCATCAAGGTAACAAATTCATAGATTTCACATCTATTTAAAATGGACTCATTACCCATGAAACAACAACAATCCCAACCTTCAAAAGAGAAAAGGGAGAAAGGGGAAAAGGTGTGGATATTGTAGTTTAAAGAAGCTACGATGTTAAGGCTAGAAACTATGTATAGACATGAGTGACCAACTACATATGGGTCAAATCCTCATTCCAATCATCCAAATACCAGGATGACTAGAAGCATAGCTCCACTCGATGCTCCATCCTCAAGCAGTCTAGAACCACCAAGTGCACCCAAGATGAAAGTAACTGGACCTAGGCCTATCGGGGTTATAAAATGACATGTTGGCAAGAGGAAAATATCCTCCACACCTTATCATATGGAGATTGTCCTAGAAGAAGATGAGGAAGGTGAGGAAGATGATGAAGATGAAGTACCACTCAGCTAGAAGACATGGTCTATAGGGCTTTTGAAAAGAAGGAAAATATAGGGAGAGGACATACATATAGATTTGGAGGAAGGATCCTAAGAAGAGCCAGTGAACCCAATGGATGCTTTGGGTGATGATGAATTTTATATATCAACCTTTGAGGTTTTTCATGGTTTTGAAGAAGATGAAAAAAAATCCCAGCATAAGGTTCTTCTACAAATCAACAATTTTCACTTTCATTCATGTCCTCTCCAACACAATTCATGGCCACAAATCCTCTTGATAATGTAGGGGAAGTTCAACAGGAACCATAGGAATTAGTCGAGGAAGCAGAAAATACAAGTCAAGGAGATTACACTAAATCTAAGAAGAACTCCATTACAATTACTTTAGAAGAGGACCTAGGAGCTCTAGTCACTCCAATTTAGCAAGCTCGGGTGCCTCCACCTCAAGCTCCAATTTTGCCACCACCAACCACTTTTCTTTGACCATAAGTTCCAACTAGTCATCCTCCATCACAACCCCAACCTAATCAAATCCCCATGCCTAGTTCATCTCCCATTCATATGTCGATGCCTTCACCTACTCCCCCAATAGCCCTTACTCCTCCTCTTGCTCCCATTCCACCAACACAGAACTCAACTCCACCAATGCCTACTCCTCCATCTCCTCATACCGAGAAAAATAAATAAGGAGCCCAAGAACCTAAAAAGGAGATTAAAGTAGAAAAGGAGGTTCAAATAGAGGAACAAACTGGGTCAAAAGAGTAGGCAATAGGAGAAGAACAAGCAGCATAAGAGGAAGAGGTAAGAGAAGAGGTAAGGTAGGAGGAAATAGAAGAGGAACTAGAGCTAGAATCTCAGGGTCCTACCTCCATCATAGTTGCACCATATGATCCAATTAATGCCTTCTCCAAGCCCACCTAGTTCACCAAGGAAATACAACCAAGGGTGAGGGTCTACATGGATGAAGAGGATTTTGGAGATTTTCCAGCAAGCTAGTGTTGATTATATATTTTTCATTGATGAAAACATATGGTAAGCATCATGCATTGTAGTTCTATGTAGTGAGCCTTGAGAATATTTTGTATGGATATGTTATCATCATGATATCATAGAAACAGAGGTTGATTCTGAGTACAAATAGTTGTGTAGTTGTTTGTAACAGTAGTGTTCCTGACAGTGTTACATGCAGAGTTTTGTATGTGATTATCAGTATCATTATGTTGGAGCCTTTCATGTTTATATTTTTGTTTAAGACATGTTTGTAAAGCTATGTTCATGGATGCAGAGTTAGTTATATTGTTGAAGTTGAGTTATGATGTTTCTATTAGCCAGTTACAGTTCTAGAGTTTATCTATTGGAGTTGACATTGTTTATATTGTTTCAATAGTTGCTCCTATCATTTTGATATGCGTGTTTGGATTCATGTTTTGTGATGAGTTAATAATGTTTGGTCAAGAGCACATAACATATTTTATCTTGAGAATAAAGTTTCATTTAATTTGGTGGAGATGGCAATGTGAAGCGACGCGTCTACTCATATTGAGTTGCATAGTCCTTTTTGTGTTACGTGATTGGTTTAGCTATTGGAGGTGTTTTTGGAGAGTTGTATTGTTTCTCTGTTATGATTTCAATAAGGTTCTAATAGGCCAACTTGATTATATCATTTGGAGAAGGATACTTATAGCCAATTAGTTGTGATTGCTAAGTGTGATTGAAAGAGCAGAGAGCAGAAGATGTGAATGTACTGAGATAGTATAGTTGATTCAATCATTAGTTGAAGATATATGTGACTAAGTAGAGAGTATATGCTATACATTGGAACTAATCAAGATAGTGGGTCTATTTCCCAGTTCACCAAGATCTAGATATAGTGTGTATCTATTGTGCAAAAGGTTGCAGCCTTCACCATTTGAGTAGTGTTCTCCTGGATAGTGTGTCCTCACCCCTAATAGGGTTATTTGTAAAAGACTCCTAATAGGGTCTGACCTTTGACCAGGTCACTGTACTTCATGCATTGTAAAGATCAAATCCTAACAGTGTTGAAAGATCTTCTAACAAGTATCATTATACTCTAGTGAAGTTTATAGTGGGTGCTAATTCCCACTAGGATTTTTACCTATTTGGGTTTCCCCCTAACCAAAATTGTGGTGTTGCATTAAGTGTTATCTTATTGTGTATATGCTTAATGTTATTCTATACTTAATTGGATAAAGAATTGAATCTTGTAAATAACTGATTCACCCCCCCCCCCCCCCTCAGTTATCTCTTGGGACTATTCCTAAGAATTGGTATCAAAGCCAAGTGCCTTGGAGAGAAAGTTTAATAGCTTGAGGTTGATCAGATGGTGTTCTTTAGAAAAGGAAGTCCTAAGTTTGATGGAGAGAATTATCTAGACTGGAAGAACAAAATGACAACACATTTGCAATGCATTGGTTTTGAGATTTTTGAAGTAGCTACTCAAGAAGTTCATATTCCCTCTCTAAAAGACCTTGCAAAAGATGATGCAACTATCAAGAAAAAGTAAATTTTCACTCAAAATGCTATTGCCAAAGAAGTCCTTATTAGTGTCCTATCTAATAGTGATTTTTCAAAGATCAAGAAAGTAGATAAAGCCTACAAAATATGGAAGTATCTAGAAGACATTTTTTAAGGAGATATCCAAGCCAGGAATGCACACAGAAATACATGAAAGAAAAGATATAATACTTTGGAGATGCTACCTAAAGAGAAAATCTGAGCCTACAATCAAATAATTAATGAAGCAGTTGTAGGAATCAGGAACAATGGTGGAGTAATTTTGGAAGAAGACATAATGGATAAGTTGATGACTACTCTGACAGAAGAATATGAGAACAAGATAAACATCCTAGATGAGACTATGCAGTTTTCAAAAGACTTCAGAAGAGAGACCTTAATCAGCAAGATTTTAGCATTCAAGATATTAAGTTTGAAGACAAAGCCTAAAAGTGAAACAACTTTCAAAGCCTCGGTCCATGGTAAGAAATCCTTGAACACTTCTAGTAACTTTGATAATGAAGATGAGGATAAAGAACTAGATGATATCATTTCTATGATTGCTAAGAAAGAAAGAAAAGGAAAAGGAAAATATAAAGGTTAGTTACCATTTAAATGCTTTTCATGTAATAAGATTGGTCATTTTTCATCTAAGTGTCATACGAGAGTCAAGAAGTTCAAAAGTAATTTCAAGCCCAAGTATACAAAAGAATGTTACTATGTTGGAGATGGAGTACCAGATGAAGATTCAGGAGAAGATGAAATTGGATTCATTTCTATTGAAGATATTGAGAATTTTTTTGATGAAATGGATATTTAAAATGAAAAGAAAGCACAAGAGCTAGCATTGATTTCACAAGAAGACATTAGGATAGACTGGATCATTGACAATGGTTGTTCACATCACATGATAGGAGACAAAGATAGATTTATACATCTGGATAAGTATAAAGGCAACATGGTTAGATTTGGAGACAACAATACTAAACCTATCATTAGTAGAAGAGCTATCACCTTGGATGGAAAGATAACACTAATGATGTTCTATATGTTGATGGTTTGCAACATAACTTACTAAGTGTTGGATAGTTTCTTGACAAAGGATATCAACTTGAATTCAAAGACAATAAGTGCATCATTAATGACAAAGAAGTGATGATTGCATCAGGTTAAAAGGAAAAAGGTAATGTTTTTCAGCTTAACTCTGAAGAAATTTTTTTTGTTGCTAAAGTAGATGATAGATGGTTATGGCACAAAAGACTATGTCACATAAATTTTGATAATATAGTAAAGATAAGCAAGGTAAAGCCTATAAGAAACCTCCCTAGTATTGTAAAACTAGTTGATACAATATTTAGGGAATGTGTGATGGGAAAACATGTGAGGAATTCATTCAGAAGCAAGAATAATTTGGAAGAGAACAAATTAGATCTAGTGCATACAGACTTATGTGGACCAACTCAAACAAGATCATACTATGGTGAAAGGCACTTTATTTTATTTGTTGATGATTAGTCTAGAATGATGTGGGTTGCATTCTTAAGAGATAAATTTGAAGCATTTTAGAAGCTCAAGATATTCAAACCTAAAGTTGAAAATGAATCTGGATTAAAGATAAAATGTTTGAGATCAGATAGAGGAGGAGAATTCACCTCTAATAGATTTTATGAGTATTGAAAAGAACATGGGATAAAGAGATAGCTAAGTGCACCTAGAACCCCTCAGTAGAATGGAATTAAAAAAAGAAGAAATAGGATCATACTTGACACAACATGTACTATCATGATTGAAGGAAAAGTTGCGTACACCTATTGGAGAGATGCAATCAATACTGCAGTCTATACTATCAACAGAATTCAATTAAGGCCAGGCACAGACAAGACACCTTATGAGCTATGGTTTGGGAGTGTACCTATAGTAAAATACTTTAGAATCTTTGGAATCAAGTGTTACATCAAGGGAGATGAAGCTATTGGCATGTTTGATGCAAGAAGTGATGAAGGTATTTTTCTTGGTTACTCTACTAAAAGAAAAGTTTATAGATGTTTTAACTTAACATTGAAGAAGATCATTGAAAGTGCACATGTAAAGATTGATGAAAAGTTTATGATTCAAGAGAGATATCATGATTATGCACCTATTATTGAAGAAGAACCTAGTCCTATTAGTAGAGAAGTAGTTGTTGAAGAAATGTTTGACAACATTGATGTATTATTCAATGAACCTGAAACAAGTGAAGAAGAATCACATAAGACAAATGAGAGAGTCAAACCTAATGTTCCAAAATTTGCATCTAGATACCATTCAAAAGAAGATATCATTGGAGATGGAAACAACAAATTCATGACAAGATCAAAAGCAAAAATAGTCAATGAAGTGATATGTTTACTTTAACAGATTGAACCTTTAAGTGTTGAAGATGCATTTAATGACTCAAATTGGCATGAAGCAATGAAAGAATAATTAGATTAGATAATTAAGAATGATACATGGTGTACACACTAAATAGTGCACTTCTCTAAGTCATTACTTCCAAGGGAATCCATGAATGGGAAACCTTGAGAAAGCGACCTAGAGCTCCCTATGCATGGAGTCACAAGGATGTTGATGGTGCTCTTAGCTAGAGCTATTGAAGCATGCAACCTTGCTAGTAAACCACATAATGGGAGATTCAATGAGACAAGGGAAAGAATGCCAATATCTTCAAGAACCAATATGAGAATGCAATGCAACTATGCTAAGAATGAAGATGCAAGCTAAGTTATGGAAATGAAAGTATTACAAATCCTTGCTAATTAAGCTATGTGAGCTAAACTAGAGCATAAAGGAAACTAAGCTAGAAAGAATAAACATGAAGCTAAGATGAAAGAATGAAACTAGAATGAAAGAATGATCTCAAAAGCTCCAAAGTCTCCAAGAAATCTTGCAACATAAGATTAGTATTCAAAGTTGGGATCTAAAAATGAGAAAAGAGCTCTCCTTTTAAAGGAAATGAAAAGGAATGGACCATGGAGATTAAGAGGAAAAATATTTAATCAAGGGTGGAGCTTGAAAGTGGAGAAATCCATGTGCACAAATATCCTCCAATGAGAAAATAAGAGTTGACTTTTGTGCCCATGTGAGAAAAAAAGGCCTTTTCTTCTTTTTATAAAATAAGAATAATGCTTTATTTGTGCAACTTAGGATAAGAAGAAAAGGTCGGGGATATTTATTTAATAAAAGGGGAGGGAATTACTTTTAAATAAATAAAGACTTTAGGATAAAATGGTTAGCCCATAGAAAATAATTGAATAAATGATAGAACTAGGATTTGATCAAGGAAATTGATATAATTGGGAAATGTTGATTTTTGAAAAATATTGATTCAGGGATTTGATAAATTGTTGAATGGGGGCCCAAAGTCTAGGTGACCATTTTAGGGTGCATACACATGGGAACTGGTCCCTAGGCCTAGTGACAAAAATGTGATTGGAACCAAGTGGATATTCAGAAACAAGATGAATGAAGATGGAATAGTAGTAAGAAACAAAGAAAGACTAGTATGCAAAGGATATGTAGAGAGAGAAGGAATTGATTATTCTGATACATTTTCCCATGTAAGAATATTGGAAGCCATAAATTTATTTCTAGCCTGTGTAACATTCAAATATTTTAAAGTATATCATATGGATGTCAAGTCAGCATTCCTGAATGGAGAGTTGAAGGAAGAAGTCTACATAGAGCAGCCTGAAGAATTTATCTTATCATACCAACCCAATATAGTATGCAGACTAAAGAAATCCCTCTATGGACTTAAGCAAGCCCCTAGAGCATGGTATGAAAGACTAGATGGTTACTTGACAAAGATCAGATTCAAGAAAGGAGCAGCAGATTGTAACTTATTCATAAGAGAGACACCTGATGGATTATTACTAGTTTCTATTTTTGTTGGTAATGACAAGCTTAGTGCATAATTTGCTAAAGAGATGTAGAGAAAATTTGAAATGAGCATGATTGGACCTATCAAGTACTTTTTGGGATTGAATGTGCAATAGACAAACAAAGGTATTTTTATTAATCAGTCTAAGAATGTGAAAAGAATATTAAAGAAGTTCAAGATGGATGATTTCAATCCTATAAGAACCCCTATGATAATGGAAATCTTTCAAAAGAAGATGATTCTACAATAGTAGACAAGACCCTATATAAGTCTATGATTGGTAAACTCGTATATCTTACTCAATCTATACTAGACATTTCTAATACAGTTGATATTGTTGGAAGATTTGCAATAGAACCTAAACAAAGTCATCTTATGGCAGTAAAGAGGATATTCAAATATTTGAAAGGAATTATAGACTATGGTTTATGGTATCCTAATTCAGAGAATGTAGAACTTCATGTGTACACATATGCAGATTGGGAAAGTAGTGTTGATGATAGAAATAGCACCTTAGGAGGAGTAGTATTTTTTGGAGATAGACTAGTTACTTGAACAAGCAAGAAGCTGAATTGTATTTCTCTGTCCACAGCAGAAGCAGAGTATGTAGCAGTAACATTAAATTGTTCTACAATTTTGTGGATCAAGCAGATGATAAAGGATTTTGGACTCTGGATTGGTTATCCTATTGTCATTTATTGTGATAACACTAGCACTATCAATATGTCAAAGAACCATGTGATGCATGCAAAGAAAAAATACATTGAGATAAAATATCACTTCCTAAGAGAAAAATTTGTAGAGAAAGAAGTAAAATTGGACTATGTGTGCATAAAAGAATAGTTAGAAGACATATTCACAAAGCCTTTGCCAAAAGATACATTTGAGTATCTCAGGGAGAAGTTGGGAGTAATTTTCTTCCTTGGATCTAATTAGAGTTTGTAGTAGTGCATCAGTTCTCAGTGACTGATGAATGGTCGACTACTCTACTTTAGGAGTAGTACCTACACTTATTTTTTTTGGCACCCTTTTCCATTGATGTCAAAGGGGGAGAATATATAGTCATGAAAAACAATACAGTTGAGGAGTATGAAGTAAAGGGGGAGTATATAGTAAGAAGATGCAATAGTTGAAGAACTCATCCTTGGGGGATTTTTGTTGAGGAAATGGAGAATGTTATAAAATAATTGTACATATGGATTGGTGGTGTTTTTCATTCCATATGTTTCCATCAATTCCAAAGAGGGAGATTGCTGGAGATTTGCCAACAAGACAGTGTTGACTATGAATCTTGAGCATATCATGTATGGATATGTTATCAACATGATATCATAGACACAAAGGCTCATTCTAAGTATAGACAGTTGTGTAGTTGTTTGTAAAAGCAATGTTCCTAACAGTGTTACAGGGAGATTTTTGTATGTGATTATCAGTATAGTTGTGTGTGTGAAAATTATACCTGATCTGTAGACACAACACTCAGTAAAACATTAGAGGTTAGCTATAATCAAAATCGTGCAAAATTGAAAGCTATCTAACCAAGCGATTTACTGCCTTCTAATAGGTGCGAGATTAATGTTCTCAGATTGTAATCGAGATCAGTGACCTAGACGACACCTAAATGAAGGATTTGAATGCAAAAGATGGATATGAAATTGAATGCAATTAATCTATATTTTTGATATTTTCTATGCAATAAGAATGAAAACTTGATATGAATCTATGCTAATATGAAAAACTTGATATGAAATGAATGCTAAATGATCTAACAATGAAGATTCTAACAATGATATGAAAACTATGAATGCAAAAATAAGATTGATCTCACAAAGATGTCGATTCACAAGAGCTTTGATTCTTCAATTCCAATTCTCCAGCGTGATTGTGCAAAATATGAGATGATTTGTGAAGAGCTAAAGCTTTAATTTATAGAAATCCAGGGCTTTGGAGGTGCATGAATAAAAGCCATAAATCACTCAAATTAACTCATCTTGATTTTTGAGTTATCTGATCATAAAAGATAGTTAATTCTCAAAATCATGCAAAAACAGCTTTTTAACTCAAATTAGAGTTTAGATCAGCTTTTTGAACTCCAAAAGGATGTTGAGTTCCAAAAAGTCAATAACTTGCATTGATTTTCTGATTTGGAGTTTAACTGTTTCTTTTGAATATGCATAATAATTAAGAATTAAATAAATAAATAAAGTGATTTATCCTCAACTCAACTGATTTTTGAAAATAAATAATTAATTTATGGGTTAATTAACTATTTTACCAAACTTTTATTAAAAATTATATTATTAAATAATGACAACATGCTTTAATTAATTAAATAAGAATTTAATCAATTAAAGATAGGAATTTTGATTTATTGTCAAAATTAAATAATACAATTAATAATAGATAGAATTAAATTTAATTACACAATTAAGTGGCAAATATTAAATCTAATTAATTAAATATGAAAATATTCAATTAATTAAATTTTTAGGATAAATGTGATTTATCGCCAAATAATCATTAAATTAAAGATAATTAAGATAATTAGGAATATTACTAGGAATATTCTCTGATGCAAAATTTAAGATAATCAATTATGATTCGATGATGTTTAGATGTGCCTTAGGTTAGGACTTTGATGTCGATTTTGTTCGAATTGAAGATGTAGGAGATTAATGAACTTATAGCCCATTTTTGGGGTATTACATTTTGCCCCTCTTTGAATTACTGTGCGAAGCGCAGTGGTTCAAAGATAGTCTGTGTTTGATAAAGATATGAAACTGATTCAAAAGATAAACCGATCTCAAGATAGAAACTGATTGAAAGATATTGAGATAGGAGTTGATTGATATTGAATTAAGATGGAGATAATAGGTCTTGAATGACCAAAGATAATGTTCACTGTAGAAGCAACTGAACCTATGATTACGAAAAAGTGTCAAAATGCCTGATTCTGAACCTTAGGATTGATAAGAAGTGAGTGACCCGTTCTAGACTCGATTGTCTTAGCAGAACTAGCAGGTATCACATCCGAATCCTTCAGTTGCCGAAGAACCAAGGAAAGAACACTATGATCCGATGGTTGCAAAAATTGATACAGATTACAAGATTAAGAGAATACCAGATTGATATGGATCTTGAATCTGATATGCCCCAAGTGATGATAGATTTGCCCCGAGCGATGAGGACTTTTGATGAATCAGTAACTAGACGTGATTGTTTGTCTTGATCACTGATGAAAGATATTGATAGACTTGATCGATAGAATTTGATTTACAGACTTTGAATGATGTGCAATAGCATGCCCCCTTCGGGATTAAAATTGAAATCTGACAAGAAAAGTCAGCGTTGATAGTTTAGAAGCATGTTAATTGATCTGAGAAGTGGTTATTTACATCCGAGAATGCATTCTGCATCGTTGGAGTTCCTAAAAGACCAAGTTTGACTAGGTTTGACCATGAGTTGACCATGGTTGACCAAGTTGAAATTTTGATAGTGTAATGTAAGATAATCAGTTAAGTTGAATACTAGATTTCTGTGATGATTGAAGGTCGAATATGCAAGTAGTTAATAATATGAATGATCTCAGATTTGAATTTTGATCCCGAAAAAGGATTCTACTTGCTATTTCATTGGAGGAACCTTCGTGTGAGATTCAGCTCTTGTCAGACTTGAAGATGCGATTTGAAAAATCATTTAAGCATTGAAGTTTGTTTAATCATTGTGAGATCATGTAAACATGCAAAATGCAATGAGACATGCAAAATGAAATGCAACCTAAGACCTAGGACCTAGTCACTGATCATGTGTCGATTTGTTATCATCATTGAACTTTTAGGTAACCGGATAAATCAATACAATGCCCACTAGCCATGAAACCATAGACATATGAATATCGATTTGTATGCGCAAGAATCAATACAACACCCACTGGACAACAACCATGGATATATGAATATTGACTTTATTTTCAAAATGTTGGATTAAATATAAGCATCAAGGCACAAATGCCAGGATGACCTGAATATCATGTCCATTTTGATATAGCAATTTGTACAAGCATCAAAACATAAACGTCGTGATGACCTGAATACGCCTTGCATTGCAAACACATCAAACAGTCAAGAGATCATTCTAAATCCAATGTGAATTACCCGTAGTGACCCTTTATCGTTCACATCCTTAGGCAAGATTGCGTTCCACAGTAGGAGAAAGAACTTACTCAAAAAGACAATAGTTAGATCAAACTTCCTTGAATTTTTCGGGTATCAATGGTCGAGGTACGCATGGCCATCCAATTCGAGATAGAGGCTCTTACAGTCGGACACCATTTCAATCCAAAATTTCCAAAGCTGTTAGATTTTCACATACAAGCAGAAGACAAATAAAAGATTATGCCCCCAGTCATCACTCTCTAAATCCTGTAAAGGACATCATTGAAGAGCTCGAAGGGACATAATATGCAAAAATCTCAATGCGAATCAGTAAGCATACAAGGAGATAAAAGCATGAAAAGCACAGATTGTTTTCAGTTGAGTTTTGATGTTTGATTGTTGTTGATGCAAAATCCTTTCTGGAGACGAGACTGACTGACTGACTCAACTTGAAGCTTCAAAGGACTTTGAGTGGATATGACACGTCTAAGATACATGGGAGACCATAGGATATGACATTGATTGCCCCCAAGTGTGAACATTGATAGGATGCAAATGCTTGAGCTGGTTAGTGTACAGGCCGACTTATTGAAAACTGGAAATGCAGGAACAAACCGGGAGATATGTACAAACTAAAGCAAGACTGAAAGCTGGGAAAGACCAAGATTGTGCTGATAGATGGAGCATTTTGGAACAAGTGGTGCCCGTTTGCCGAGTTTTCACCATCTTGGTAGAGATTCTATTTTTGCTACCGAGGTGCCTGTTTCCAGCTTTTCACCAAGGCACTTTTTTTTTCTTTTTTTGTATTTTTCATTTTTTCAATTTTTTTGAATTTTTGATATTTTTTGATATTTTTTTTTTTTTTTTTTTTTTTGTGAATCATCAAGGTGCATATTGCTAGGTTTTCACCAAGATGTTCATTTTTTCAGGACTTTTTCTGATTTTTAAGATTTTTTCAGGACATTTACCAAGCACTGAATGCCTTAGGCATAGAATTTCTTTAGATGGAGAACGTTGATTGGTTCTCGGAGCTGTTCTCCTTCAGTGGTTGAGAGTTGATAGGCACCAGAGCCAAAAGTAGCAGTGATTACAAAGGGACCCAACCAATTGGGTTCGAACTTCCCCTTGCGTTCTCGATGTGATTGATTTTTAGGATTTTCTCTCAACACTAGATCGCCAACCTGAAATTCTCTATGTCTGACTTTCTTGTTGTAGCCTCTAGACATTCTTTTCTGATACACTCTGAGATGATCATACGCTGCTTGTCTGCGCTCATCTAGTAGTTCAAGTTCTTGTAACCTCGACACTCTGTAGTCTTCATCAGTGACAAGTCCATGCATTCTAATCCTGAGTGATGGGATTTCAACCTCAATAGGCAGTACTGCTTCAGACCCATAAACTAAAGCGAAAGGTGTAGCCCCTGTAGGTGTTCTGATACTAGTTCTGTATGCCCAGAGAGCTGGATTGATCATCAGATGCCAGTCTCTTCCTGTTTTATTCACTGTTCTGTGCAAGATCTTCAGGAGATTTTTGTTTGAAGCCTCAGCTTGTCCGTTCCCTTGAGGATAGTAGATAGATGACCAATGTTGAG